>MEJB01000029.1:2217258-2352282 GCA_001752375.1 Rhazya stricta | reverse complement strand
TTTTCTTTCTATTTATTCGCTTTGGCTGTGAGCCGCCAATATAGAGAGGTGTGGTGAGCGTGCATCTGTGCGAAGGGTGAGCCTGTGTAAAAAATAGAGAGAAACAGAGGTAGACTATAGAGAAGAGGGAGTTGGGTGTAAACACGAAATTCTTCTTTGAGATTATAGTGATTGTTTCTTGCGAGCAGCAAGTGGATGTACCTCCTACACATTGGAGGGAACCACTATAATTTCTGGTGTCAAAATCTGATTTCTTTTCTGTTTTCTGTTATACACAATTTCTGAAAATTGAGAAAGGAAATACAAAACTGGAAACCAAACACTTTTTTAGCTGTCCTTGCTTTCATTTTCAGTTGCTCTTCTTGAAGCAGTAATTAAAGTTTTATATGGTTCTACGGAAGAAGAGTACTAGTTACAAGTTTTTTTTATACGGGTTTAGCGCTTAGGAGACCTCAGAGTTGATAATGACATCTCTAACAGTAACAAAAGCAAGCTTTCGATAATTTCATATCCAAGAATGGATTAGCTTGCCGTCTGAGAAATAGTGGAAAGTCTATTCTTAGAATAAATTGTACATTGCATAATTATTCCAATTCAGTAGCAAAGAAAAGATAAATCTTGAGCATCTTATGGAAACCAGAATAAACATAAGCTTCATGATTTTGGAGGAGGTAGGCTTCGACAGCTTTGTACATTGCCAAGACCTTCTCCTTTCCGGCTTTGATGTCCTCTTCATTGAGCTTGAAATCAGTTGCCAAGGCATCACCTTCTATCAATGTGTAGTTGTAGGTCAAATTCTCCTCACTGCGTTCATCACTTTGATATTTCATGGACTTGAAGGCGGTACCTGCACATGAAATAATGTCTTGATGGTTTATCTGAGGCTTTCTTTTAGGTGCAAATAGTGATTCATATGAAAGCACTTCTATGTATATATGATCCAGCCTTCAGCAAAATTGATCTGCTTAATGCTTCCAGCACCTCCATCGCCTTGGATGATTTCACTGCTTTTAATGACCTGTGGCATGAGTTTTGGAATCAAGTTGCAGAAATTGAGAATTGAGGCTTTGAAGTTCCTCGATTGGGGAGCAAAACAATCATGTTCAGCAATACAATTCAAGCTCAACTCAATAAGTCATTGATCTCCTGTTCCAGAAATCATCTTCGTAAAGAATCCAGTCGAGTCTTTGGCTGTTACAGCTTTCAGTGATGAGTACACATCTCCCATTTCCCCCCATCAAGAATTTTTAAAGCCTCAATTATGGACTCTCATAATTTGATTCCAAAGCTAATCCCACAGGTTATTAAGAGCTCTGTGAAGCACCATATTGATGCGCTCGACGAGGAGACATACGCATATAAATACACATTGGTTGAAGGTGATTCTTTGACAGTCATACGAAGTAAAGTTTGAGGCAAGTGCAGAAGGGTGGACGAATCTCTAAGGTGACTAGCAAGCATTATACCAAGGATGATTTCAAGATCAAAGAAGCCTACCTGCTTCAAAATCCAGATGCCTATGCTTAAAACTGGTTCTTGCCACTGAACCCTGATGCTGATTTCCAGTCTTATGTGTTGCTTTTGCTTGGATTGCTGAAATAAGGAGGACGAAGAATAATGATTCAGGTCCAATGTTGTCTGAATTGTCATAAAAATGGATGTCTTTCGTCTGTTATGATGATCACTTCTCGAAGCTTTCTACTAGTACCATCATGCTTTATTTCAATAAAGGTAATATGTGGTTTCGTATATCTAAACTTTTTTTTTCTTTTATTTGAAATATTTTACATCTTCTAGATTATTGAATTTCTTTTCACTCTTGATTGCAATTTGTATTTTTCCTATTTCTATTCCTAATTTTTCGTACCTAAAAAGGATGAACTATAGCACCAATTTGAGCTACATTCTCATTGTTAAATGAAAAAAAAAATCACACTATCAACAAAAAGAGAATATTATTAAAAAAACTTGTTTAAAATTAAAAATTTTAAAAAAAGTAAATTTACTAATAATAATATAAAACTATATTAAAAATAAAATCAATTTAATTTTACAAACTACTCYAAACTAAAATATCAGAAGAAATGATAAGTAATTACTAAGTTAAAATCATTGTTTAACTTCTAATTGTGACGTATGTTGACTATAGTTAAGTTTTTTTTAAAATATAAATTACTTATATTTATATTTTTCCTCTAATAAAGCACAATCAATATAGAAACAACTATAACAAATTTTCTTTGAAAAATATTATTTTTGTTTTATTTTAAATTAGTCATATTTAATTTCATATAAAGAATTAGAAAAGATTTTGATCGCATATGAATTCTTCTTTTTTTCTTACTAATTAAAAAAGTTAGTAACTAGAGTTAAATATTCTCATAGCCGAAGTTAATGTTATGGAAAAATATTTATTTTTGAACTATTAAAAAATAAATGCGTAAATATGTAATTTAATTATCTTATATATCTTAATTAAAAAATGAAATAGTTAGCTGTTATTTAGTAGACCAAGCTATGGGCCTACTGTTAGAGCCCAGCTAAAGAGTCAACGTAATGCTAATCCTGCACTTAGCAAAAAGAACCCTATCTCGCACTACGACCTCCGCGTTTCTATTCCGGCGGTGGCTGCTAGAGGTGAGTTTCCACAATTTGCAAGAACTGAAGAAGAAGCTAAAGAAATTTCCTTCTTGAAACGTATAACTTACCAAATTCAACGCATTTCTCTTCTCAGTTGCCACCATATCTTGCAGCACTGCTAAGAAGTTCTGTGGACTCGTTTTTTTTTTTTCCCCAAGGCCATACTTCAATTTTGAGGTAGACATGTTGCAATTCTTGTTACTTCTATTTTTTTTTTTTTTTTTTTGCTTCTTTTCCCTTTAGTATCAAATACATGTATAAAGATCGTTACTCGCTCTGTTTCTCTTTTTATTGCTAATTGTTTCTGTTTTTCCCGTTTGTTTCTGTTGTTTTCAATTCCCTCTGTAATCGTAAATTGGGTTCTTCTCTGATTCTATTCTTGTCATGTCAAATAATACCTTACAAAAAACATCACTTGTATTGTATTAGCAGCAATTTAGAATTTTTCCTTTCTGCATAGAGGGAAATGATAGTGATTCTAGCATCCTTGTTTTCTAATCTTATAATGTAATTCTATTTTCTGAAGTTAGATCATTCTTGTAGGAGCTTCACTTGGGGTTTCATATTGATTTGTTTATATGGCTGGTAAAGATGCAAAAGGTTCTGCTGCAGGTTCGAACACAAGTAAGTAGCCGTGCTCTCTTTCCAGTTGAAGGCCTTGTGTTCTGGGTCCGTATGGCATGCATTTTGGAATTATGTTTCAAACTTCTGTTTTTTTTCTAATATTTCAGAGGSGAAAAAGAAAGAAGTTAAGAAAGAGACTGGTCTAGGTCTCACCCAAAAGAAGGATGAAAATTTTGGAGAATGGTATTCAGAGGTACTGCCAAACTCAAGATCTATTTTGTTTTCTCAGCATATTATGTTGATAAAAAGATCTTCCTATAATGTCTCTTTATGGGATGATGTTAGGCTATTGTGTTCTTGAAACCCTCCATTTTGCTCTAGTTGAACTGATGGATCAACGTCAGTGGACTCAACTTCTCAAGTCTCAATTATTAACAAGTTTGGTCCTGATTTAAGTTCCGCTGCTTTCAACCTCAAATTTAAACGAAGATAATGTTATTAGAGTGAAGACCTAATGCCCTGGTTTTGGCTCATCCCAATTAAATGGTGTATGCATTTACTAGGTGTGTTTAAAAAAAAAAAAAAAGAAGAAGAAGAAAAATAGAAGGAAAAAGAGAA
The DNA here is from genome assembly GCA_001752375.1 of Rhazya stricta. Lineage (NCBI taxonomy): Eukaryota > Viridiplantae > Streptophyta > Magnoliopsida > Gentianales > Apocynaceae > Rhazya > Rhazya stricta. The sequence continues at coordinate 2,348,460 of MEJB01000029.1, read as the reverse complement.
GAAGAAAAAGAACAATGGTCCTCCATACCTAATACCTCCATCTCACTTCAGTCCTTGCCTCTGTCCATCTCCTTTTCTTACAAAGGAGTGAGTTGTGTTACCTTTATCAGTGGCGCAGCATGTGCATTTTTTGCAGCTACAACAGTTTGAACGGGGAGTTAAATAATAATAATACAAAAAGAGGCTGATGTTCTGCAATGCTATAAGATGCTGCATCATCAGAGCTGGGAGAATTGTCATGAAATGTCCTTGCTGTGGATGAGCTTTTCTGATTAACTGCGGTGTATGTGTAATGTGGAATGATGATTTAGGTAGTCATGAAGTACCTAATCCACAAAAGTCAACAGAGTATTCCCGCTTTTGGTGGTAACTTAAGAGTTGAAGGTCCAGGTAGTTTTCTCTGTAAGTGCATTTGGCAATTTATTTCTGAATGGGAACATGCCAAATGGCTGCAAGAATTTTGGGCTGAAGCTTGTAAACTCATGTGATTCATCTTCTATGGTTTGTTCCATTTATTGCACCCAACATGATTCAAATATATTCATTTTAAAGCATGTTGCTAGTATGAAAATGTTAATCTGGATTTTCTTGGCTCTTTGTAAATTGTTGCAAATCTGCTTGTTATTTGGGTTTCTGAATCTTCTTTCTTTCCTGATTCAATTTCCGTAGGTTGTGGTTAGCGGTGAAATGATCGAGTACTATGATATTTCTGGTTGTTATATTCTACGGCCATGGGCAATGTCCATATGGGAGATTATGCAAGTATGCTACGAATTTGCTTATTCATTCGTCGCTTGTTTTTTCCGGTGGCTTGGTGGCTCTCATTGTACTTGGTGGTGATACATCATGTATTAGTTGGTGCTAATTGTTCAGCAGGATCTTAAATGTTGATAGCTTCTGTTTGTTTCTTTTATATTTTTATTACTTATGAATTTAGGAGTTTGTTAAATTATGTTACAATTTTCAGGCCTTCTTTGATGCTGAGATTAAGAAAATGAATATCAAGAACTGCTATTTCCCACTTTTTGTATCCCCTGGCGTGCTGCAAAAGGAGAAGGATCACATAGAAGGGTTCGCTCCTGAGGTTAGACATTTTATTTCTCTGATATAGATCCTTTTGTGCAGCATTATACAGTCAACATGTTAGGGGTGTATGCAACAATCCTAAATATCAGGGATTCTCTGTTCAAATATATTCTTTTTGTATTTACTAAAACTTTGTTCTTGCTCGAGGACAATGAAAGAGTTACTAGTAGTTTGTTTAGCTACATAATAGAGATAATAAGTGTAATAACCCTTGAATGTGAATACTTATTTGGTTTATATTGGTTTCACATTTCCTTAACTAGTTTTATATTTCATGCTGTCATGGTTCATCCGGTAATAACTCAAGAGAGGAGCTAGTCTGAAAATTGATCTGTTATTCTATTAGTCATTAAACTAATCACCATATTGTTTTCCGATTTGTAGCTGTAATTCACTGTAACGTTTCTTGAATGCTCTTCCTTGTGTTGTGTTTGTTCTTTGTTTACATACTTAATAATAACTAATCTTCTCCTCCATGTTTATTGATTATGACCTTGAGCTTCTTGCAGGTTGCCTGGGTTACCAAATCAGGAGAATCAGATTTAGAAGTACCCATTGCTATTCGTCCAACTAGTGAAACTGTCATGTATCCTTATTACTCTAAATGGATAAGAGGACACCGTGACTTGCCTCTGAGACTCAATCAGTGGTGCAATGTTGTTAGATGGGAGTTCAGCCATCCTACTCCATTTATAAGGTGCTTTATTAGTGGACTTTCTGTTTCTTCCTATTCCATTTTATGGTTCTTGTTAATTACATTTAGAAGATTTCCCTTATTCCTCTCTTATATTGTCGCTTCATGTATGTATATGCCTCTGTATGGTTCTTGAATTGTTCCCTATTTTTCTTGAAAGGGGAAGAGGGTGAGAGTTTTTTCTTTTTGTATGCTTGTTCCTCCTTGAACATAATTATTATGGACTTTTGCTATGTGTTTAGTGTTCGTGTCAGCTGTTTCCTAATTACTTCACTTTTGTGGCATCTATACAGAATCTGATTTTGTTCTGATGCTTGGTTCTGTTATTTCAGGAGTCGTGAGTTTCTTTGGCAAGAAGGCCATACTGCTTTCGCTACGAAAGAGGAGGCTGATCAAGAGGTACTAATATAACACTTTCTGGGCATGTCGTGTAATTTTAAMGATGAAACACGATCTTTTTCAGTTAATAGGATATTTTGAATTATAAGGCTATAGTATTTTTTGCCTTTTTTGTTTCCTTGATGCATATTCTGTAACTTTAAGCTTCTTTTTTATTACAGTCTGGTAAAATGCTTCACAACCTAGGTGTATTGCTAAAAGAGTTAACTTATTGAAAATATGAAATGGATTGTGTTTATGGAAGATGTGGAAATTTTCCTAGTACGAATTCAAATTTGCAAAGAATTTCTTCTCTTTCACATAACATAGTGATATTATGAAACATAATCCTTGGTTCCTTATTTGTTTCATGTTGGTGGTGACGTTGGGAGGCCATATGGTTGGCTTCCTTGTTGTTTTGGAATTTATGTTTATTTTGCACTTTTGAAAAGTTTATGCCATGTTCACTGTTTCTTTATTCCTCATATTTTGCTTACATTGTCAAGTTATAGTTGCTACAGTCCATTTATTCCTTAGCAGCATCTTTCTCAAATATTACCGCTGCATGCATATGAACCATAGCAGATTCATACTATGAAGTTCAAATTTCATGCATAAGCTCCCCCGCCCCCCCCCCCCCTTTTTTCTTTCCTTCTTCCGAAGCTCATCTCACAAAGCATGAATGAATTAAGGTACCAATTAAGTCTATTAAAAGTTTTGCAACTTTTTACAGTCAAGGAGTTGACTTATTGTAAATTTACTTTTGCTTCTGGAAAATTTATAGTAGCAATTTTGCCTTTCTGTAAATGGATCCCCCTCCCCCAAACCTTTTTTTTTTTTCCCCTTTTCCTTTCTTTACAGTTTCTATACTATGTGTTGATGATAATACTTGATTATGAAGATTATGTGTTTAGGAACTGTAAGCTATTTCCATTCTTTTAGGTGCTCGAAATTTTGGAATTGTACAGACGCATATATGAAGAATTCTTGGCTGTTCCTGTCACAAAGGGAAAGAAAAGTGCGCTTGAAAAGTTCGCTGGTGGCCTATATACAACAACTGTTGAGGTACTTAACTGTATACTGATATTATACATGTTGCTTCTGATTAATCCAATAAGCAGTTTTTATCATTTCTTTCCTTTGTATTATACATGATAAGTTCTCTTTACTAGGCTTTTATTCCCAATACTGGACGTGGTATACAAGGTGCAACTTCCCACTGCTTGGGACAGAATTTTGCTAAAATGTTTGAAATAAACTTTGAAGATGAAAAAGGAGAAAAGCGTATGGTTTGGCAGAACTCATGGGCTTATACTACCAGAACCGTATGCTAGATTTTTAATACCTTATTGATCAGATGTTACCTATGTTTCCTTGATCTTCGAATTAATTTGCTTGGTCCTCTATCACAGATTGGTGTGATGATAATGGTCCATGGGGATGACAAGGGCCTGGTGCTTCCTCCCAAAGTTGCAGCTATCCAAATTGTTGTGATTCCTGTTCCTTACAAAGATGCTGATACTCAAGGAATTCTGGATGCATGTGCTGCCACTGTAAAAACCTTAAATGAATCAGGTTTTCGTGCTGAAGCGGACTTGAGGGACAACTATTCACCAGGATGGAAGTATTCGAATTGGGAAATGAAAGGTGTCCCTCTGAGGATTGAAATAGGGCCAAGAGACCTTGCTAATAAGCAGGTGCTCAGTTGGATCTCTCCTATTAATCATTTTAAATTCATTGATTTTCACGGCTATTTATCATATTGTTCCTCTATTTTTTGGTCTACGATGTGTAAGAAAATATTTTCTATGATATTTGATTTTTGGTGGTCTTATTTCGTTTTCAGGGTAAAGTTTGTGGTTGGGAGTTCCTGTTGAATTATTATTTCAATGCCCTTTTTCTGTTTACCTCTGCTTGATTCTTCTTAGGTACGTGCTGTTCGACGTGACAATTCAGCTAAAATTGACATTCCTATGGATAACTTGGTTGAACAAGTGAGAAATTTACTGGATAATATCCAACAAAGTCTGTTTGATGTTGCAAAACAAAAGAAAGAAGCTTGCATCCAGGTTGTGAAAACCTGGGAAGAATTTGTTGAAGCACTAGGCCAAAAGAAATTGATTTTGGCTCCATGGTGCGATGAAGAGGTACGACTTCGTGATTCTCTATTATTGCATCTCTATCTCTCCTTTTGTTTACATGGATTACATGTTAGTGATTAGCCTTGTCAAAAGGGGCTTTTGCATTTTAGTGAAAACCCTACATACTTGAATCTTCCATATGCTCCCCTGGACCCTCTTTCCTTACTTATTCTGCTCACCTGTAAATAAGAAAATTTTGTAGTGATGCTTGAATACCTAAACTTGCATATGTTGTTTTACATAGCTAAAGGTTCCATACAACAATAWTCATTAATAGCTTTTTCCTTTCTCCTTTTGTGCTGCATCTGTTATCTTCCTTACTCTAGGAGGTGGAGAAGAATGTCAAAGCTCGGACGAAGGGCGAAATGGGTGCAGCCAAAACCCTATGTTCTCCATTTGAGCAGCCAGAGCTGCCTGAAGGTTGGTTTGGATCCAACTTATCTTGAAATAATGCACTGAACATTTGAGCAAATCGGTTCCCCTTGTCTACCTTTTAGGCCTTCCTTATTCTTCTCTCTAGCAAAATAAATGGAAAACTCAATCAAATATCCATATCAGTCCAGATTTTCTACTACAGAATTTTAGTTCCTCTTCAAGGTTCTTTGTCTAATATGATTTTCACTACTATTTCTATTTGGCAGGTACGTTGTGCTTTGCTTCAGGCAAACCAGCCAAGAAGTGGACTTACTGGGGACGTAGTTATTAAACTCAGATTAGTCTCCTTTGTCTATTTGTTGATGTTATAAGTGCCAAAGAGTTCTGTGATTTGAGCAGCTTGGAAAGAAAGCATATACAGTTCTTCCCGTGGAAAGAATTCAGAAATTAAGAGAAGTATAGTTTTCGATTTTCTACGAAAAGAATATCTTTGTGTTTTGCTTAGTGATTTAGAATGGTACTATCTTTGGATATTTTTGTGATCTTCAAAGTAGAATTGAACAAAAAATACTATTCTTACAAGTGAAAATTAAAGTTGCGGATACCTTCTCAAATTCCTTTTTATATAAGTTTAAAAACCAAAACTGTTGATGGAACAGTAGCGAAAATGAGCCACAGTTCATGCATTGAATGTAGAAGGTTCACCTCAATGGAAATGGTTTCTTTTACTTTGCCTGATTGGTTTTGTGAATGAAGCAGTATCCGTTGATCTAAGTTATAGTTTGAACTTTGAATTGAGGGAGTTCTCTAATCTTAAGAATTAAGTGATCTGAATGGGCTGGGTGCCTTTGCAGCTTGAACAATAATTGATTGGTGGTTCAGGTAGACCAAATTTGGATTACAAGTTCTGGATATTTTTCATCGAAGTTTTTAGTTGAAAATAAATTCAAATTCTGATACTAAAAAGGCACACATGACGAGATGATAAAGATGGAATCCAGGAGGTTGTCAAATTGCTCCAATATCCTCCAGACCAATTCTGGACAGACAGAGTAATCTCTAAGTTAAAATTTTTGCTGCCTGCAAATAAGGACCTGTAGATCAACGAGAATTTAGATATGCTGGATTCTCTGCCTATGCTATCATGTTATATATGACAAGGGAACGAATAAATTTGCATCAATGGCGAGGTGAATAACCGGCCTTCTCAATCTATATATAAATAGCTTGGTTCTTCCATCTCCTCATCACACAAAGGTTTCCGACTATCTAGTTAGTTCCTTCACTACAGAAGCCAGAATTCAGAACTCTTGATCAAATTAGTTTCGATGATGGCTGTTACAACTTTCAGCGATGAATACATTTCTTCCATCTCCCCAGCAAGAATCTTTAAAGCCTCAATTATTGACTCTCATAATTTGATTCCAAAGCTCATGCCACGGGTTATTAAAAGCATTGGAATCACTCAAAAGTGGTGGAGCTGGAAGTGTCCAGCAGATCAACTTTGCAGATGGCAAGACCAATTCAACGCTATGCTGATTCTACATAATTCAAAGGGGTTGATGAAACTTATAGATGGTGTCTTGCAGGTAGCCATTTTAGTACCATTGATTAGCTCAACGAGGAGACGTTCCCATATAAGTACACATTGGTTGAAGGCGACTCTTTAACAGACATACTCGAAAAACTAACGTATGAGGTCATGTTTGAGCCAAGTGCAGATGGTGGTTCTAACTCTTAAGGTGACTAGTAAGTACTATACCAAGGATGATTTCAAGCTCAAAGAAGATGAAATCAAGGCAGGCAAGGAAAAAGTGTTGGGAATGTACAAAGTTGTGGAGCCTACATCCTTCAAAATCCAGATGCTTATGCTTGATACTCCTTTCAACTACTGAATTCTGATATCTATTTCTGATGTTCTATGTATGTTGCCTTAGTTTGAATCGAAATAAGGACCTGATAATTTGACTTGGCACCATAAGTTTCTGAAATTCAATATCTGTTTCTTCATTTAAAAAATGAGTGAATGTCTGTCTTGGAAGTTTTCCCTTCGTAAATAGTTATCGTTCATCTCTGCTCATGAGTTTCTTGTGCCAAATTTAGATCTTGAAGTGTTCTGTGTTTTCAGCACCTGTAGAAGAAGGGACGTTAAGAGTGATGTCTATTGTAATTTGAATGACTCTGTGTTAAACCCTTGTCTATAATGCCTCAAAAGTGCCCTTGTAATGACTTGGATAATTCATTACAAGCAGCATCTTAGGCCCATGAAAATCGGTTGGCTTATCTGAGTCATTTTTCATCCTACTTAAGAGTTATTGGTTGCAACTTGAATAGGATCCAAAATCCTAACCAAATAGGAATTCCACACCATACAAAGAAGTTAAGCCATGTGAAAAACTTGTATTCTCATGCTTAAACTCCAACCAGAAGTACAAGCAAAATGATGATCAAGAAAAGAAAGACGAAGTATGGAGGGTTGCTAAAAATTTAGTTGCACATAATCACAGAATAAGACGACGAATCGTCACAGATAGCATTAGAATCTACATGGTCTAAAGAAACTGTCAAAACTAACATATCCGCCTAGCACTAAAAGCTACACAACTCCTGATAAAATTCGATTCTCCATCCCCCTTGTGTACAATACCAAGACCTTCAGCTTCTGAGAAAACTGGCGCTAGTAGAGAAGAAGGGAGCTGCGGACCTTCTGGGAACTTGCAATCTGTACATATATCCAATACCGCCAGTTGAAAACTTACAGAATGCCTTTCGGAATATCATGGAGGTAGGGCTGGATGTGCAAATCCGGCCTCTGGATCTAGCCCAGGCCGGTGGCTTTGTTGCTGGTGGTGATGGATTTGGTACTGGCAATACATAAGCAGCTTCTTCTAGAGGTACTGAATCAAAGATCGGTTCTTTTATACGCATCCGAGGCATTTTGGACGGAGTCCCAGGTCTATGTACCGGCGGAGCAGTAGGGACTTCCGGTGGAGATTCTGCAGGCAGATCGGATGGGTCACCGCCGACAGCTGAATCTGATGCATGTTTGATTTTCTCTTCATCAACTTTCTTGAATGAAATTGTACTCAAGGTTCGTAGTAGAGGAGTTGTTCCTCTTGCTGTTGATCTTAATGCATAAAATGGAAGTGACTTCATCATATTAAATTTGCAGAAATAGCAGAAACAATAGACGTTCTTTGCTTCCTCAAAGATTATATATGAAGTTGGATTGATTCCTGAAGGGGGATGCTCTGCAATTTATGCTTAGCAGAGCATTTAGAGTGCTTTGACACATGGGAGACGAGCCATGGGACACTTGGGCGCCATGCAAATGCAACGAACTACAATCAATCCTATCGGAAGCTTATCAATGGATCACGACTTCTTATTTTATATTGCTTTTAAATAATTACAATTCGACATGAGACATTTGACTTCTCCATATGTACTTTTACAATGGAAAAGTGCCGATCAACCATTACACTAATTAGAGACTTTTTTCACTTCATACATATGTTGTTTTGGTACAAGAAAAAGCTGTAATTGACAGTTTGGTGTCTCTGGAATTAAAGATTAGGGCCTCTCAATAACCACGAAAAAATGTTAAGAATGAAATTAACTATAACGAGGAGCTTAATATCTCCATCCTCGGGTACTATCATAAAGTAACGAGGACCTTAAGATTTCCTCTAATTCCAACTTTACGAGGTGACATTACAAGAGTTTTGTTTCTGTTCATAAGTTTTATCCCATCGATCCTTTTTCATCTTCCGAGATAATATTACGAGAGCTTTATCCCTTCTATCCATTCTTTTCATCTTACAAGATAAGATTGGGAGAGCTTGATCATGAGCTTTATCTGATTTTCATGAGTTTTATCCCTTCCCGAGTTTTCATGAAAATAATCACCTATGGAGAATGGCACAGCAGCTAGCTAGGAGCAGCATGAAGTACCGAAGTTTCAGTAATAAAAGAGACATCAAAGGTTAGAGTCTTTGAATGCTTTCTATAGTAAGCAGAAAATTTCTTGCGAGTGTAAAATCTAAAAGCTGCTAGATACTTTTCTTCCTGTTCTAACTTGTAAACTCATCCATGGACATTGACACTCCTGTCTTGTGAGTAAGTAATGACCTGCAAAAGAGAAAGGCCTGATGGACCTTAAAAAGTACCATAACAGGAGTTGGAATATCAGGTTGGGTGGGATGTGGTGGTCCAGGCTCCGGCGGCTTCGGAGGAGTAACATCCGGCCCACCAGGAGGAAAGACTTCCGGTTGACCGGGCGGGGAGGGGACGGGTGGAATTGGTGCTTCAGGCTTCGGTGGCGAAGGATTTGGTGGTCCAGGAAATTCCGGGCCTGGAGCACCTGGAATTGGGCCAGGTGATAGTGGTGGTGGATCAACCGGCTTTTCTGGCGGTATTGGATCAAAGTCTGGTACATTTGGCGTCCGTGGCACCTCCGATGGGACGCTGGGTTTATGCACAGGCGGAGCGGTGGGGATTTCCGGTGGAGACTTTGCTGGTATGTCAGTAGCCATCATTTTAGTTGAAGCATGCATGAATTTCTCTCTATCATAGGTAATTTTCTTGAAGGCAATTGTGTTCAAGGTTCGTAGTAATGGAGTTCTTGAGGTAAGTACATAGAGTGAGGAAGATTTCTTCACAGAGATGGATAAAATCGCATAAATTCCAGACATATTCTTCTTTTCTTTATTTGATCTTCTTGAACTAAAAGATGAGTTGATGCAGATGAAATGGAGGTTTTAGGTGCACCACAATGAAACTGGGGGTTTTGCTACAGCATGCCACGCGGATATTCATGCCACCAAGGGGTACACTTGTGTTGCATGCAGTGCACCATACTCCAATCCATTTCGCCGCATGTTTTGCTCGGTTATTTCCAAGGAAATAGCCTCCCCAACAATCTAATAGTTTAGTAGGGTTAGTCTCTGGCATTTCTTAAATAACATAATCTTGATGAATAATACAACAAATCTATGAATAATCTTAAAGCAATAAAACTAAACATTCAACTCCAGTTTCTTGATCTTCTTATTTTATAATACTCGAGCAAAGGTAGGCAAAAAGACGGATCGATGCTCACATTATCGGCATCATGCCTTTCATGATTCAACCAACATCAATAGACCAAAAGAATTTGAGTACTCCATAGAATGCAGTGGAGATTCTATATATATAATTTGCAGAAAGAAGAAGTCATGAAGAGCAATGGTGTAAACAGTAAATTTTCTCACAGGAGGAGGTGTGCAAACAATGAAGAAAACCATTGCCATGACTATGGCTGCAACCAATAACAGCAGCTGATTATCATCATCTGGATCACAGCACAACTTTCCCATTGATGGATCTCTTCTTTTATGTTCTATAATATGATATCATACATATATTCTCTACTGTGTAATCTGTGAAAAATGACCAATGGGTGATTGGGAGGTGTCAAAGGAAGTATGCAGAAGCTCATGCTATCTACAAGGATATGCCATCCGTTGCGCAAGTGACACGTTGGTTAACTCTGTTTGCTTCTTTCACTTTCACTTTGCTATGCCTATTTGGCTGCATTCTCATTCTTATACTCTTTTTTTTTTTTTTTTTTTCATATACTAAATAATTACTTATACACAATTGAATCCGAATGCTAAATTCGAGTAAAACTATTGATAACTAATTTAATAAAATTTTTAATAGAGTCATTTTTACACTTGTATCCTTTTTTAATTCCTTTAATATATATTAGAATCAATTTATATTGATTCCTATCTAGAACAGAATGGAAGGAGTAAAAAAAGTTAATTTCGTCATGTAAATAAAAAATTATTAAATTCATGTATGAAAGCGTATAAAGTGATAAGGTTTTAAGTGTTTTAAATGTCGAATTATATTATTGTACAAGTCTTAAAATTTACTTTTTTTGTTTTCTAAAGTATATAATAATAGGATAAAATATACAAATCAATGAGACAATTAATTAATTTTAAATTACTATTAAAGTGACACTTTACTCTTATTAGAAAAGAGACAAATTAATTGCAAGAAATGAAAAATATTAACTTATAGTATTGATTTGATAATTAAATAAGGATAAAAATAAAAAAATATATTTAATAATGTTCTGAAAAGCGTTACATGATATATTTTAAAAAATCACAATTGTGATACACTATAAAAAATGGAAGAAATATTATTTTAATAGTTATCCAAGAAGAAGTACTTTGCATTGTATGTCTGAGGTCAAGTTATACCTATGGACTCATTTTTCCAATGTCAAACTACTTCAAAAAGGCTAAATTAGATTTCTGCGAAGATGGTATTACAAATTATAAATAAAAACAAAAATTAAATATGAAATTTCATTTTTATTTAATAATTAGCTTATTACTTCCAAATATTTATTATTTGAAGAAAAAGAAGGAGAAAAGGAAGAGATAGAGAGAGACAAAAAAAAAAAAAAAAAAAAAAAAAGAAATGATGAGGGAAAATAGACAGGCAAGCAGGATGTGAGAAAAAAACAAGGACAAAGGAAAAGAAAAGACTACGACCTTTTCCTTCAAAAATATTCATGACTTTGTGATTAACCCCAGCCCCAAAAGCTGCTTTTCTCCCTTTGTTTATTCAATTCTTCTTTTGTTTCTACCTCCTACTTCCTCAAACAGAGCCAAATTCTTTCGTGTTTCTCAATACAATCAAAGCCATGATTTAACCTTTCTAATTTTTTAAACTTGAATTCACTCTCTTGCAACTGCAATGAGATGAAATGATTTATAGCTAAAGATACATTTATCTTTTGAATTGAAGTGGGGTTTCAGTACTTCATCAACGACTCTGGCTTTGATTCTTGGAACTCGGATTTATTAAGTCTTCTTGGGGTTGCTAACTGTTGTCCATAGTTGTAACAGAGAGGGAGGAGAGATTTTTGTCTACCGAGGTGTTTGGTATAAGCTGACGAAGAGAGATGCAATCAGGAAGCTTGGAGCAAGTGCGATCGGTGGCAGATACGAGAGGAAAGCACAGGATTTCGGCTGAATTGAAAAGACTTGAGCAAGAAGCTCGCTTTCTCGAGGTCAGTCTCCCACCTGTTCGTGTTTCGATCTTTCTATTCTATGTGTTAGTAGCTTTTGTTGGAGCAATTTCTTTTGTGATTTCTATTGTTTGATTTTGGTCTTAAGCTGGGTTCTTGAATGGGTCAATTTGTTGTTTCCCGGTGGAAATATAGAATGAGAAAATGTTATTAAATGGGAACCCTTTTTCTTTTTTTTCTTTTTTTAAATTTTCTTATTCGAGGATGCTTGTTTGTCCCTCCAAGTTGGGATGATTCCAAGGGTTTAATAAGTGTGTAAATTTTCAGTTACTTATCCACTCTTTTTCAACTATACTCTATCGGCATGTTCTTGCTCATGTTTTTAATTAACAATTGAAAGTTCTCAAGTGCGTTTATATGTCCTAACTTCCAACACTGCTGTGTACTTTAAAGTACTGGAGTTCGTTGGTTGCTCTCTGTATGTGTATCTTGTTGTTATATCTTGGGCTGTTTACATAGCAGCGGGGTTGGAGCCTTTCAGTTGGAGATAGTTGGGTGTCTATATGGGTTTCTATATATATGGTTATGGTTTAAGTTTTATTGTAGAGGGACTTTTGTTCTAAGCAGATATTTGGAGGTTTCTTTTTGTCTGAAACTCATTTTTGTGCTCAATTATTTGCATTCTGCCAAAACTTCCTATCTATTTATGGACTATTCTGTTGGAACTTTGATGTTGTTTGGCATCATTAGCTGCGAACACTAGAGGGTCTCAGAGAGAGGGAGATCTTGTGTAAACAGTGTCAATATAGGAGTCTTCTTTTTACTTAAACGGGTGACTTTCCCATCTTGATGGAAAATAATTCCATTTGGTCAAGTGGAGGCACCTTGGTTAGTTTAAACTTATTCATGAAAGCACCCATGTGTGAGCTGAATGAGAGTGCATGGTTACTTAGCAGTATCGTAATCAAGAATGCAAATTGAATTTGTTAAGTATATTAAGTTAATTGCATGCTTATTTGATTAATTTGTACACAATTGTTTGTCAGAAGGTTAAGATGCTTCCTCCTACAGTAATCCATTATCCAAATCAGGATGCTGACTGGTTATAAATGGTTCACGAAAACAGTTAGGTGAACCACTTCAATTCACAATATTCCCTGCAATTTCTTTGTGCATATGTTCAACCATTATATATGCTACTAAATTTTGACCCAAAGTTTCTGTAATTACTTTTTCTTTACAAGCAGCTCTAGAAAAGCTATGGCATACAAGAAGAAGACCAATACAATGAGCTTCGTAATTCTTTTACTTTCTGAAATGATCCCTTATCCTTGGTCAACTTGACTCCAAATTTTACATTCCTTTCAGGGCACAAATGCTATTTTCAAGAATTAGTTCTCATTTAATACCCAATTTTATGTAATTCTTTCCTCACTATATGTACAAAGTTACCATTACTTTTTCTTGGCAGAATCTTTTTTAGCCTTGCCACAAATTTCTTTGTAAGGGAATGACTTTAATTTAGTAGTACAACTTGATTTATACAACCTAGCATAGTTTGAAAACTTTGCTTAAGCAAGGTCAGTTAGCACAAAATTTAATGCTGAAGTTTCCAACTTGATGCCTCGAAGATCATTCTTTTACTCAGAAACATTGCTCTGCTTTAGTGATAAGAAATACATCTAAATGTTCCTTGACCTCAAAGCACTGTGCAACTTATTTCAATGGATTTGCATTTCTTAGCTAGTATCATCTTGCATCAACTCTATATCCCTGCGTGCTGCATGTGAAATGAACCTGTCGCGTTCATACACAATTTCTAGTAAGATATGCATTCACCTTCGAGAAAGCTTGCTGATAAATTTCATGAAAAGTAACAAATTACAAGATTGAAACTATCCAGTAATTTTTATTTTGTTCTGTAACATTTCCTTTTTCACTTTCTGATGTTTTAGCAAGATTTAGCTTTTAGCTTTGGTTTGTGTTGGCTACTTCTGTAGTTTACCTTGAGGAATATTATACGAGAAGACTGAGCATTCATCATTATAGTCGAAGGTTCAGAAACAACTTGATTGTTTTGCTTCGACTCTCTATTTTCTTTTCAACGGCTCTTGATATCTAGGATGTCATGTGTTTCTGCAGAAATATTAGAAAAGCGAAAAAGGAAAAATGAACTCGTACTTATGGCTACTTTAAGAAGGTTTGTATTTTGCTAAAACCTGAAAATGCAGCTCATTATTTAGCATTAATAGTTGAAGAGCTAATGTTTTTGAACTATTATTCAACAAAGTAGATAGTCAGGTGAACTCAGGCTGGAAGCTAATATTTGGAATAGGGTCCCATCTCTTCTACTCTTGGACATAGGTCGACATGCATTTATACAGTTATGCTTCTCTCTCACATTACACTTCCACCTGGTATTTTCTGGATGAGGGTGGTTTACGTTAGGATTTTCTTTGCGATGAGGTTGTTTAACTAGGAGGTTTTACAAAAGCTGGTTTTAGTGGTGCAGTCGAAAATGTGGCCATGCCAGATCCTAGACCCCTTTCCCCTGTATCATGTACCTTTTGATCTCATTAAACTTCCAAAACTTCAACTTTTCACTCTACCTAATTGGTTCAGAATTTTTGGTGAGTCAAAATGAATGTTGGCAGAATGGTACTGTGGTGGCTACTTGTATGATTATACTCGCAAGGGTTTTGTATTTTAACCTCGTTCTGATGTATGCAAATAGGTTTATGAATTACATGTGGACTAATCACGCACATTGATGTTAATATGTGGCGATTTTAGGGAATAGGGAAAACGTTTTCTACAGGGAAGGACTATATGCAGTAACTAACGAGGTAGTTTGCTGCAATGATTTAGTTGAAACAATATCCGGATTTCAACTAAGTTGGCAACTTTCTTACTTTAGCTTTGAGTGAACCTGGTTTCCAACTCAACATGGTTTCTGGAAATCTCTCTGAATCTATGATCATTATATAATGTGATAGTAACTTGGTGCACATGAAGGTTCAATCTTTCTCCTCTTAACTGGTTTTCTGAAAATTAATCCAACTTTTGCATTCAGAACGTGAAACCCGAAATTACTGTTCAAGCATAGGAAACTGCATTAGTGAACTACACTGATTTAGATTAAGTTCTTCACCTGTCAAACTAATGGACCCAAATAATAGTCTTTTGACACCTTCTTCAGCTCCTTCCACAGCAATTCTACTGTCAGTCGGTGGAGAAAGGAGTAGAAAGGCCACTGACCTTTCCTTTCTTATCTTATAACATTTGATGTGCAGTACATTAACATTCACCTATCAAGAAAATTGTACATTCACATTCCTTTTTCTGAACTGAAATTCCTTTTCGCATTTAATTGCGTGCATTGAAATTTACCGTCTTAAAGAAATTGCATTTTCTTCTAATGTTGTTTTCTACACAGGAAGAATTAGAACAGCTTGAGAAGATGGAGAAGGCTTCAGCTGCTTGCAAGGAGTAAGTAAGAGAAACTTATTTTTCAGCTCAATGCCTCTCATCATTACCATAAATCATCTGATGAAAATTTCCTTTTCTTTTTCTTTTGTGCACTCTAGGATGCTCATTAATGTGGAAACAAGACCAGATCCGCTTCTTCCAATGTATTTGCCTTTTGCTTTTCTTGAAAAATATCCTCTTTCTGTCAACTTCATACTAAAGGGATTCTATTTATGTCTGCCAGAACAAATGGCCCCTTAAATCCATCATGGGATCGATGGTTCGAGGGACCACAAGAGAAATCAGGATGCAGGTGCTGGATCCTGTGAACATTCATGTTGGAGCCTTTCAGAAGCGGTGCCTGATACAAGAGTATCCAGCCAGGTCAAAAGAAATGTTCCATTGTGCAGAAGATCACAATTTTTCTTTATTCTAGCTAATTCAAAGCCAAAGAAAACCAGTACTTTGGTACCTTTAGTTTGTTATCTGTAGATGTCCAGTGAAAGCCATTGTGTAGAAAATGCCAATTTCATATGAAGACACATCTGATTGAGATTGATTTTACCCAAGTGCGGCTGATAATAGTTTCAGATTGCCCTCATCTGTTCTTCCCTTTGTCCTATACTGTTGTTTTGTTTCCAATGCTTTTTGTTTTTATTTTTACTCTGACAAAGATCTTTTGGACCTTTTCTCTTCCATGAGAGAAGGAAGGAAATCTCTTCTTCGGAGGCCTTTTCTGGAGAACTCAAAAAACATGATCCACTATACAATACTCCACGCAAAATTTGAAAGAGAGGAACGAGGCTTTTATCTTTCTCTTCTTGTCAAGAGATGTATTGAGGCAGAGACTCCATTCGCAATCCACTGCCAGAACAAGAAACTCGTGCAAATACGGACCATACAAGCATTGGCGCAAGCACAACGGTACCGAATAGGGTAGAAGTAGAAACTACCATTACAATCGATAAACAATTAAGCTGGCAAGTGAACATTTACAAGCAGACTGGCATGCATAGGCGTGTGGTAGGTATTTGTTAGAATCCTTATACTTAGCCCTATGATCCARGTTTGCAAACCTTCATAACACGAGAATTTTCAATATCAAAGTTMAAACAATGGCACTTCAAAGTATATCCATGGCGATAATTTGTGTCAGAATCAATTGTTATGGAAGTCACAATTTTGCACATACAGACATAGTTCCCTTTTCTTTCGTTTTCCCCTTTTTCCTTTTAGAAGACAACTAATTTGCAAAGAAATTCCAGACAAGAAAATGGAAAGAGAAAAAACGGTAACATACAATCAATGCATCTAGCACGGGTGTCAGGTCACTTTGATTGCCTGGTACAAAGCAACTCAACAGCAGCACTAGATTCCTTCTATTTCAAGTCTCAACTGCTTCTAGCTTGGTGCCTTCCCAGTAACTCTCTGTGCAATCCACCCCAAACCATCATATAAACCTTCGCCGGTAAGGGCACAGCAAGCTTGGATATGCCAATCATGATCCTTTATGCTATGAAGGGAAAGTGCATCAGTTATCTCTGCAGGGGTCATGGCATCCTTCAGATCTTGTTTGTTTGCAAAGACAAGTATAACTGCATTCTGCAGATCCTCATGTGGAAGAAGCCTGAAGAGTTCATCCTTCATAACGGAAATCCTTGCTCTGTCAGTGCTGTCAATCACTGCAACAATAGCATGTGTTCCACGATAATAGGTGGCCCATGATGTCCTAAGCCGATCTTGCCCACCCAGATCCCAGACCTAATAAAAGTATCATTAGCAAATGAATCAGATCATAATATTTGAAAGAGACTTAACTGTTACAATAGTCTTTACCACTCTTGGATAGGTCAGAACAGTGGAAAGACTAATAACYGACGAGTCAATGCAACAACCAATGATAACTAGAATAGCATATTCAAGAACTTCATTAGAGAGGAAACAGCAAGTAAACATGACTTCAAATATATTGGACTTCAAATCTTTTTCAAAAAACTTCTAGCATATCCATGAATCTAAAATTAATCACACTTCCTGTAGAACCTAAAGAGTAACTCTTAAAATTCACATACATAAAGAAGATTTCATCCTTCCATGCAGCTAAGCCCTAAGAAAATGCAGACTTTGCGTATCACAGAGTAAAATCATCCTAAATCATGATATTCTAAGACATTAATAATCATGAACTTTTAGGATAAAATTCATAAGACTGTCCTCTTCCCATGGTCCATTCAAACTTTCCCATCCTCAGTTCCACAGATAACTGAAAATGTGTCTGTGTGACAAAAGAATCACACCAAATTCCCCAAGTTACATGAGACACTCAATATTTTGTGGAAAAATCCAATTTGACATATATGCTCTTAGATCAACCCTGTCAATTTTAGTCCAGGCGTAAATACACCAATAGCAGTTGACTCCAGCAACCAGTGACGAGAAACTGGAAGAATACAACATGATAGAAAGACTCCAGAGGAATTTGTTTAGATAGATAATTAATGTGCAGAACCCTCAAGGCTGTCAAATGGAAGAAACAAGTAAGGAAATCCTTGAAATGTGCTAAGAAAACGTCAATGCCTACAAGTATGGTTCTTTCTCTTGTAATCATATACAACTCTAGTCCAGGTCCAACAGGCTCATACAGTTGCAGTCCACTTTCTACATCTATATAATTAACTTTCCTCTCTCTCACATCAAATTGATTTATTCATGTCAAACAACTAAGAAAGCTAGAAATTTTTTGCATAATCAATCTCAGAATGATTACAAAACCTAAAAGCTTCAACAAAACATCCTGACTTCAACAACTATCTTCATCTTTTGCCTTGTTAATTCTACCCCTAGCATGTCTGCCAACCAAAATACAAAATTATATACCAATTTACTATATAAATCACAAAAAGTCCAGTCAGAATTACAAGAAATGAGTATAAAGTAATTAAAGATAAAATTTTGCTGCCTTTTCCTAATTGCCTAGAACTTTTTGATTCATCATTCATATTCATGAATCATTCATTAGAATGCCCATTCTCCACTCTATATATAAATCGAGTACCGAAGTCTATATTATTTACCATTAGAATCCATTCTCCATGTACTGAGAAATATTTACCATCTGAAAAGTGGAAAAAACTGGCATCTTTGTCTAAAGAGAACGCATCGAGAAAAGGCAGGTGTATAGAACCTCCCAATGACACGTGAGTTTTCAACTCTCTCAAAATCACAAAGAGGTCAAAAACTTGCGTAGTAAGACCTTTCTAAATTTGTTATTCTTAGAGTATGATCTTTCAGTATGCTAACATCGGCTACAAGTTCACCTATGTATGCATAAATCTACAATTAAAGATCTACAAGACTCTACTAACGTGTAGCAAGGCCATTATTCAATATCTTACATAAACCATATAAACACTTGCAAGACACTACCAACATCTAGCAAGGTTATTTTCAGTATTTGATGTTATAGCATTCCTTTTAATTCCTAAACACAACTGGACATGCAACTAGAACCCATATCATCACAAACTTTCCATTAGCTGGGGAACAATTTTCAGTTCTTAGACAATTATCTAGCACACTTTTCTACATTCATTCATATCCAATTTCAATATAATTACATCGATAACTGAGCATCACCCGAGCAGAATTACTGTAGAGCTATGGTGAAATTGTAGTTTAAGGAAAAGGTACAATATCTGTTAAAAAGAAATGAAATTTTCAATAAATAGGCATCTCACCTCAAATCGTATGTTCTTATAAACAAGCTCCTCAACATTGCTGCCAACGGTAGGGTGAGTAGTAACCACCTCTCCCAAATGCAACTTGTAAAGCGTCGTTGTCTTTCCGGCGTTATCCAATCCGACCACCACGATCTTGTACTCCTTCGCCGGAAACAACATGAACCAGAATCTCGAGAAAAATGCTCCCATGCTTTAACTATATTATCCATAACCGCCATCAACGATTCATCAGCATATACTCATCACGCAGATCCAAAATCCAATCATTTCTTATCAAAACAAAAAATTTCAGCCAATAAATCAAAATAAACAAGCAATATTGAATGGATTTATACCTTTTTAGATGTACAAACAATAATTAATCACCGACTGTGATTAACTTATGGATGCAGAAATATTGAGCTGAAAAGAACAATTGAACTAAAGCTAACCCTTGAGGGCAGTTGAGCTCTTCAATATGGAGCTCTTTTATCTATATGTGATCGCACAAGTGCAGATATAGAGACATATTTTTTTGTATGTATATCTCGGAGATGGGTAATTGTTTCAATAATAAAAGAAAATAGAAAAAGAAAAATTCAGTGGATTGACAAATTAGTCCATAAAAAAATTACATATGTCAAATTCATCCTCAAAAATAACAGCAGGTTAAATTAAAATAATTACTCTATTACAGCATTCAGAAAAATCGGAGTAATATAGATAATAATATTATAAGAATAGATAATCTCAGAGGAGTAATCAAAAAGACATTTTTTAATTCATCTTTTATTTCTCTAGCATTTGCTATATGATTTTTTTCTTATTTCATTAATAAAAATATCATCTCCCAATTAGGAGACTTCCTAAAGAAAACGGCAATTGCAGCTTATCAATCACTCACAAGCCCATCGAGATCTTCGAAACATCCAAAGATAATCCATAGCTCTTTCCCAATCTATATAAGGAGAGAAAGGGGGATAAGTATCTACCTAAATCATAATGCAAAATATTATTCCATTCAAGTCGATCCTATTCTTCTTATCTGCAAGAGAGAACCCTTAGCAACCTCGCCACGAATAAACTATAGTATTTAAAAGTCACTAAATCAATAGATTATGATTATCTTAAAAAAATTTAACTCTTAAAGGAAGTTATTTTATAAAAGATAATACTTTAAAAAAATTATAAACAGAGGATTATATAAAATTGTGCGTTAAATTTGATATTTTGTCATAATTATAAAAGTAATTTTATGAGTAAGAAATATTTGATAGATTCAATATTAATGAATTACATTTAGAAAATAATTTTTATTTTTTAAAAAAGTAAAGTATATAAATATATATTGATCGTACATTCAAAGCATATCACCCATTTAATAACAAATATAAAAATTAAAATTAATATTTATTATATGAAGATTTGTTTTTTAATTTCACGKGACATGAATTCGAATATAGTTAGTGGACTGTCTGCAAATTAAGCTCATTAATTATAAAATTTCTTTCTTGATCCACGTCATTTCTTTCTCGTAAAACTTCTCTATTATCATGCTGGGACCCAACTTCGTGGCGGAAGGCCATTGGATAAATTACTATAGACCTCGTTGCTGCTACTGAGAGCCTTTCTTCTCTTTCTCTATCATTTTCTCGGCAAAGAGAAGTGCAGACGACAATTTCGAAGCTCCAACTTTGCACTCCCGGCCTCGCTTTCTCCGCCCTCAGGCTGCAGGCATATATTTCTCAGTAAACCTCTGTCTGTCTCTATATCTATATCTCTTATTTCGACATTTCACACGCAGAGACACACACACTTCGCTCTGTTTCCCAGCCATCTTCGTCGCCTGTTCCCAATTGATTTTACGAAGGTAGCTGAATCCTCGCCGGAAACTCCAATTCATTTAATCTGTCGTGAAAGCAGGAAGGAAAAATGTCGCAGTCACTGAATTTGTTCCTTTCCACTCCATCACGAACTTCACCAGATCTCGCAGCAACCTCAAGACCCTCAGTTTCCTCCTCTACCGGCTTTGTCCGCATACCGGTGAAGGTCAAACCATCTGGTTTACGTACACCGTCGCAGCTGATTCTTAGAGCATCGTCAGCTTCTTCGGATCCGGAGGCCACATCTCAGCAAGTTTTGGTGTCTGATAATGGTGTGGGAGGGGTATTATCCAGCGGGCCGCAGGAGAGTGGAAATTATGGTGGTGTAGTGTCGGCAGCGGCTGATACCAGCTCGATCGAAGTGGATGCAGTGACTGAGGCTGAGTTGAAGGAGAATGGTTTTAGGAGCACAAGAAGGACGAAACTTATTTGCACGATTGGACCGGCTACATGTGGGTCGGAGCAGCTAGAGGCGTTGGCTGTAGGTGGTATGAATGTGGCGCGGATTAATATGTGTCATGGGACGAGGGAGTGGCATCAGAGGGTGATTGACAGGGTTCGGAGATTGAATGAGGAGAAGGGGTTTGCTGTAGCAATTATGATGGATACTGAAGGCAGTGAAATACACATGGGGGATCTTGGTGGTGCTTCTTCTGTAAAAGCTGAGGTATCAATGACATAAAAAATCTATTGATTAATTTCATAATGTGAATGCGAATGTGGTTTTTCTTTCTTAAATAAATTTACCGTGCAATTTTCTTGCTGTTAGTTTTCCTTTTGGCCTAATGAATTGGTGAGATATTGTGGAATTTCGTGAAATTGGATGCCTTTATCAAGGATAATAAGTGAAACTCGAAACTTTCGATATATCATATTGGAATAAGCTAAATGCAACTTGGTAGGAAGGGGGAAAATCTGATCTTGCTTTCATTGATGTGGAAATGGTTAGTCCATCTGGATGTATGGACATCAGTGGTATAAGTGGAGTTCAGTTATTGAGGTAATTCATAACTAGGTGAAATCAGGCTATTTTCTTGAGGGATAATAATAAAATCAATATTTTTCTTTCTGAGTATCAGATTGGGCTTGTTTACCTGTTTTTATATGTTGTTGATATTTATTTCAGACAAAGAACTCCTGGACCTCTGAAGAATTAATCGAGAAAGAAAGGCATACCACCACTGGGAGGCT
Source organism: Rhazya stricta (assembly GCA_001752375.1). Taxonomy (NCBI): domain Eukaryota; kingdom Viridiplantae; phylum Streptophyta; class Magnoliopsida; order Gentianales; family Apocynaceae; genus Rhazya; species Rhazya stricta. The sequence continues at coordinate 2,326,492 of MEJB01000029.1, read as the reverse complement.
ATAAATATTCATGTTAAATATTTAGGAAAATTAGGACATCCTTCGTACCTGGGTTTGCTTTGATTGAAATACTTTCATTCTTCTGTAACTATCTGCTATTATTGAGCTTAGTTTCCATGACAGTCAACGGAAGCTTTCATCAATAATGAGTTAAATTGCTTTATATTTCTTGAGTATGGAATTTAATTTTAAAAAAAGGGACATGAGTAGTTTTAATTGCTTAATTAGCTGACCTGATGGAATTTGTAAAACACGTTTCGAATTCATCTTGTGAGATATTTTTACTGGTTTTGTCATTTGGAATTGGACAGAAGATTCTGATACTTCTATGAAGATTATGCCATTTTCACTTTTTCTACTTTTCTCACGACTGACACTGGCAGCCATTATCCTGATTCTTTTAGAATAAATAACTGCTTCTTACTTCGTATATTTCCTTAAAAATTTCTTGCGAAATCAGGAAACTACTTCGGGCATTCATCTGACATTCTTGATGAGCAAATTGGCCCTTGTCTGTTTTTGTGATATCCCTTCTGTTTTGAGATTGAAGGTTTGAGTTATTGATGCAGACATTGCACCAGAATTGTACTAATGTGTTTGGTGCACTACTGTCTAGTTTCTCGCAGATGTTCCTTCAATCCATGAATTGCAATTCAGAGATAGCAACTATTTTAATAAATAATATCTGAGTATAACTTAACTATCTGCATTTGATTGTTCATAAATGTCTAAATCTGTTTCTGACCTGGCCTTTCTCATCTTGTTGCTTACTAAAGAATTGCCTGTGATATCCTATCTTTTTCCTTTGATTCAGTAGCATCATATGACAAGTGAACTATTCAAACAATATAACATGTTTAGAATTAACAAAATACTTGAAATTAATATATACACAATCAAAATATCTCGCAAGTTATAATATCTGTGTGCATGCTACAGTAATCATTTCAACTTATTAAACCTGTTTATTGTGTGTAATAGATACATCAAYTTATTTAATGTTCAGGCTTATCTAGCCTTAACCCTATCCTGCTGATTGTGAACATTGTTAGTTGTTTCGGAATCTACAATAATTCTAGGAGTGGCCTTTTTGAATGAATATGAGGTTTCTCTTGCACGTTGAACTAATAGGAACCTCTGCTTTTCACGTGGTTTTATCATGTATTGTAGAGTTTTTTTTATTTTATTTTATTTATAAATCCACATGGATCCTGTTGAATATAACTCAAATTGTAAGTTGTAGTTTCGGATATCCCAAAGACTAGATTTTAGTTTTCGTAAATTGATTTGCTTAAACACTTAGAATATGACATGCAACTCGAATGCAAATGATGAATATTTTTCTGTTTCATCATTTCCTTCTGTGAAACTTTGTTAAGAACTAGTACTATTGCACAGGATGGAGAAATATGGACTTTTACTGTTCGAGCTTTTGAGTCACCTCTCCCAGAGCGCACCATAAATGTGAACTATGATGGCTTTGCCGAAGGTCAGATGCTGATAAGCCACATAAAGTATGCTTATTCCTAGAAGCAAAAATGCATGTGAAAAACCATGTATTTGATGTCTCTATATCTTCATTTACTCATCAGATAAGTTTTCTTGGTCTGTACCATGACAGATGTAAAAGTTGGGGATGAGCTCCTTGTAGATGGTGGTATGGTAAGATTTGAGGTAGTGGAGAAAATTGGTCCAGATGTAAAGTGCAGATGTACTGATCCTGGACTTCTACTACCTCGGGCTAATTTGACCTTCTGGCGAAATGGAAGCTTAGTACGAGAACGTAATGCCATGCTGCCTACAATTTCCTCAAAGGTTCATACATTTCCATTCTTAAAGCAGTTTCTTTTTCTTAGTGGCAATGTTTTGAGTGTAAAATGTATCTTCTTGTTTTGAGTTTGCTGCCTCATGGGTTGAGTGTTCTGAAGGAATTCCTTTTTCCAGTTCTTACGAATAATCATGTTATATTTAGTTAGGATTTCTGTTTCAGAGAGAGAATCAATATCCAATGTAGTTTAATTTGAGAATTTATGCTTAATGATCATAGTGATTTCATTTGCTTACATCTGGATTCAGGTTTAATAGATTGTTTAGTCCCAAGAAGTGCAGACTGGAGCTGTTAACTCATTGTCCTTGGGCAGGACAAAATTTTTGCAGCATCAAGAATCAATATACTCTCTTCACTAAATATGGGATAGTTCGTTGCGATGTAGTTCTAATGCCTGTTTAAACTGACAGGATAAGATATGTGTTATTGAACTGGTTTTGACCTGGAACTATTGGCTACATCATGGAATGTAAGATGAAGAGTAGGTATTTGATAAAATAATGAGGTGATTCTCTCGCACTATTTACTGTTGTTTTCCTCGAAGGCTTATCTCTGTTGTCTTGTTGATTGTCACTAATTTTGAGTTCTACTAAAGTCTATATTAATTTTATAATTTAAATAATGGATTGATTKTTTATAGGGTTCATTTCTGAATAATTGTTCATTTATTGATTCATTTAGTGGAGAGCGCAGGGATGATTTGGGTTGAAACTATTTTCATCTCATACAATGGAAAGGTTTGACTTCTGTAAGAAGTTCTATATACCAATTATCTGGTCTCAGTGTTCGGGTATGATTTGATATTCATATAGAAAATTGGGAAGGATAAGAGAGAGTTTCTAGGTTCTTGTCTTATTCTCTTCCATAAATCTGCGTGTAGGTATTATCTGCTTAGTGATTTCTAAGATGAACTCTTGAAAAATGTCTTACAGCCATTTGTCGAACACTCGATAAATGTTAACATGTCTTCTCGGTCATGGAAATTTGGATTTAAATATGATTCCAACAGCAAATCTATTCTTAGGGTATTTTCTTTTGATAAGAGTTAAAAATCACAGAGGTATTTGATGTYATTTCTCAATAAATGGAATCTTTAGATTTTAAGTTTCAAGTTTCTTGTCAGATAAGACTTCTAGATTTGTTTCTCACTTAGATAAAGACAATTAAAGCCAGTTCAGAAATAAAGTGGATAACCATGGAAGTTTGAAAGAGTATGCAATGATATTTTCAATGTACTATAACAGGTTGGTTTCATAATATTGGGATCTAATAGGAAGAACATGCAAGAAATCTAACAATTTGCATGGATTTAGAATTCATGAATTACTACCAAAAGAGCAACCATGGTGATTCTTGGAGTATATTGAAATAGGTGGAAAATCATTCTTGATTTGAACAAGAATGAGAGTGCTTGAGTCATTTCTAAAACCAACTTCATATACATTTGCTCAAGTGAGTTAAGAAGAGCATTCATAACACCTGCAGGCACGGCAGGAGGTGGAGTTCCTTAAATCTGTTACAAACTAACTTTTGTTTACATTTTGCATCTGGGTTTTCTTCAGTTGTTCTTACCTCATGATCTCCTTCATAACATCTTTATATTGTTAATAATTGTTAATATATATATGTATGGATATTAGAAATAATCTTACACGGGAGGATATTGGTTTTTCAGGACTGGATAGACATTGATTTTGGGATTGCAGAGCGTGTTGATTTCATTGCAGTATCTTTTGTCAAGTCTGCTGAGGTGCTTAATCACCTTAAAAGCTATATCAAAGCTCGTGCTCGTGATAGGTATTAAGAACTCTTTCTGCACTCGGGTAGTATATTGATGTGCTTAATCTGTATGCACTCATTTTGATGATGCAAAATACTTGAACATGCCTTCTATTAACAAAAAGATGAAGAGGAAATTTTGGTAGAGAAGGAGATTTTCTGAGATGTTCCCTCTCTGTCTCTGACTCCCTCTCATGAAAAGTCAATGGATTATACATGCATTTTATTTGTTGATGCAGTGATATTGCTCTGATTGCAAAGATAGAAAGTGTTGATTCGTTAAAGAACTTGGAGGAGATCATTCAAGCATCAGATGGAGCTATGGTTGCGAGAGGAGATCTGGGTGCCCAGATCCCCCTGGAACAGGTCCCTTCAGAGCAGCAAAAGATTGTGCAGCTTTGCAGGCAGTTAAACAAGCCTGTTATCGTGGCCTCTCAATTGCTTGAATCTATGATAGAATACCCTACACCCACTAGAGCTGAAGTGGCTGATGTTTCTGAAGCAGTTCGCCAACGAGCTGATGCTTTGATGCTCTCAGGTGAGTCAGCCATGGGTCAGTTCCCTGAGAAAGCATTGAGCGTGCTGAGGAGTGTTAGTCTCAGAATCGAGAGGTGGTGGAGAGAAGAGAAACACCATGAAGTTATGGAGCTCCCTGACATAGCATCCTCATATTCAGACAGTATTTCAGAAGAGATTTGCAACTCTGCTGCCAAGATGGGTATCAGAACTACTTTTCTATTTATCATGATTTTGTAAGATTTCTTGTATACAGCTTCCATGAATGCCTTGATGTCATTATTGAGTGAAAACTTTGTTGAGTATGCTGATTGATTTTAGCTTTCTTTTGTGTTTTAGTTCATGATTGACTGGATTGCAGGTAAATTGTGCGTATCATCCTTGTAAATGTAAACGTTAAGAAACTAGTAATATGTGAGCTAAGCATAAGTGGCGAACAGATAAAAAGTAGGAGGGAAAATAAAAAAGTTGATCTTGAAATGCTCAAATCTCATCGCTCTACAGAAAATAGGTGACTGTACTATGTGGTTCTCATGCTGCCTTCAAGAAACACATGCCTTCTGAAAATGGTGATACTAGAATCATAATTTAAGTTACTTGAAGAAAAAGTTACTTTCAGTTTCTGCAATCGGAGGTTCAGAAGAGTCAGGTATTGAGGCTTTAAAGACATTTAGAGAAGGAATTGCTTCCGTTCTATTTGCTTATGGTATAAGACCTATTCTTTATGCACAGGTTGGACATGTCGATCCTCTACCACTTTTATAGGTAGTGGATTAAATTATGTCCATCATACTGATTTTCTAAAGTAATTTCCAGGCTCAACCTTGCGATACTTGTCTTATAGTTTTCTTGAAGATTTTTGGACTTCCATGGATATAATTTCTATCTATGAATCAATTTCTGTTGTTTATGTAAATAATTTTAATTTTTATCTTACATTGCCATTTCTGTCCTTGGTTGTCAAAAGCATATGTTATATTAATAGACACAGCTAGCTGTATCTCAAATATTGAGGCATTGTGTTACTGGAAACACTTGGGAGCATGAACTAGTGCAGCTAGCTCTGCGTGTAATCATTCTGGACCTAGGAACCTATGAGGCTGTGATATGTTTTCTTTAACTGCATCTTGGGTGTTTTGCATGTGCCTTATTCTCCTTTTTCCCCTTTCATGTTGAATTATGCAGCATTTTTTTTTCACTTCTTACCTTAATGGAAGCTAAAATGCCATGGCGATTTTTCCATTTCATGGGTTTTTTTTGGTCCCCCAGTTTTACTGTGTTCTGGATTTGATTTTTCTGTTTGATATTTTTTTTGCAGCCAACAATTTGGAGGTGGATGCTCTCTTCGTCTACACCAAGAACGGACACATGGCCTCTCTTCTATCACGTTGTCGACCTGACTGCCCCATTTTTGCATTTACAGCCACAACTTCTGTTCGTAGACGTCTGAATCTGCAATGGGGTTTAATACCTTTCCGCTTGAGCTTCTCTGATGATATGGAAAGCAACCTCAACAAAACATTCTCGTTGCTCAAGGCCAGGGGAATGATCAAATCAGGTGATCTGGTCATTGCTGTGTCTGACATGTTACAATCCATTCAGGTCATGAATGTCCCATGAGAACCTTGTGAATTTTGGCTATGTACTTTGGACTTGCCCACAACCTGTGAGATTGCTATTTATTTTTCTCTGTCCAACAATTAGTTTTAAGCTAGAGAAGAGCGGGCTGCAGTGAACTTCAGCCCTTCCCTCCCAATGCAGTAGTTGGATACCTGTCAATTTGGCTTATGTAGCGTACGTCAGCCTATAGGTGCAGTTAAGCATTCTGGGAAGAAAAATATCGCAGAGCGGACCCTCACCCTGAAGTTTGATGTGTAATTTTCTTTTAGGTTGTATGTACTTTGTTACTGAAATACAAGGTTCAGTTTTGACTACAAATAATAAGAAACAAGAACCAAAGCAGAACATTCATAAGAAGCCATAAGCCTCGTATGCAATTCAAGTCCCTTCTTGCTGGTTATATTATACCTAAATATCTCTTCTACTGGGATTCACTTTAGTGATCTCAACCTACATCTAGTCTTGGTTCCCTTGGTCTGTGGAAAGAAGAAAGTAGCATAATGTATATTTGTTGTCAAAAAAAACCATTGATTGGAATCGCTAGCCATCCATTCAGGTGTAAGTTTCCTAGTCTAGATGACTAGGACATCCTTTTGTAGAGCATATTCTGAAAGGCTCAGCATATCCTTCATTTGTACTACTCTAGTTACATAAATGACTTGGTCCACTACTCTGATTGACCAAGAATATAAAGTTTCTCAAGACCAATCTGGTTATGGCTTATCATGGATGGGAATATATTGACCTTTTCAATGAATACTCAAATGAACCATGATGAAGGGATGGTTATCTAGTTAAATCCATGTTCTTTTTGTACTTTGTGAGAGGAAACTATATTAGTCCTTTTCTCTGTGACATTTTCTTTGTCTTGTTATAACATTACGACAAACCAAGCATGATCTAGCTCTTCAAATCCTTAATTTCTTAGAGACTAACCTCACCTGGAAATTTTATAAAACCGACTAAATGCATCAAGAAGCTTACTTAAATTGAGCTTCAAGACTGAAAGAAAAGAGTTACAGGTGCTAGTCTAGGTTTTATTGTTATACACTTACACCTGATGTAAGTGGATCATGCTTTGAATATTTTTATTTTGGTATGTTTTCTTGTAGAGCTAAGTGTCACTGAAGTGGAGTGGATTCATATAATATGTCACAGGAACTCGAACGTGTTGAGAATCTATTGCATAGAAAATTAAAAATCTTATCTGCTGTTAGTCTTACAGTTACCCTTAGTGTAGATTATGCATATACTTATTTGCTTGAAGGAAGATTTTACAAATGTATGATTTAAGAAGATGCATTGGACCTGATGAAAAGGATGTAGAGCTCTCTATGCAGAAGGGATAATGAAAYTCAATGTCATATTTGATTTTAGTTACAWAATTACTTTCTTGCAAAGAAGTCTAACCTATGGCTCCTACAGTCCCACCATTAGCTGCAAAGAATGCTCATAGTTACCAAGTCCAATCTAAGACTCAGAGATTGATCCCACTGCTCTAGAATAATGCTCCAAGCTAAGTAATTCAAGGGAAGGATAACATGAAACAAGGTGCATAAACGTAGTTCTAAACACCTTTTCCTTTACCCAAATGGTAGTTCGGTTGTGAAGACATTATTTTACTCGGTTGTAAGTCAATCGATTCGTGGTATTCCACCTCTCAACATCCTTGATATCAATGCAATAGCCAAGCTTCACTATTGAGCTATATCTACTGAGTTATTTAGTGGCTATGAATCTAAATATATCTTAGCATCTAAACTAGTAAGGCTCAAACCTTTCTACTTAGCCAAGAACCAAATAATTTGAAGAATCATCTTCAAGTAAAAGAGAGACAGAAGTGCTTTTTCAGAATTTCGCCACTTGAAGAGTATATTCCTGAAAAAAATGCATGAGTACATATCTGGACTGCGGGAATAGATTAGGCTGAAAGGGCAATTGATTCATAACCACATGCTCTCTCCTCACAAGTCACATTTCACAACAACAACAACAACAACAACAGCAGCTATGATAAAAGCTCTCTCTATCACCCTAACATCAACCTTCATAATTCAATGGGTCCTCTTTCACACCTCCTTTGCCCTTTGCTTTTTTGCCAAAATTATTCCCCAAAAAGTTTCTGAAGTTGATATGATATGGCAAAGTCTCCAAAGTAATGCTAGGGCTACCTATCCATGAAAAGTTCTATTAGAGACCTGATTTCTGTAAAGATCTTATGTATGATCTTCGAAAAATTATAAGTAATGCCCCTGCTAAGGACCCTCTCGGCGAAAAATTCTGAGATGGATAAGTTCTTTTTAAAGGTATTTATGTACGATCTTTAAAATAGAGTGTACACGACCTATGACATGGATCTAATCTTAATAAAAATTGAGTACCTAGAAGCAATTAATCTTGATATGGACAAAGATATTTGTGTGTAATCTTACATAGTAGTAGTTATTCTTTACAACATCATCCATTTCCCAGTGTCTGTAGCTTGTGTCATTATGTTCATTTCTAATCATACTCAAAGGTCTTATGGGGTCTGTGCCTCTTCAAACCCACAAATCAAAAATGCATTAGACCTCTTCAACCCCCATAAAATAGTGATCCAAAGATAGATATATTGAGTTTAATAGGTCTAGGGTATTTGGTTCTTGAAGATTTTGAACCAATCCGTAGTTAAAAAGAAAACAATGTCATCATGTGGCTCTGCTAAAGAACAGAAGAGGACCCAAAAAACGAGAATCCTTATACAATAATCTCTCAAGAGCAATTTAAGTTTGTGGGATGAGCAAAAACAAAGCCATCATCTCATATACCTTTCTTTATCAAACACCTTTATGTCTTCATCAGTCCTTATCTGATATTAAATAAATCATAAAATTTTTCAATGTTGTGACACCAACTTTGTTACTATCGATCAAAACAAACAGAGCCCCCTACTTTTTTTCTCAATCACAAACATGAGAAATAGAACCCTAAATAATCAGGAACATCATAGTATATAACATTAAACAAGACGGTACAGTTAACGTTAAATATATAAGTCAAAACTCAAACCTTAGTAGTTTCAACCATGATAATGGTTCATCTTAAGTGTTAATATTATTCATAGATTTTATACTCCCAAGTTGCACTACACATGAACATGGAGGATAGATTATAAAGGAAGAGAATAATTGAAAACATTATCTTTCAAAACGTTCTTATATGCCCAAAGAACATTGATCATTACAAGGCAAAGCAAAGTACGACAAAAAGGTGTATATATATAAGAGGTTGCTACTTTAAGTTGGCATAGAGTTTTGGTATTCCTTAAGTAAGTTGAATGTTTTCATTTTAAATATTGTGAATGAAGTAAACAATGTTAGAAGAGTTTCATCTTCTTTATGAGTCTCTTTTAATATGAACTTAGAGTAATCGGAGCCTCATTTATGGATCCTCTCCGACTTAGATTCGTAGTAATTGGAGAAAAAGGTTCCATATACCTAATGGTCAAATAGAAAAAAATATTTCAGAAATCCAGGAGGGAAAATATGAATGTACAAGGCACCTGCGTTTGGTAGTCCAATTAATGGGGAAATGGCAGTAGGAGTGATGTAGTTCTTGAATTGGATTTTATTTTATTTTTTCTCTGAAACAAAAAGTACTTTTCCCTATTGATCTTGTTACATTTTTATAAACTTTTTAGAAAGTTATAAATGCATAATACATTTTTTTAACAAAATAATTTAACATGCATTTTATATAGAGATGTATATAAGAACAAATACCTATGTCCATTATTGAATGTAGCTTCCTAGTTTGGTCACCAAGTTTGGTTTAGTCTCAAGTTGATTGCATTTATCCAGAATGCTAAACTTGGATCAAAATGTAAAGAAGAAAAATAATTTCCAAAAGTGACCATGTGGTAATTTAGTTAGTTAGAAGYGCAATTATTAAATAATAAATCTTAAATTCGAGTCACAATCTTTATTTAGTTAATGTATGTAAAAAGAATTGATGAAAAATTTAAAAGCAAATCTTTATTGAAATTATACCATTATTGCGTAAAAGTTTTGACATTTCGTTAAACATATTGATATGGAGATTAATTCAAACTTTCAAACTCCTAATAAATTCTCTGATAACATCATAAAGAAGAATTATTTTACCAAGTCTATCAGCAAAATAGTTCTATGGAAAGGGATACCTTGATTTGATGTGACATTTATTAGCAGATAGATTTATGTTGGAGTAGCTTATGGTAAACCAAATTATTGAGAATAAGCTGTTGTTTTACATCAGGAATGTGCATTTAGAGAAATTGTAGAAGACACTTTGAAGGAGGATCYTGATATTTTTTTATTTACGAGTTGAGTATTCGATCGTTGAGTTATTAGTAYGAGGCGAATGATCAATGACTTTCGATCCTTCAAAATGCGATATGCATAAGAGAAGAAGAGAGGAAAAAAAAAAAAAAAAACTTGCCTTGAAATTGTCTTCCAAAATACACATGTAAATATTCCAATACAGCCCATCTTCCCATGTTTTCTTTATGGTTGATAGGCCAAAGTTCATGTATAATTTGAATGGCAAACTTTCTTGATTGRTTTTTAAAACATGAAGTAGGTGATTGCTAAGGCAAAATAATCTATTAACTGCCATTGATTCTGATGCTCTGAGCTATTCTACTTATGAAAGAATTGATCAAAGTCTTCATTTTTTGTATTTTGTGGAAATATTGACCACTGTTTGAAACCATCAATGAAGGAAAAAAAGCACATTTGTAGATCAGGAAAACAGACATATAGTACAATCTATAAGATATTGAATTTACCAAGTAACTATAATAAGTTCATATCTTGATCTTCTTATTATTTGTTACGTTTTTTAGCATCGAACTATTCTTTAAGTGCATCGAAGAACTGAAAACTCTAGCTAATTTCTTAAAGTAGCTATACCATTTTCAAGGGTTTTTCTTTGGAAGTAATATGGTATGTCTCGATATATATATATATGAATAATATAAAAAAATACGTGGGCATAAATTTATATATGAATATACGATATGAGTATAGTAGTATAGTATTGACATTTTGGATGAGAAATACAACTTCTTGAATAAGGCTTTCTGTCTTGAAATCAAATAATTGTGTGGTACACAATAATTGAGGAACCTGATTTTATCATTGTGATAGAATGTATTACACAAGTACCCTCATAATTCTCAAGTTGGATTATGATGCCTCATCTACCTGTAAAATATAAGCAAAAAGGACCCACTTTCATCACTCAATTGTATAAACTTCTATCAACTGCTATAACTTGATGGAAAAAGACAATGATTTTAGTACCATAATGGCTCTATCCCACACTCACCACCCCATTTTGGCCAAGCAAATCACCATTTCACTAGCAAAAGAACTTGATTCCAATAGTGACAACCCAAGAATGTAGGAACACCACTATTTTTCTACTAATAGCTCAACCCCCAAATTCTTGAAAATCTTGGAATGATTCAATTCATAAGATTACATACAACATGATGTAACTGTCCTCAATTTTCAATGGCAATGAGAGAAAAATACTGTTGCTTTATGCTAATGGAAGATAAAGTTAAAGAACATTTCATGATTAGGGATAGTACCACAAATACATCAAGGTTTTAATCGGAAAGATACTATTTGGATCGAGTTAATCCATAATAAATATGGATTAATGGTAGCTGAGGCTTTAGAAAATTAAAAATATAATTCACGATCTATAAGAAATGAACAATAAATGAAAGATAAGTGTCTTGTACCCAAAAAAATTAGTTTTTAAATATATATTTATTTAATTAATTCTCTTAATCCCTTAAGCACTTTCCTTTGGGAAATAGTGATAATCCTTAAAAAGATTGTGAAAGTTTGGGACCCTCCAAAGCAAAATTTTTCTTGAAATTTGGAACTTTATCACAAGCATAAAAGGTTAAAGAGAACCATGTAAAACAAAAGAGCCATTGAGTCTCCAAAGCTAATATCAAACCCATGTTCCCTAAGAGTCTTTAAAGGAGGAATAATGAGTACTAAAGTGATTCAATTATTTCAAGAGAAATCATCAAAGAAATTGTAATCAACACTCTTGCCTAACTAAAGTTCCAATATAGAAAGAAGCAGATTAGATTAGTGAGAGATTCACAAGTGAAGCATGAAAACAAATAAAGGAGATAAAGGTGGCACATATCTAATCGACCATCATACTATATAGTAAAATCAACAAGTAAAAGTTGATGCTTTCACATCCCTATATATTATTCCAATGTCAAATTCATTACTATCATATATTTATACTTCGTATTCTTGATATTCATAAAAGAAATACAAAATCTTACTCTATATTTGACTCGTTTTACAAAATATACAATCAAGATAAGACAACGAGATCCTTAACGTAAAATTTTTCCTACTAAACAATATGCTGTTTAAAATTTAGAGTCTAAAATGAAAAATCTCAATTCTTCAAAAGGAAAAAGTAAAAAGAAATAGTAATGAATTACTCCAAGAAATAAATAAATAAATAAATAAATAAAATATATATATATATATATACACTTTTTCAAGCATGCATCATTTTTGCAGTCAAAATTTTCCAAGGTAAACTTATCATCCATTAGTGTCATTCAAACTTTCTTTGCATTAATTGAGAAATTGGGACCTAGATTGTTGACCCTGAATTTATTTTCATCACTAGTTCTCTACTGCTATTATATTATTATTATTTTATTTTTCCTTTTTCGGGGTCAAATCAGAATAATTGCAAGCCCACTGATTGAATTCCTAAACAATGGAAAAGCTGAATTCCCCCCCTCTCCCCCACCCCCAACCCAAAAAAAAAAAAAAAAATTGAAGGCAAATTTTCTTTTGCATTTTTTTCCTTTCATTTTAAGTGTCGCACAGTTAATTTCAAGAATAAAATAACTTTTATATTATACATCATGCTAATCGTATATACAAAATAACTTATAAATGCGTGCACGAACTAATACAATGATTAATTTAAAGGTAATCATATATGCAAATTGTGATATTACAAGTTAAAATGAGCATTGATTGGTAATTTGGACGGTCGGAATATATTAATTATATAAATCGTATTCTTAACCCACACCTAATAAATATTTGTAATTGTACAGTGTTTTCATTTGTTTTTGTAGAATTGTAACAAATGCGTGCAAGAAAAGTGTAATTTTCACCAGGATGCATGTGTCTAGAGAGACCCTTATGTATCTCCTCTAACCTTTCATCATCTTGACCCTTCAATTATTCTTGGTCATAAACTTCCAATTATATATTTAAAGTCTTCATCTTGTAGTAAATTCTCGTCCTTATCAAAACCCCACCAGACTCCTCATCCACATTTCCCCTCAGCCTAGGCTAGACGACCTTTTCCAAGAATTGCCACGGGCTAGCACCAGCTTAGGTCATCCCAAGACTTTCTTATCTTTGGTATGTGGCGAAATTGAATCGCCATTCGCCATATACACCATGGCCACAACCCCACCATTCTAATTTCAAAGATATACATATAATTTTCTTTTTAGAGATGAAAATACACAAAATTCTTTAGTTACCGTATATTTAAAAGATATATAGTGATTGTGCCTAGGAGTTCAAGAAGAAGAGTTAAAAAAAGATGAGAAAGGTAAAAAGATGAATGGTCCTAATTTGCTACGCTAGTCAAGAAAGCACAATGATACACATAGCTTTTTCATCAAAACTTGTCCACTATCTAAATAGAGAGGAGTGGTTATTGTCCTTTATATGTATGGTTTAGATTTTGGACGTAAGAATGGTTATACAAGTGCAATGTGTGTGTATTGTAAAACAACATTTTTTTTTCTTTTTTTTTTTTTTACAGTCAAGAAAGTGTCATGTGGACCATCCCACATCTCATGAGGACATGAAAAAGTTAAAGAAGATAGAGATTTGCATTTCCAAACGTTGCAACAACGTACCCATATATAATATTATTGCATTTGCTTGAATTTGAATGAGTAAATCAACCATATACACCACAACGGCTAGGTCATCTGTTGATTGTTATAATCTTTTTGTTGCATCTTGCTCTTCACCAAGGTTTTAGCATAATAGTAAAGGGCTTTCAATCTTTTATACCCAAAGTTCTTCAATCGTTGTGACGATAGACTTATCCTCGAAGAGTAAAGGAAGCTGATATGGTCATTTGTTCAAAATGGGTGGGAGGTTTCTAATTAACATACTTTCACGTTACGTTCTTTCGTACATAATTTTTAATATTAATTAAAATACAATATGTATATATCCTAAGTCTTTAAATACCTCTTGTCATTTTCATTAAGAGTTAAGATATATATGTCGTGCTTCGATTAATATAATAAAAAAATATACTAAAATATTGAAAACCGTCCAAAACGATTATAATGATTTACATTGTCATTCCTTTCAAAACAATGGGGGAAAAATGGTGATAGATATATAACTATGAAGTGTGTGTGTATTTAGGACCAGAATGCATTTGCTTTTCTTATTAATCCAAACCAAATATATGTTAAGTTAAAAGTATAGATGTAAATGTGACGAGACATAAGTTTTGAATTCGATCCTCATCATAAGTTTTGAGTTCGATTTATATCCATGGAGTCRCGTAATATAGATGAATATGTCTGAAGCTGTTCCTATTCTCCWAGAATTACAATGAGTGCATGTATTATAAGTTAGATGTCTAATGCTATTCCCCTAGATGTTGTAATCAGAAGCTAGTGCACGCATTCAATTTGTGACAAGGAAACCAGAAGACTATACATGCACTCAATGATTGTACTACACGAATGCTTCAAAATTCAATAATGTTATGTATTTAATTGTCATTATCTTCATAAGAGAGATCCTATCCTGAATTGAAATGGTTATGTGTAGTTTAGCAATCAAATGTCTATCTCTAACCATATAAGAAGATCCGACTTGAATATAATAGTCCGTCCTCAACGATATAAAAGAGTTTGGATTAAACATTTTTCTAAATAAGGGTTAGACTTTTATAAATATGATTCGATCTAAAGATATTGGGTGGTTTCTTAAAAAATAAAAATAAAAAGAGAAATAAAAAAATTATTTTTCACTACTGGATTGACCCGAAGGAGCAAAATGATAATATTCGTGACAACATGAGGAACTGTAACATTAGACCATTTTTGAGGGAATTGTGTATTCCATCTAAATAATTTTTGAGGGAACCAAGACTATTTTTTTCCCTATTAGACCACATAGTATCCTCACTCGCGGTGTGATGCGTTACACAAACATAGTCTCCCTCTTATTAGGACGAAGGTTTAATCTATAGCTATTTTAACATAGCATCACAAGTAAAGATCAAACGTGAAATTTTACTTTAATTTAGCAATTCACTTACCAATCGCTTTAAGTTGTTGGGTCGAAGGAAGCTAAACTCTATCTTTTACTTTTTGTAATTATTTTGTGCCCATCCTTATACTACTACATGCTAAACTCTAAAAGATGATTATTGCCTTCTTCAAATTCCATCACATGTAATTATTCTTAATTATACTCTAAATTTTGTATACAAAACAAGTCTTCAATATGATTATTATAACATTCTAAATTTTCAGACAAATCAAGTGGGAAAAATGATTAGTAATTTTCAAATGAGTTAGTTGAACAATTTGTACTACATTACCAAAAAAATGTACTTCATCAAGTTCAATGAGTAATTTCTTTTTCTTTTCAAAAAGGAAAACATTAAAAAATAAATTAGTAATTTACTTGATTAAAATATCTATCATACAAATAAATATTTAATTTGATCCATCATAAAGAAAATTTTGAACTAATTCCCCAATTAGGTTTGACCATTATCATCACAAAACAAGCACCCCATTCACCCAAATCTTAAGTAGCAAAATTTCTCGCCTAATTCATGATCTCAACCTTTCAAAATCCGGTCCAACCGTATTCGATCATCTAAGGATTTGTGTATATTTTCGTAACGTTAAATACATTGAGATATTTTTAATGAAAATTTTGTTTAAGTTGTAATCATTTACGATTAGAATCTCTATACGTGTCAACCGTTAATTTCTTAATAACGATTTTTATAGTTATTGAGACAAATAAATTCATTTCACATTTTATCAATAAATTCACGAATATGGATACTTATTACAAAAATTATCTACGCAATAGAAAAGCTTTACATACGGTCGTTGTTATGGTCAATTAAAATCTCAACGACTTGTAGTTATTGAGACGGTTAAATTCATTTCATATTTTGTCATTAAATTATGGTCAAATTGGTTAAAGATTACAAAAATCATCTATACAATAGAGAGTATCGGATGCGTTACACGCGGTTGTTATTATGATCAATTAAAATCTCAACGACTTTTAGTTAATAGGACGATTAATTTCATTTCACATTTTCTCAGTCAATTTACGAATCAATATGGATACAGATTACAAATATCATCTATACGATAGAGGATATCGACTGCATTACGTGATTATTATTATGATAAATTAAAGTCTCAACGACTCGTAATTATTGAGACGATTAAGTTCATTTCACTTTTTGTTAGTATATCTATATATCAAAATGAATACAAATTACAAATATCATTTACACGATATAGAGTATCAGATATGTCACACGTGATTGTTGTTATAATAAATTAAAACTATCAAGGACTTGCAGTTATTATTGAGATGGTTAAAATTTATTTCACATTTTATCTGTATATCTACAAACCAATATGAATACAGGTTACAAATATCATCCGCACGATAGAGCCTATAAGATACGTTCTACGTGGTCCAAAGTCATGGGGAGGTACCCTTAACGGACCTAAACCCGATTCGGATAATCCATGCCATGACATTATCGACGTGGCAAGTCCAATCCTAGTCAGCAGCAGCTTCACCGCCTTCACTTGACCTCTCGCTATATAAACCCACCCAAAGCTCTCGTCCTATATGGTAGCAATTTTACTTCAAAGCTTTTAAAAGAAAAATCAGCCAAATTTTATTAAATAAGCAAAAGTAATTACTCACTCCACCACCGGCAGTGAAACCTCGCCGGAAATGAATATTCCGGTGGTACATCCTTTCCTCCACCAGATAAATGTCCGTGTCTCGGTCCATCATCGCCACGTTTTCCGTGAAAAACCCCAGATTGAATACTAGTCCTCTTCTTTTCAACCGGTAGTTAGCTAGCTTGAACTCAAAAGTTCTTCCTTTTATGGTGTTTTTTGGGGCGTAGAAACAAAGATTTCTTTTCTTTTTTTTGTAAATGTAGTTGATTGTGCTTGGAGTAATGCATTTCGCGATGAGGTAATGATCTTTTCTTGTGGGTACTTGCGGACGGAGACGATGAACTAATTGTTGGGAAGAATTGGTTTCTCAGTAATTTTGTTATGGATTGCCAGGAACTAGCTTTGATATCTAGATTTCTGCTGTGGAAAAAGTGAGATGGTTTTGATTTTGAGGGCAATTTACTGATGTTGATCTTTAGCTCGAGAGTGTGTAATTGAAGAGAGTTGACAATCGGAGAGAGTACAATTAACCACCTTGTAGAATATACATAGACGGAGAAGTTTTGGGAAGATTTTTCTTGGAATTTTGACAGGCAGAGAAAAATTATGCCTTTTCCGATGAAGATTCAGCCGATCGATTCACAACAAGCATTTCGTGAATCATCAAAGCCTCCAGTGCTAAAATCGCGGCTCAAACGGCTTTTTGATCGGCCATTTAACAGCGTTTTGAGGATATCATCTGCGGCGGCCGACAGGCCCCCGGCTATCTCCGGCGAAGTTAAAGATGCAGCGCCGGTGGAGTTTGAGCCTAGCTCGGTGTGTCTAGATAAAATGGTGCAAAATTTTATTGAGGAAAATACTTTTGAAAAGCCTCCGGTAGCTCAGAAATGCGGGCGTAATCGTTGCAATTGCTTCAACGGGAACAGCAATGACAGCTCTGATGATGAATTTGATTTTGGTTTTGGGGATTCTGTCAGCAACACAAACTCCTCTTTCGGTGATTCTATTGATACTCTCAAGGTAACCATTGTTTTGCTTTCATCTTCAAAACTTTGATTTCTTGGAAGTAATTGCTCCCGGTTGTCACTTTCATTTTCTTGTTTTAATTTGTTTTTTCTTTCGATTACAGAGTTTGATTCCCTGTGCTACAACTGTGGAGAGGAATTTGTTAGCTGACACTTCAAAGATGGTTGAAAAGAACAAAACTTGCAAGCGAAAAGATGATTTGAGGAAAATTGTGACTGATGGACTCCTGGCTCTCGGCTTCAACGCGTCAATTTGCAAATCCAAATGGGAAAAAACTTCATCCATCCCGGCTGGTACAACGCTCTCTCCTGCTTCATAATCAATGCATTTCTCAGTTATTTTCCGGGACTTGATCCTTTCTGGGTTTTCTCAATTATTTATGGCTTCTTGCTTTATAATTTTGGAATTTGGAGTGTTTTTTTCCTTTTCCTTTACCTGTAGAATCATATGGTATAAAAATTCATATTTTGGCAAGTATTTAATTTCTGAGTTTGATTATCATTGTGGGTCTTATTTGGGCACTTCTTTGATCAGAATCTTGGCTGATCTATTAATTTCTTTGATAAGGTGAATATGAGTACATTGATGTGATCGTGGAAGGGGAGAGAGTTTTGATTGACGTAGATTTCCGATCAGAATTTGAGATCGCAAGGTCCACCGGCAGCTATAAAGCCATATTGCAATCTCTGCCATTCATTTTCGTCGGAAAGGCTGATCGGTTGAAACAAATCATTGCAATTGTTTCAGAGGCCGCCAGGCAAAGCTTGAAGAAGAAAGGGATGCATGTTGCTCCATGGCGTAAAGCTGAGTACATCAAAGCTAAATGGCTCAGCCCACATGTTAGAACCACAGTTGCTCCGCCACCTCCAGCAGCAGCACCACCGCCTCCGGCTGAAAAAGCCAGTGAAGCCCCAGCTGAAGGTGAAGTCATAGTTATAGAGAAACCTGAGGATGAGGAAGAAGAAGAAGAAGAAGAAGAAGCTGAAGCTAAGAAGGCTGATAATAATTCTCAAGTGGACACCGAATGTGGAGAATTTGAGCTGATTTTTGGTGAAACAGCGACGCTTTTGGATGATGAACCCAAGTCGTCGATCTTGTCATCGCCGGCGAAAAATCCCAGTGGAGAGGAAAAGGAATTAACACCTGTGACGGTGACTTGGCAACCGCCGGTGATTAAGCCCAAGAGTTGTGAAAGAGGCAGCCGGGTCGTTGTCACCGGTTTGGCTTCTCTCCTCAAAGAGAAGCCTTAAAAATTTTGGCTTTTTGTATTTTTATTTTCCTAACTCTTTCTTTTTCAAGTACAAAAATCCTATATATATATATATATATAAATATTATATATATATAAAAAGTCGAGTTTTGAGATAGATGACCCTCATTTTCTTTTTTCTTTTCTTTAATGGTCCCTTCCTTTTTGTTTTCCTGAAGGGATTTGTAAGAAGCAATCAAGTGATCCAGAGAGATCATCATTGTAATAAATTAGCAATGGAAAGAAAATATAAAAAAATTCGAGAAGCAAATTGTATTTAATGATATCTCTCTCCATATTCCTTTCTTGCATCGATACATATCCAAATGTCCCTCACAAGGAAACATCAACAGAATTTATTTAATTTTTTGAATTTATTTTTTGGGGGAAAAAAATAATATGAACTCTTTTTGGAGAAAGTAAAATATTTTCTGGGGAGTAGAGAATATGAGGTGGGGAGGGGGGATGACGGCAGGGCTCGTGCTCTCTTGAACTGTGTGTTTCAGGAGACACACACTGAAGGTATAATTAGAATAATTTCATTATCTTTTATGTTTTTACGTGGAGAGGAGATGAACCTACGTGCTTCATATACTCGAGATTAATTACAAGGAATAAGAGGGAATATGCACCCAAAATTTGGTCATTCCTTGGTGGAGAGAGAAATAATCGATTCGAACTGTATTTATAAAATTTAATTTTTATTATAATATCATTAATAAAATTAAATACAACATCTCATTTTACTCTCTGTGGAAATTCTAAACTTGGGTTTCGGGTTTGGTTTTGTTTACTCCGCCAGAGTTAGCAAACTTGGCTTTTGCTGTTACTTTGCTTTGTCTTCTTCTTTTCTTTTTTTTTTTTTTTTCTTTTCTTTTTCCCCTTTCTTGGAGGGCTAGGGTCACGGTGAGATGGGAGGAGGCTTTTATGAGATGAAGTTTAAAAAAAAAAAAAAAAGTAATAAAGAGTTTTGAGGAGCTTTTACACGTGGTAGATTTGCATTGGGCAGATGAATAAGAGCCCCAAAGCAAAGAATATTGACTATCTTGGATTTGCACATATATTGACTGTTAGTTTGGTCTTGAAACACGGTTGGTTTTGATTTTTGAGTTTCTTAAAACTTGTGGTAATAATTTATTCACATTGGTAAAATGAAACTCTTTTTTACTTAATGGAGATGGGTGAAATGTGGAATACCTAAAAGATAAACATAGGTTATGGGCATTTCYACCTTGAGAAAATAAAGTTTTGTCCAAAGAATTGAGAGCGGATGACATAGGGCAAAGCCAAACTTGAATAAGACACCAATTTGACCACCATTAGCCTATAAACTCTTTTTCCTTTTTTACCCCGCCTTTCTTGTGAAGCATCTTCCTTCTTTTTAAGTTAAAAATTATTTTAATTTATTTTCGATCGCTCTTCCCTTTTCATCTTACCTTCAAATAAAGCATAAGTAATTGAGGTCGGATATAGTTTGAATTTGACTATGCATTCATTCTTTATCACTCAGTGAAATTTAAAAATAACTAATAATTTAATAATTGAGTATCAGAGTATTAAAAAAAAAAGAAAAATTACTAGCCAATGATTTTTAAAATAAATTTTCCAATTTAAAGGCCCACGTCGATAATAAAGTGACTAGATCTAATCTACAAGATAAATAAATAGATGGAGAATAAAAGTTGCTAAGATTTGATTTAAAAATTATAGTTAATTTGGGTTGTAATTATTGACAAATTAGGTATATGTCTTTGCTATGCTATAATAAGCATATTCCTTGAATATATTTATCCAAATCTTAAAAAATTATCAATCCAATCACTTTTGATCATGTTGAACCCAGCTTGGAGGCACTGTCTGCTTTTATGGCATAATATTTCATTACCAAAATAATAATCTTCTTTATCTTTTTAATATTTTAATATGCTCTCTATTATGAATAATAATACGAAAGAGCTAAGTCAAAGATAAAATTGTATTATAGGAGTCGAATATATATATACATATCATGTTTTAATTATTATAATATCCAATTTGTATGATTATCGACATTAATCTGATATTGATATCCAACCAAAAAATGCTAATAAAAATAGGCCTCTTATGAGTATCCATTAATTTCTCAACTTCTCGTCTGGTCGAGTCCTATAGTCGTATAATAAATAATTAGTTAATGTAAAATGTGTTAAATTAAAAAAATCATTACAAACAACATAATAAAAAAATTGAGTCTGAAAGAAATAAAAATATATGTATTTCATAATTTAAAAATAAGATACTTGTTTTCGCATCTACATAAATATTTTATTTGAATTTGGTACATTATATAAATAATTCTGATATCAATGATTGTGGTGGSCCTTTTGTAATCCATTATATGTTTTATATATCATATTATCTTATTATCTCCTACATAAAGTGGGTAAAGTGGGTAGGGTCAGTTATAAAGCTTTCAGAACTAAATTAGAGAGGTTGTGGGGCCCTTTTTTAATTTTTTCTTATATTTAATATTTTTTCCCATCTTATTTACAAAATAATTAGAAAAAGCAGTAGGGTCACTGTCGTGTACAAGGGAAATAATAAAAGCAATTGCCCAAAGTTTGACAATAATAATACCTTTATGAAAGCAACCCCTCACCGACTCTCTCTCTCTCTCTCTCTCTCTCAATATGGATATGGTTTTGGGATTGAGATTGCTTGTGAAGTGTAAATTTGATTTAAGAGTTTGCCAAACCCACAAGAAACCCAAATGACTTTCAATTGTTCACAACCTCCCCCAGAATGGGAAAATGAAAAAAAATATCCAATCTCCAAATTTAAGGGCAAAAAATTTGACCACCCTCCGATTTGTTCGAGATTGATTCTTTAAATATAAAGTGGATTGGATAACTAAACGATCGAGCAAAATCTAAATTTCATGCTCTAATCATCCAGTACTTGAAACTATTCGCTCCAACTAATCCAAACAAAGCTCTTTCGATGTTGTTTAGAATATATATAAGATTCGAATTTAAAATATTGTCTAGAAGATTTAAACTCGTTATCACGTTGATTATAATTCTAAAAAAAATGTATAATGTATTTTCACGGAGAGTTGGATTGACTTCTTTTTCTTTTTTGTGCATTCGAAGGGACTTTGAATTGATTTTATTAGAACATATTCCAAGAATGTACCAATGTTAGAGGGCACATTGGAAAGTTGATGAAGCTTTATCCAATCTTGTAAAGCTTTTTTGGATTTATCCGTTGCTATATGTTGTCTAAGGTTGGATGACACATGTGGTCCTTTCTTGGCCATGCTTCATTCTTCTTTCTTTCATCCTTTTTCCTCTTCACTATGACTTGTATCGTTCAAAAATTCTTCTTTCTTTGCTCCTCTTTTTGGTATAAATTTTGGAGGAATTTATGAGTTCCACTACGAGTGTTTTGTTAATAAGGAAGTTCAAATAGATTGTGCTTCATTATATGTGTATACAATATTAGGCAAACGAACAAATAGGAATGTTTGGCTCGACATTCATGTTTCTATTATGTAAGTTCGGATTCACTTATGTAATAGTATGTCAGAAATTTTCTAGTAAACGATGGATGCAGCTCGAGTTTTAATCTCGAAGAAGGGATGGATGGAAGTAATGCTATAATGAGCAACCAGTCCATCTTTAAGGATATGACTGAAAAGAATTTGAATCCTAATCTACTGCCATTCCCAGAGCAAGTTAAACAGAGTAGTACTTATCAAGGGCCATCATGGAGGGTACATATGGTAGAGCTTATTCAAACCAAGGACATCTAACTCTCATTTCCACGGATTCCTTGCCATTACAAAAAGACATTAGTTTGTACTCTAGAAATGATCCATGACTCTTCCTAGAGGTTTTAAACTTTAAACCCATCATCATTGGCAAGAAATCTTTTAATATATTTTTTATTTTTAAATTACATATTTTATGATAAGTTAATTTTAATTAATATAATAAGAGTTTATTAGAAATTTCGAACCTCCATTATAAAGGCATAATGAATGAAGTCCATGTGTTGGAATATCTTGGAATTTGGACACTAGTTGTAAAAGATATGTATTTCTGATTGACCAAATCCTACATTTGGTCTAATCTATAGGGTCCAAAGCCATAAAAAGAAGCTCAGGCTGGAAACTTGATACGGATTTTCAGATCATATGTTGGCAGGTTGTAACTGGATGCTTAGGTTTCTATGAGCATTTTTGCTTGCCTTAAATCCAATTTGATTCACCTTTTAAGAGACGCAAGATTACATATAATCCACGAATCCAACACCATCCCAGAAGAAGAAAAGAAGAAAGAAAAATGTTGATTATGATTGTTTGGATGGATGATAAGCCAAAAGGGATTTGAACAGTTTCATCCCACCTTGTTTAGTATAAGCGAGTCAAAATGAACTCTTGTGTTTGATTCATTCTTTTTTATATCAAATCTTACTTTAAGTAAAAGATAAATTTTATAGGTACAATTCGAGATGAGCCTGTAGTAATCTTTTCAAGTGGAAATATCCTTTGGGATTCAGAAAAGCATCCCTAAAAGAAATGGGTTCTATAGTTGCACCAAATTTTCAGTCATTGAGCTAATAATGGGTGATTCATTGTTGATTGGAGATTTGGAGTTCAATTTAATCAATCAATTGGGTGATCCTCATAGAACTCTGGAGCTTTTTCCAGAATTGTGCATCACAAAAGGCCTGAAATGATCACATTGTAACTAGAATTGCAATTTTGGTGAATTCTTTAAAATGCTTGAAATGACAAGCAGGTCAATATTGGGACTGCAAGGACCCAACTTCATTTTGCCATTTAGCTTGAGAAGTTTGCCTACAAGTAGGTGAACTACAAATACATAGCCACGAAACGTGAAGAAGCAACCATTATGGGACAATGCTTCAGAGCAGATGAATTCTTTACTCAGCCCTCAAGATCTGAAGCCATTAATATGCTAAGTATAGCTTACTTCTTTAGCAAGAACTCAAATATAGCAGAGGAAAACAACCCAGAAATCAAGCATACTGAAAGGGCGACTTGGACTAAGAGCTCGTCGTAATCGCTAAGTCAATGAATAGTGATTGATTATGAACTGCTAACTGCAAAATTACACTACTGATTAGGTTTACTATAATAGTATATCTCAATATCCATCGTCAAGCAAGCATCTTTAGGTAAGTATATTAGGGAATATTTGGTAGGTATTGCCATTAAGTTATGGCTTAATGCATGCATATATTATGTTAGAGAATTATCAGTAATCATCGGCTAAGATGACATAACATTAGTTTAGGTTTTCTTGTTGTAGAATTCAGGTCTCTGCAACAAATGCAAGAGTCAAATGATCAGTGACTTTCTATTGGTTTTGTTGAGTTGTTGAGAAAATGAGCAGAAACAAGCAGTTCTAATGGTCTTCAAATTTCTAACCACTTTCAGGCAGCCAAAGCAACATCATCAGCTTTTGTTTTTCCTTAATAAGCATATAAAAACCAAAGGTTAAACATCAGCAGAAGATTGGTTTGGTGTCTTGATGAGCCTGTCTATGTTCCTTTGTTCTTTTCTGCAATTTGCTCGAGAATCAAGCAAATCGGTAGGTATATTTGAACCACAATCGTATAGTGTATCTGTAATTAGTCTTGTGTCCTTATGTTATACACTCTAAAAAGATACCGAATCTTTACATAACTCAAGCCATTTAAAGAATTTCGAGCCAAATACTCTTCAAAGAGGTAATAAAGTTATTTATAACCTAAAATCTTCAGAGGTTTTCATTGTAGCTTGAAAAGCTTTGCCATTGAGGTTTCATCTATTGAAAAGCTCTGCAATCTACTCTTAGAAATCGTCAGCGATCAGTCCGAGCTCTTGCACTAGGACCATTCAAATGGAGTACGTTCTGCTACTGAAGAAATTAGTGAAAGCAGTTTCTGATCCTGTTGAACTTACGGATTCAAGAATACCATTCTGAAATAGAGAACCAAGTTTATGGGCTACATATACACTTCCTTATCAATCTTTACGGATACTTATGGGAACTAAGTGATAAAATTGTATAGGGACACATAATGTAAGAGAATAGGAAGGCAAAAAATCTCAGCACCAGTTACAATAACAACATTGGTGGTTGTGATTCTCTGCAACTGCAGAGTCCACTCACCACTATAATGTCGAATAGTTTATAACCCAGTTGAGAACTAGAAGACAAGCAGGGCCTCAGGGCACAGTTTTATGTCTGAGGAAGGAGAGGAGATTTGACGATTTCTTCCTGTTCACAGGCATGTGCAGCTCAGTCCTTTAAGGAAACTAGGCCCACAAGTTAGTACAGACACGTTTCTTTCTTTGTGGACCAACCTCCGTTTCCTCCTTGCCATTGTTAATTGAAATTTGTCTCGGCCCTTCATGCAAAGAAGAAGATGGATCTCTCCATAACAAATTACAGAGTTTGCTCGTCTTCCTATTGAAAAATCCCATCCAATTTCCGTCACCAACATTTGAGAAGCCTTCTATTTAGTAGTATATAGAAGATATCAACCTCCAAATCGAAGTGACTGTGGGTTTATTATCTTTCTTGAGTTAATTCAATATTCATAGTTTAGAAGTCTAACAAACATATCTATTATTTAATAAATGGTTAGTTAGATTAACATGCAGTACAAGTAGCCCGTCACTGCAGGAAGACTTGTTTCTACTAGTTAGGCATTGATATGTAATATTAAGAATGGCATAAGCAAAATAACCTGCAAGACGGTTTTGTGCAGTTGCGAAGAATTCAGGCTACAGATCAAGCATATAAATGAGAACAGAAGAAGTCTACAAAGAAAACAATTAACCTGAATATATTTCTCAAACAAGCAAATAAAGCTTCCTGCTTCCAAAGTGGCTAAAAACAGATAAATGGATGCACGCATCTGTTGGGTGCTAAACAGTGCAAGGCTAAACCAAACTAAAATGTAGCTCGAAAACTGGAAGATAAGTACTCCTAAATAGGCAATCAAGACAATAAAACTATGGTGCACTATAGTTGCACCAACTATGGAAGCTGCTCATCTGGCCTGGGAAAACCAGCTGGTTCTATTTCACTCTTTGCCATCACCAGCGCGAAGAGATCCCAGTTGAACGGGGGCTTGTGTTCCCACAACCTTCGATGACCCATAAGTAGACACATCAATACCCTGAGTCTTCTCTTTCTCAAGTTGTTCCTTGATCCAGAAATATGTAATTCTCAAGCCATCCTACAGAATGAGAAAACTTTGGATAGGATCAGCAAGTCATACATCAGATGAATGAAAAATACAACGAGAAAACCAATTCTACATTTAGATACCTTCAATTTCATAGTAGGGGCCCAACCAAGCTTTTCCTTAATAAGAGTATTGTCCGAGTTTCTACCACGTACACCCTCTGGCCCAGGAATATGATGGATGGGAAGCTTCTTATTCTCAAAGCTGAGTACCATCTCAGCCATCTGATTCATGCTTACCATCTCATCACTCCCGATATTCACAGGCTCCCTGAAGTCAGATTTTGTCAACCTGAGCCCAGAGAAAGGTTCAAGTCAGGATCCAAAGGAGCAACTGTAAATAAGATTTGAAATCTAAATAGTCTAAGTTCAAAACTTGTAAACTCAAACCATTCATACTCCTACTTTATCCTTCTTTTTCCTCCTACTCTAGCCGAAGATTACATGGCCACAAAATATAATTTTCTTGATTGTAACGACATTTGAACATACTGTAGATAGACAAGGAGATTAATAATCCATAAATAAGAGATTCGAACAGAGCGACATTCAGAGAACTTTGACAAGAATTTATAGCAAGGATATCCTTCTTTAGCAACTACTCTGTTGTGTATATGGCGACCTATAAGATTTTCAATTTGAGTCCAATAGCATTCATAGTCACGAGAAGAAAGGACCCCAGCAGTTTATCCTCGAATCAGGACTATCATTCAAAAGCATGCAAAGAAATTTGCTAGACTTTCACTTCCATTATTTGCATGTTTGCCATCTTAGGTTCCAAGGCAATATACCTCAGGACACCTTCAACACATTCATCAATGAATGTAAAAGATCTTGTTTGTAAACCATCTCCCCACATCTCAAACTTGTCAGTGGATGTGGTGGCTTTCCTACAAAATGCAGCAGGTGCTTTTTCCCTCCCACCTGTAGTAATCAGTCAAGAACTTATAGCATAAATGGACAGCTTATTATAAACAAAGGATACCATCACACGAGGACACTAATTTTCAAGTCTACCTTTCCATGTCCCAAATGGACCATAGATGTTGTGGAATCTTCCAATTCGGCATTCAATTCCAAAATCCTTGTTGTAGTGCTTACATATTTCTTCAGTTGCCAATTTCTCCAAACCATAAGCATCTTGGGGCTGCAAAGGATTAAATAAATCTATATCATAAGGTAAAAGTACTGGAGTATAATCACATTCGATATAAAGTTACAAGTGAAGAACCTCCGCGGGCCAGGCATCAGACTCCTTCAAGCTGACATTAGTATCCAATTGCTTGAATTCAGGGTAGATACAAGCACTGGAGGCATAAAAGAACCTGCAACACATATTAAACATTGGTTATTTCTGTGCTACCAAACATCAAGAAGTACATTTATGCCAGAAATTTCCTAATAAAAATTAATAGGAAATCATTACTACCAACAACTTCTATACTCATTGTCATGCAATTATAGCGAAAACAAAATGGAGAATTTAGTAAGTGAAAAACTGAAAGATATGTTCCATGCATTTGACTTGTCTGAATCATCACTGGGGCTCAAAAGTACAGTACCATTCTTCTGTCTTGTATGATCACACCGCAGGTGAAGAACTGTGTGATCTAGATTAAGAAGCTGCTTTGCAGCCAACATAGTTTCCACACGAACTGGTTTTCCTCTTCTTAAGCAATTGCATTGTCCTTTATAATGATATTCTCTCAGAAGATTCAAATTAGTTCCTCCAAAGAAATATAAAAGATAATTTAAACACATTGGTTAGGAGTCATATAGTTCACCAGATCATCCCCAAATAAACATTGTTCAGTTATTTATTTCTTTGGTTTATGATGAAATATTATACAAAACCTTGCTTCTGTAATAAAATGACACCACTAGCTGCAGCAACCTTAATTCAAGAAATTCCAGGTACGACTCGGAAATTATTGCATCTAAAACAATTCACTACTGAAAAAAGGAAAAGGGACAATCATCTGAAACATGAATTGGACATATATGATAGCAGTTGCAAGGCTGCAAACCTCTTAACACCGTTAATTCTTGCTGCCTCAATCATGTTAAAACTGATCATAGTGTTGTTATACATGATCACAGAGTGGTTGGACTGTATGAAGCCCATACCGCCCATATCCGCAGCAAGATTGAAGACATGATCAACTCCTTTTGTAACTTTCAGACAGTTATCCATAACCCTGAGATCAACAAGATGGAATTCATGACAAAACATATCTTCTGTCATGTGTTCATTTCTCTTCCAGTCAGAAGCTATAATGTAATGGCCCTCACTTTTGAGACGTCTGGCAATGTGTGAGGCAATAAATCCACCAGCTCCAGTAATTGATATCCGGAGCTTCTCTGAAGGCCAATAAGGCTCTCTCTCAAGGTTTTCATATGTGTATGCCCCATAATGCGTTTCACCAGCAGTTCCCATTCTGTGGGCATCAGTATGATGTAAAACATGAATGTCAAACTATAAATTCCAAAATAAGAATATGACCCAGTAACTTGTTGCAACTCTGAGAAAAGAAAAATTAGTGAAGGAATCCTACTACGTTCTAACAGAGACAAATAATGCACTATCACTTAAAAACAGTCAATAAATAGAAAAAGGAAATGAAAGAGGAAGGACAGTAGTGAGAAAGGAATCAGAACAAAGTGTAGACAACCAAATCATTTGACAACATCAAACTTTTGTGTTTTTTCTTTTTTTTTTTTTTTTTTTGGGAAACAGAATGAATCTCAAAAAACATATTGTTAGAAGAGTCTTGAATGGAAAAGAAATTGTAGAATTTTAGCCTGTTCTGATTACAAAGAAACACGTGGTCTAGCAGCAAACTTCACACTCGCAGAACTCAACAAAGTAATAACATCAGAGATGTAATAGAGATCCAAAGCATTGTTCCTTGAATACAAGAACCAGTAAAACACCAATAACCATTGGTTTTGATGCAACTACCATAGCGAGTAATAGAATTGAGACAAATCTTATAGCTGGTTTATTAGAACATCGCATTGCAAAAGCTATAAAAGCCAAAGCTCCAGGGAATTATCAAAATACGAAACAGCTTCTACAAACCCGCAAATTCAAGGAAACAAAGTCGAAAAAATTCACGACCCTATAAGCTCATCGATACATTAACACTCAGGGTAATATAAGGAGCAAGGTGGAACCTTTATATCTGGAGACGCAGTGACGCATATTCGATAGCTCAAACAATGAAAATCCAAAGAAATAAACAGAGCCCATGGCAGAGAATAAACAAAGAAGAATTAAAAATTACAACTTTCACAATTTATTCAAGAAACCCAGAAATGAAACATGAAAGATCAAATTTCAAACACCAAAAAAAAAAAAAAAAAAAAGAAACCCAATGGCACAAACTCACTAAATTAATATTGGAACACCATGATACCAAGAACTATCATCAAACACAAACCAAAGACCTTTTAGTTTTCACTTACCTCAAAGAAAGCTTGCTTTTTCTGTCTACAGAAACTGAAAGGATCAAATATGATGAGATATGCTACGAAATGGAGTAGTAGTTGTTTCTATTAATATTATAGATCTCTTTTCTCTGTTTCTCCATGTAGTGTTTTTATGGAGCTACTGATAAAGTATATAAGTTTATTTTTCCATTCATCATTTTACACTTCTYTTTTTCCCTCCCCAAATCGTATGGACACAGAAGTACACTGAATGCCAATGATATTCCTATCTTTTTTGGTAAAAATTCATTACATTGGTCTCACTGTTACCATGAGCTGTAGAGTTTTTACTTATTTCTCCTTTTCTTTTCTTTCTTTTCCTTTTTATTTTGGCCGAAGGTTTCCTTCCTTTAATGCCTAATTTTTCATAGTATCAGGGTCCAATGAGACCATTCCTTATTACAAGAAATCTTGTTATTTATTTATTTTTATTTAAGTATCTGCTAAGACAGTAGTTAAACATTCCATACATCTAAACCATTACATCGAAAAGAGTCATCTAATCCGTCCATCCCAGAAACACTTGAGGGGGTTTTGTTATAGCAGGAATCCTACCAAACTAGGAGAGTATATGACTTTCCAATATATAGCGGTGATTGTGCAAGGTAGACTTTGCTTCTTCAGTCACTGCTTTGCCTCTACAATCCACTTCAGCTATGACCACTAATTCGTCATTCTATGATCGCTAATTCGTTAGACGACGTTAAGTGCGTACCCTTCAAATATTGCTTTCCGGTCTTCAATTTTTGCTCGACTTCTAGAGCCTTGCTTTTCAAATATATATATATTTGAGCCTATGCATTACATCTTATTGCACTCTGGTCTATCCATTGCATTCCATTTTGGTGTATTGGCCTTAACAACAATATTCTATAATTGAATGATTCGTGTCATTCAACTTATATTTTATGTAATGAATACTATATATTGTATTAAATATGTATCTCTTCACATGTAGCATGTTTGAGGAAGAAAAGGTAGAAATACATGTAGCATGTTTGAGGAAGAAAAGGTAGAAATAATATTCGTTTAAAAATGGCAAAAATAAAATTAAAAAGGAATTGAAAAGAGATATTGGGTCTAGCAAGTTCAGGGGATAAAATTCTTTTTCCTTTTCGATTTAAATAGAACAAATTTTAACTCCATTCCAAAGACCCCTTCTTGTTTTGGAAAAACTTAACATACAAAAGTACGGTCAAACATGACTGCCATGATGAATTCTGGCGGTGTTATGGGCTGACATCAACTAGGGACTTGTGAGCAAGATTTCAGAATGCCCAGAATACTACAGATTCAAAGGCCTTTGATGAGCTCGTGATTGTAAGCAGAATAAGAAAAATATATATAGTTCTTGCAAATTCAACAATGAGGTACATATGCTTCACGAAGCAATTGTTACCACACGAGGAATCTCTATAGGAAATTCATTGATTTCATCCGTCCAGGGATTCTTCTCTGTAGTTGGATCAATGGTCTTCAATGCCCGCCACACAGCACTGTTGCAATCTGCCATGTCCCGTCACCCTTTTGTCTCGGAATAAGCCAGTTCTTACCACAATGAACTGCTGGAACCTGTAAAGCGTCATTCATTATCGATGGCTCCATATGCCAGTCAGTACTGAGATTCTTATCTATCTCATCCAAAACTGCTAGTCCTCCAGCATAGAATGTTGAAGAACTTTCTACCTACCAAAGGCGACGGAGAATAGGAGTTGGGCGTTATAGTTTTAAGAACACTACCGAATAAGAAGGCCCAATTAAAGCCCATCCTACAGGATGTGAAGGCTTCGTCGGTATTAACCTCTGGGTTAGCCCGTTTTGGAGTAATTAGCCATTCAAACTCTCAAGGCCCAAATGACAAACACGCGGGAAAACTGGAAGCATGAAATGACGAAGAGGGAACAAAGAACCGGTGGATGGAGATTCAGGCGTCTCAGCCACTCCGGCAGAGAAGGGAGGTCGCCCATTCCGCCATTCGGCAGAGGAGTATTAGTGCTACTGCTCAGGCTGCTATGTTGATAATTGAGAATTGAGAATTACACTTCATGGAAATATAATAGAATATCAATGCGATAGGAATTGACATTTTCTCTCTTATTATTGTTAATGTTGATTACTACTTTTTTTTTGTTGATTACTTTATAATCAAGACTGAATATAAGTRAATCAAAATAGATTAAAAATAGTGAACACGGAATAATATGGTTCGGCATAAATGCCTACATCCATGGGACCACGTCCAGGTGTCAAATACAATTCTACTAAATTAATGAGTTCAATGGACTTATACATTAATCATCCAAGAGTATAAAACTTTTAAAACATAATAAAAGACTTCTCCTATGTTGAATCTTGTAGCCGTTGATAGATTATCTAAATTGTCTATTGACGTTGAAGATTGAACAAATTTTTGTTCTTGTTGTTGGAAATTCTTTTAGCAAACTTCCCGAATCTTATCAGGATAAAAAAGGATCTCTTGATAATCGGTTGAATTAACCGTTCGAATAAATTCCAACACAAAATCATTCAATAAATATTAATCATGTGTTCATGAACAAATACATGGTATCTCAGTTTAACCTTGCATGAATATTGATCTCTGTATTTATTTTTTTTATTCTAGACTAATCAGTCTACTTATATACAAGAAATAAGATCAAAATAAATCTCTAATCAAGAGATCAAATACCAACGTACTTACAATCTCTCCCTTTTGCTTTTCATATGAACACACAAGCACATCATATAAACACTTTTTAACTTCAAAGATTTTTCACCATTGATGTAAAGGACATCCTATAACTACTTCAGTTGGTTATAACATGCAAATTATCAAGTACCAATAAATCCAATGCAAAATATCCATATCCGATAGTAAATGATATAATATGGAATCCAGTACAATAAAAAAATATTAAATCAAGAGACCAGATACCAAAATAACCAAAATATTACTTTGCTCTCTCCCTTTGTGGTTCAAATGAACAACCACAATATCAACCATGACGACAAAGACATGCAGATCTGCGAACACTACCATATGGAAGAATAGCACGACCTTGTGGAGGGGCAGTGCTATGGAGAATAATGGGAGAATCACCTCCTGAGGATGTAGGTCTATCTGGTGAAGATATAGGGTTCTCCCCTTGAGAAGTTGGAAGATCAGAAGATACCAAAGCCGGTATATGGGAAGGCATTTCGGGTGAGGTACTAACAAAATGATATAGAGTAGCTTAAATATCAGACAACTTAGACAGAACTTGGTGTCCAAAACGAACATGATGCTGCTTAAGCTGGAGATGACTATGCTGAAGCTAGGAATAGCTCTCGTGAAGAAAAGTATGAGAGTGCTGTAATTTATCAAACTCAAAGAACATCCTATGTTTCCAACTGGTAAGAGGATAGATTGGAGGAGTAGAAGAGGTATCTGGATGTGAGGATAGACCATGAGGTACTCTGTAGATCTTAGAATCCAGGACTTTCACAGGTAAGTATTATGATTTGGAGAAGCTCTTAATGATTGACTCATGGTGAGGCGATGAATAAGACAGGGAAAAGGCARAATTATTTTATCACATTCACTCTGGGATTCACTCACAATCCTCTGAAAAATAAATGAACTTAGATCTATAGACATTCCAGTCCCAATGGCATACAGAAATTTTGCTCTATCAGCCTGAACAATGCACTATGACTATAAGGCATCTAATTTGTTAATGAAATGCGATGCAACGGTCTATATAAAGGTGTAAGATAGGTTACAAATAAAGCACTAGAATCAGGCCAAACACAAATGGAATTGCCATACAAGGTACGAATTACTTCAGACATGGAGAATCATGATCAACAGAAAAAGTAGCATGCTTAATCAAAGGAATATGTAAAGCATTTGTGATAGCAGAAGGACTGAAATCAACATACTGAACCCGACAGTAGACAAGAAAGTGAAATTCACCAGTAGATGCAAAGTCCTTATGAATATGGCTATAAAATTCACGTATTAACGTGACATAAGGTGCATTCAAAGCAGTAACTATCTTAATTCAACCCTTCTCATATAACAGATCAGGCAAACCTAAATCTCCAAAATCATCAACATCCATAAGCAGCTTAGGAAGTATTGGATGTTTGCCCTTTTTAGCTTGATGTATTGAACGAGTATCAGAATTGGAAAAAGTCTGGAAACGGGAAAGAGATGGATTTCGCGGGTTACTCGTGTGAGAGGGTGGAATGCCATGAGGAAGAGCTGAAGCAAGATGGTGTGGACCTCCAGAAGGACCAGCGTCAAGGTCCAAAGATGGCCCTAATTGAGTCAGTGAGGCGTGAACCGATCAGGTCAACTCAGACCTCTTTTGATTTGAAGAACGGGTCGATGCTGAAGGAGGAGCCGAGACAGTAGAAGTTGTCTGTAGACGGCGAAGCATGCGACGTACTGGTGGGACTGCATTAACATGCGGCGACCTTGGGTTCGACTGTGATGAATCACCGGGCAAAGAGGAACCCGTGTACTTGACCAACGAGAAGATGACATGACAGGTAGATCGGAGTCGGCAACCACAGCGAATGAGGAGGCACCGGCAGTGAAATGCCGTGTAACAACCATGGCAGTGGAAGAACCAATGACGGCAGTTGAGACTCTGAAGAAGAAGAGTCGACAAAGAAAAAAAATAGGAAAAAAGAACTCCGCAAGAAGAGAAAAGAAAACAGGGAGGTGAGTGAAAATTACAAAGGGGGACTTATATTTTCAGACTGATGCAATTCGGTCCCTGCTTTAAAAAGAATTTAAAAAAATGCAAAGAAGGACCGAAAGTTTGTGAAGTTATGCAATTCAGTCCTTGCACGGGGGGTAAAAAGGAAAAATTGCAATTGAGTCCATAATCTCAAGATAAATGCATAAAGGTCCTTTAAYAGGACAAGTTCGCAATCTTGAGTCCATAAAACAAATGCATTGGACATGAACAATGGAAAAAGGAAAAAAATGATATATATTAAATTTGAAAAAAATTCTTTGCCCTTCCCTTCCCTTTTTTTTTTTTAATGAAGATAGTATATATATATATATGTGTGTGTGTGTGTGTGTGTGTGAAAAAACAAAATTATCATTGTGATAAGAAATATGCAGAGGATCTTATACTCCAATAGAAAAACTCAAACAAAAAATAACGCAAAGTCATAGTAAAACCAAGTCATAACTGTTTGAGAAATATAACCAACAAGAATATGAATTCGAATTTAAGATGTTCAATGAATAAGCACCTAAAACCAATATGTCATGAGATTTTCCCAAGAACAAAGAAGATTTAGAAGAGGGACACAAATACGAGATATAGATCACCACTTCAACCAAAAGACATAGGTGTGTGAAAGTGTCCTCAAGGGAAAATATAATAACCCTTCCTCAATTAAATCAAGCAGTTTTCCATCATGATATTTTGACCAGTAGTTATTTTTTTCATATAGAGATAATTTGAACATTTCTTCAAACACTCAACATATTTTGCAAACTGTGACTTTCACTCACAGATTGTGGTAGCCTTTCCCATGGTAGAATAGTCATAGGATAGGGGTCACTACACCAAAACTACTTACTCAAGGTGGCTTTCACTCAACAAAAAGTGGTAGCCATCTAGTGAATGTGATTTTAGAAGGAGTTGTAGATCTATGATCAAGTAGAGTGTTCATTAAACCTTCCAATCAAAGTACGACTCGCAATCAGCAATGGTAAATAGAACACTCAAGTCATTATGTCCACACAAGAAAATGAAACCCCATACACACTGGAAAATAAATCTCAACCAGAAATACAAACAAGAACCACTAATGCACAATGATCATCTTTCATAAGATTTCTTACATTGGAGAACAAACCCCCATGGATTTCCTTAACTCCAGAAAAATATGGGATGGAAGAGCTTTAGTAAAAATTTCGGCTAATTGATCCTTAGTTGAAACATGTTCAATGTAAATGATTTTATTTTCAACAAGATCACGAATAAAGAGATATCTAATATCAATATGTTTAGTGCGAGAATGCTGAATAGGATTTTTTGACATGTTAATTGCACTAGTATTATTGCAATAAAGAGTGATGGTTTGTTAAGAATATAATAATCATTTAGCATGTATTTCATCCATAAAAGTTAAGTACAACTACTCCCTGCTGCTATGTACTCTGCCTCAGTTGTAGACAAGGAGATGGAGTTTTGTTCCTTACTATGCCAAGAGACCAAATTGACACCCACGTAGAAACAAGCCCTTGAAGTGCTCTTCCTATCATCCATGTTTCCTGCCCAATCTGCATCACTGAGACTTGCTAATATAGAGTTAGTATCAAAAGAATATATTCCTAGTTCACTTGTTTCGAAATATATTTAAGAATTCTTCTTAACAGCTGTAAGATATGACTCCATTAGATTAGCTTGATATCGAGCACACACTCGTACACTGAAACTGATATCAGGACAACTTGCAGTGAGATACAGTAAGCTCCCTATCATGCTTCGAAATAGAGTTGGATCACCTTTTGTCCTTTTTCATCTTTTTCTAGATGTATAGATGTTCTAGGTATTTTTGTAGCTTTTGCATTCTCAAGACCAAATCTTTTAATCATGTTCTTTGTATATTTGGTTTGAGATATAAACATGCCTTTTTGCAATTGTTTTATTTGAAGACCTAAGAAATATGACAATTATCCTACCATGCTCATTTCAAGTTTAGTTTGCATGAGAGTAATAAAATCATTAGTAAGCAAGGGACATGTGGAGCTAAAAACTATGTCATCAATATAAATTTGAGCTACTAGAATACCTTGACAAACATGTTTAATGAATAGAGTTTTATCGGAGTTATCTCATATATACCTATTTTTTAGGAGAAAAGTAGTTAAATAATCATACCTGGCATGAGGAGTTTGCTTTAATTCATACAATGCTTTGTGAAGCCTGTACACATACTTTGAATGATGTGGATCCTCAAACCATTTGGGTTGTTCAACGTAGGCTTCTTCAGTGAGTACATTACTCAGGAAAGCACTTTTTACGTCCATTTGGTACAATTTGATATTTAGGTAACATGCAACAACAAGTAACAGCTGAATTGACTCAAGACGAGCTACATGAGTAAATGTTTCTTCAAAGTTGATGCCTTCGATTTAGGTGTAGCCTTGAGCAACAAGTCTGCCTTTGTTTCTTACAACTTGTCCAGTTTTATTAGTTTCATTTTGAACACCCATTTTATACCAATAACATTTGCTTGTGACGGTCTTGGAGTAAGACTCCAAACCTTATGGCGTTCAAATTTCCCTAACTCTTCTTGCATTGCAGCTATTCGAAATTCGTCTTGAAGTGCTTCTTTTGCTAATTTTGATTCTACAGAAGAGATATAGCAAGAATGAGCAATTTTATTTGAATTAGTTTTTCTTCTAGTTATCATGGTTTCTTCAGGATCTCCAGTGACTTTTGTGAGAGGATGAGCCTTTTGTATCTAAGATGGTGGTCCTTTACGCTTGCTGTCTAGTCTTTCTTTTGTTGATTGATTATCTATCTCTGCTTCTTCTTCATCATCTATATTCTTTTTGGCTTCATTTCCACCAGCATCAATTTGATCAGAAATGACTGTGGGCGCAATGGAATCTGCGTTTCAGCAGAGGTTTTTGTAAACTGTTTATCATCATAGAAAACAACATTAATATACTCTGTATGCTCAACTATTTGTAGAGTATCCCACAAAAATTCCTTCTTCACTTTTAGATTCAAGTTTTCCTAAATGTTTTCTATCACGGAGCACATAAAACCTGCRTCCAAAAACATGAAAGTAAGAGAGCTTAGGTCATCTTCCTTTCTACAATTCGTAGTAAGTTTGTTTTGTTCCACTCCGAAGTTGTACTTGATTGCTAATATAGCATGATGTATTCATTACCTCTGCCAACAGTCGCATAGGTAATTTCGTTGCATTTAACATCACCCTAGCCATCTTTTGAATGGTCCTATTTTTTCTTTCTAGAACTCCATGTTGTTGTGGAGTTTTAGGAGTTAAAAACTCATGAGAAATGCCTTGGTCACTACAAAAATTAGTATATAAAGAGTTTTCAAATTCCTTACCATGATCACTTCGTATTCAAACAACTTTGGCAATTGTGTGCCCCATTTTCTGCCTGTAATCTTATGCACAATGACTTAAAAAACATTAAAAGCATCAGATTTTTCTTTAAGAAAGTCAATATAAGTATATCTAGAAAAATCATCAATACACACATAAACATACCTTTTCTTTCCAATGCTTTCCGTTTGCATTGGTCCGATGAGATCCATGTACAAAAGTTCTAATACATATGTTGTTGTTGCAAAATGTGTAATAGGAGAATGTTTTGCCTTAATTTATTTCCCTAGTTGGCATGGTCCACATACTTTATGGATATTAATTTTTACATTATTAACTCCCCTAATTGCATCAATTTTTAATAGATTCGAGATGTCTCTATAATTCAGATGACTTATTTTGTGATGCAAGATTTCAGCAGCCCCTAAAGTGGAATTGTGACATATAATAGAGAAATTTAAAAAATAGCAATTATCACCTGATCTTTGTCCATTTAGTATGTTTACCCCTTGATCATTGAGAACTTGACACATGCTCTTAGTAAAAAGAACAGTATATTAATCATCACAGACTTGACTTCTGCTTATGAGATTTGCTTTTAAAGCCTTCAACATAAAGCACATCCTTCATACTTATAAGTCTGTGCATGATTAGTATACCTTTGCTAAGTATTTTTTTTCCTTTTTACCATCACCAAAAGTTACAAAATCATTTGCAAAAGATTCAACATTTGTTAATAGATATAAATTTTCAGGCATATGTCTAGAACATCCACAGGCATATGTGCTGCTTCTTGAATTTCCAAGAAATAAGAGAATCCCAAAATAGACACAAAAGCCAGTGACTAATTTTTTGGTTTTTATGTAGCCTGCCCAATCAAAATTTGTAAAGGCCTCTAGCTGTATAGTGTTTTAGCTGGGAAAAACAAACCTTAACCAAGAGCCTTCTTGATGTACCTCAGAATTATGTGAGCAGCTTGCAAATGTAATTGTGTAGGGCAATCTAAGAATTGACTAAGATGTTGAACTGTATAATTGATGTCAGGCCTTGAATTAGTCAAATACAATAGTTTTCCACTCAAGCTTTCTATAATAGGAACTATCAGCAAATAATTCTGAATCTCCATGCTGATATTTATGTGTACAATCAATAGGAGTATCCACTGGTTTACACCCGACAAACCCTATATCTTCCAACAAGTCTAAAACATATTTCTTTTGGCAAACACTTATCCATGTGCTTTTTCTAACAACCTCAAATCCCAAAAAATATTTGATAGCACCTAAATCTTTAATTCTAAACTCCTGGTGTCCCGTGTTATTCCCTACCAAACAAAACATCTACATATACAAGTGAAACTATAAAAATATGATTAGTTTGTTTGAGAAACAAACTATCATCGCACTTAGATTGTTAGAAGCCTTTTCCAAGCAATGCAGTAGTGAACTTAGCATTCCATTACCTACGAGGTTGCTACAAACTATATAAGGATTTTCTCAATAGACAAACCATATGTTTATTAGAACATTCAGATCCAAGTGGCAGTTCATATAAACTTCCTAATGTAGGTCACCATGTGAAAAAGCATTGTTAATGTCCAATTTATGAAAAAACCAATTATTTGCTACTGCTAAAGCCAAAACCATCCTAATGGTTGTCATTTTTGCAATTGGTGAAAATGTATCCATAAAATCAATTCTTTCTTGTTGAGTATACTCTTTGTCCACTAACATTGCCTTATGCCTTTCTACAGTCCCATTTGCCTTAAATTTCACCTTAAAAACCCATTTACATCCAATAGAAACTTTACCCTTATGCATGTAACCAATTCTCAAGTCTTATTGGCATCGAAAGCCTGAATTTCATCCTTCATAATATCCTGCCATACTTTATACTTCATAGCCGAGCATAGATGTTAGGTTTATCAGTTAATGAGATATTTAATGCAACAGATCTATAATGGTGCTAAATGATAATATGCCAAGACATTATGCAAGGAATGTGGAGAAGAAAAATTAGAAGAGCATACATAATCTTTCAAATACCTAGGATAATGTTTGTATCTATTAGAATATCTATGAATAGGAATATCAGCAATGGCAGAAGTATCGTTAGACTTGTTATCAGTGCGGATAAAATCAGTACTAGTAGGAGTTGCCCCTTGTAATATGTCATATGGTATATGTGGCATAGGTAAAGGACTAGTAATAGAAGAAAGAGGAGAATAAGAATGAAAGTGAGAATGAAACTTTCATTCTCATGATTATTGCTATATGTTTGAAAAGGAAGAGGAGGAGAAGAAAGAGTAGAAAAAGAAAGAAGCATAAAAGGAAAGATAGTTTCTTAAAAATATACATGTTTGGAGATGAAAATGGAATTGGTGAAAAATTCAAAAGCAAAAACCCTTTAGTATGGTTTGGAAAAACAAGAAAAGCTCCTAGGTTCAAATTTATGTCTCAAATTGTAGAGAGAGTCCAAGCAAATGCCCAACTACCAAACACTCGAAGAGAAAAATAAGGAGTAGGTTTTTTGTAAAGTAATGTGAATAGAGAAGCATTGTGCAAAACAGGGGAAGGAGTGAGGTTAATGAGGTGTACATCATGGACAGTACAAAAACTCCAAAATTGAAGAGGCAATCCTGACTACAATTTTAAAGACCTAGAAATATTCATAATATGTTGATGTTTTCGTTCTATAATACCATTTTGTTGAGAAGTATTTACACATGAAGTTTGATGAATGATGCCTTTATCAACATAAAATGAAGGCATAGAAAATTCAGGGCCATTTTCAGATCTAATAATCTTGAGAGACTAGGAAACTAAACTTGTACAAATGTACAAAAATATTGTACTAATTGTTTGGCTCCGATTTATTTTTCATAAAAATATCCAAGTATATCGACTAAAATAATTTACAACAGTGAGAAGAAAATACTGTTGACCAAATAGAGTAGGAATCTTTGAAAACGTCCCCAAATATCTACATGAATCAAATCAAATACCGAGGAAGAAATCGATTGACTAAGTGGAAACGAAAGTTTGTGTTGTTTAGCTAAGGGACAAATGGTACAAATAACATCCTCAGCAGGCAATATAGAATCATCCATTTTTTTAAGTAATTGCATGTACTTATGAGACATATTCCCCAATCTAAAGTGCCATATTAGACTAGGTAGAATATGCTGTGAGACAAATGCACCAACTGTGGGATTCTGAACTTTTGAAGGGCATGTATTTCGGGAAGTTTATAAATTTGATATAGCTGGAGTGATTATAGTGTTGCAAGGAGGTAGGGGATGATCCATAAAGTGATAGAGACCTTTGGATTGTTTAGCTAATCCAATCATCCTCTAATGTAAAGTATCATGAATGATGCAAAAATCAGCAAGACATGTTACAACACATCTAATGGATTGAGTCAACTTGCTAACAGAAAGAGTGAAAGAGAATAAGGGACATAAAGAATATCTCAAGAATTAAACACTAATTCAATTGCAGACTGCTTTATGTGTGAGTGGATCGAACTACAATTAGGTAATTGAATGGAAACACCAAAAATCTCAAAAATTGAAGTAAACAAGGATGAAAAGCATGCTATATGATCAAATACACCAATGCACCAGAATCTACGATCCAAAGCCTTGAATTAACATTAACTAAGTTACTTGTAGGGCTATGATCCTCAAATTGTGCCTATAATATGGTAGTCTGATCTTCCAAGGATTCATTAGGAGATGACACAACAGCTACAACAGAATTAGATGTATAAAGTATTGGCTGATATTATTGTAAAAGATTCACACCAAATGATTGTATTGTGTTGATGTAATGCTAATACGTCCAGAATTAGCTGATGCAACAAGCTCAGTAGTGACTTGATTAGTTGACTCTTCAACTTATTCCGATACTTATGACAAGCAGGAAAACCATGTTTTCTGTAGCACTTATCAATGGTGTGACCCAGAAAACCATAGAAAGTACATTTCAAAAGCTTCTTTTGTGCAGGTATAAAAAACCTTGATTTACCACTATTATAACTTCCACTAATTTGTCCAGTACTTGCTACATTGACTGGTTCGAAACTAAATGCATGCATATCATTAATTGTTAATTGATGAAATATATTCACAAGTGGTATCATCTTCTTATGACTGATTTGCCTCTCGTGTTTGATTGTCATCGAGGATTTCAACATTAAGTCTACGTAGAGAATGCATCAAAAGTACTGAAAACTTCAAATTAGAGGAAATATCATTTAATCCTTTTAGGAATTGGATCACCTAATCAACTGCTAGATTTTGTTTAATTGAAGCAATAGCTCCACATGCACATTGTAGATCACAGACACAACTAGGCAAAGGTCTAACATTCTGCATTTCATCCATAAAATCTTGAAAACATTGTAATAGTCATTAACTGATAGATGACCTTATTTCAAACTACTAAATTCTTCAAAAATATCGGACAACATGAAATAATCTCCTTGAGAAAATCTCACTATCAAATCTAACCATACCTCTCGAGCTGTATTCGGCCACAATATACATTGCACAATAGCTGGTTAATAGTGTTGATCAGCTATGAAAGTACCATAGTATTGCACTGCACCCACCGTGCAAATAATTTGTCTTCCTTTGATGGAATAGGTATAGTTCCATCAACATAACCAAGTTTATTCTTCGAAATAAGAGGCATATGTATTGATCTGAGCCATGTATCAAATTATGAGCTGTTAAAGAAGGTTGAACTAACACCAGTAAAGGACTTTCACTTGAATGCAGATAAAAAGAGCTAGAAACYGGCAAACTTCAAAATTCATAATGGCAACAATCTCACTAGAGTTTGACAAATCTATATTCTAAAGCTTCGGAAAGACAATCTAAGCCAAATTCATATGAACAATAGCTATGATACCATGTTGATAATTGAGAATTGTAGTTTATAAGAAATAGAAAACCAACACGAAAGGAATTGGGAATTTTTCTCTGAATTATTATTCTCAACTGTACATAGAATTATTTATATACAAACGAACTTCAGAACTAAAACAGTTGTCAACGGAAAGGAAATAAGTAAAGAAAATTCAAATCTGGCCCATTCCATACACTAACTTCATGTCTTATAAGTTTCTAAGTTTGGCCTCTGCTCTTTTTCAGAATAAATACCATAGCTCCTCTCATCTGTTTATTTTCTTCCTTGAGCTTCTTTAAAATTGCAACTGCTGCTATTTTGAGAATGAAATTCAGTTTCGTTCTCATCATGGTACTCTGGCTGATTCTGCAGTCCTCTACTCCACTCGCGTTTCTTCTCTCCAAGTATATACTCCTCCTCAATTATAATTTCAAAACCCTAGCTCATATCTATTCAAACGAAGGATAGAGTTGATGAAAATTGATAAAGTCGCAAACTTTACTATTTTTTTGTTGTCATTTTTTCCTTTCGTATAAGAAATTTTTTAGACTGATTTTGATTTGCATTATGTGGTTGTCAACTGAAAGTATTGATTAGTACTTCTTTTTTTAAGTTATTACATAAGATTAAGACTTACTATAAAGATAGTAGAGGTACGATTTAACATGGTCCGGCATAAATGCTTACATACATGAACCATGTTCAAGTGTCAAACACAATTAACTACATCAAATAATACAAGACTTTTATACATCAATTATTTAACAAATTTAAAGCTTTTAATAAATTAAAACCCTCCCTTTTATTGAATCTTGTAATAGTTGATAGATTACTAAATTATCCGTTGATGAAGGCGTGTGAACAAAGCCTGTTCTTGATATTGGAAATTCATTTAGCTAGCTTTCTTCTTAGGCTAAAAAACATATTGAGTAAATATTTCTCAATATTCACCTAGGAACAAATACTAATATGTCTATCAAACACAACATGAATGTTTCTGTTTGTATTTGTCCAAGTTACTCCAAACTAACATACTGACTTTTATTGATGATCTTGCAGGAACAAAAAGATTGAATAAGAGATAATTTAATAATACCAATTCGAAAAGGATTGTGATTCCTTATCTAAAATATTATGATACCTCATCTAAAGATAACTCAAGTTTATATTTAAAATACAAAAACATTGTATTATAAATTAATCCAACTCTGAGATAGCTAAAGTAGAATATATATTGATGAGATATGAAAGAATTCAATCAACAGAATAAATTCAATTCAAATATTCCATATGATAAGAACCAAAACTTATGTCCTTACAATCTCCCCTTTTTTTGTTTTCATGYAAACACAAAATATATATTCGTTAGTAAACCTGCAAGAAACTCAGTTATCCACAAAGTTCAAGAAATAACAATATCATCCCCCTAAGTCATCAGGAATAACCATAAACTAAGAACAATAATACAATAATCCATAAGCTATCAAGAATAACTATAACCAAGAGAGCCAAAAAGATAGCAAACATCATCATTAACATAAGTCAAGTTTGGTCCAGTAACTACCAACATCATAAGCTATTAGTCATCATCATAAACATAAGCGAAACAATAACCATCTATATGATCAACCATCTAGTAACCATAACTAGTTTGCAAAAATAGAAACAATAACTACTATGCAGAATAGATGTCACTCCCTCTTAATGTAAACATCCAGTCACCATAACTAGTGTGCAAAATAGATGTTACTCCCCCTTTTTG
Source organism: Rhazya stricta (assembly GCA_001752375.1). Classification (NCBI taxonomy): domain Eukaryota; kingdom Viridiplantae; phylum Streptophyta; class Magnoliopsida; order Gentianales; family Apocynaceae; genus Rhazya; species Rhazya stricta. Next base: position 2,281,928 of record MEJB01000029.1, on the reverse strand, counting down.
TTTCAAACGAATAACAAAAAAAGAACCAACATAAGTCAACCATGATGACGTAGGCGGGCAGACTGGCGAACACTACCATATAGAACAATCGCCTAGCTTGGCGGAGGAGTAGTACTATGAATGATAATCAGAGAGTCGCCCCCAGAAGATGTAGGTCCAATGGTGCAGTCTCGTGATGCTCCCCCTCAGGAGCTGGAGGGTCAGAAGAGACAAAATTTGGAATTGGAGGTTCCGATGATGTCGTCATTGGGGAATTACCAGCCAGTGGATGAAGAATAGCCTACCTATCAGATAATTTAGATAAGGCTTCGTGTTCAAATCAGGCATGTCAGTGTTGAAGTTGGATGTGACTCTGCTAGTGTTGAGCATTACTAAGCTGAAGTTGAGAATGACTCTCCTAAGGACTAGTTAAGCTTGCTGTAATTTTTCAAACGCTAAAAACATTCTAGGTTTCCAGGTGTGAGAAGGAAAAACTAGTGGAATAGATGAGGAATCATGAACCTGAGAAACCTATAGGTCTTTTTATCCTGGATTTTCACTCTAAGATAAGTTTTATCAGGAGAAGCCTTTAGTTTCTGATGAACAGTTAGTCGATAAATTAGGCACGAAAAAGTTAAGACAGGCTTATCGCCCTCACTTTGAGACTCACTCAGAATCCACTGAAAGATAAAAAAGGGCAAATCTAGAGCCATACTCGTGCTTATAACATACACAAATTTAGTTCAATCAGCCCGAATAATGGCACTATACGGAGAAGGCATCCAATTTGTCAAGCAAATTTGACGAATAAGTCTATAAAGTGGAGTGAGACAAGTGACAGACAGAGCACCATAAAGAGGCCATGCACGAGCAGAATTTACTACTCAATGCACTAGTCACCACAGATATGGACAATTCACTCTCAGTAGAAAATTCAACATTCTCAACACGATGTTATGTAATTCAAAAGTAATGACAAAAGGACTAAAAGGAATCCATTTACCACGACAAAAAACATGAAATTGAAAATCACTAGGTGACTCAATATTCTTATCTATATGAGGATACGTATTAATGTGATAGAAAGAGCATAAAGTGCAGTAATAGTTCTATCCCAACCCCTTTGATGCAATAGTTTGTTCAAACCAATGTCCCCAAATTCATCAACATCCACAAGAATTTTAGCAAGAATTGGTCTTTTACTAAACATAGATTAATAGATAGCACGATGAGCAGTAGAGAAAAATGAATTAAGCTTAGCAATGGTATGCTTTTGAGGTTTACCAAAATGAGGGGGCTAATTGACACAAAAGAAGGAGAAGAAAGATGAGGTGGTTTGCTCAGTCAGGAGGAGGCAGCAGCAAGTTTGTGGAGAGTGATGTCATCACCAGTGGAATGAGCATCTGGTGAACCAGGTGGTAGTGTTGAAGGTGCGGGACACTTTCTCTCGTGAGGCAGTGATGGTTAAGTTAGAGCAGAGGTGGCATATGTAGATGAAGGTGGCGAAACAACAGAAGCATGACCAATTTGGTGATGCGTGGTCATCATGGCAGAGTAATCGAAGGTGAGAACAAATAGGGCAGAAAAAATCGGTGAAATATGAAGAAGAAATAGGAAGAAGAGCAGAGAAAGAAGAAAAATAAATTTGACCAAAGTAACTTGGTCTAAGTTCTCAATCTTAATAAGTTATTCAAATCAGTCTGCAAACTTAAAAACGTGTGTAAATTAGCCCACAGAGCGAATTAATACTCCAAATAAGTCCACTAAATTTATAAATTAACCAACACAGTCCCATAACATTATGAGTGAAGTGAGTTAATAGTAAAACAAATGTAATTAACCATCTTAATTTAAGAAGTTGGAGTATTATGAAAAAATCCACAAAATATCAACATAGCCTGTAAAAAATAAGTTGAACAAACCAAAAGAAAAAATATAAGACAAAGAAGAAAGAATTTTTGTTAATATATATATATATATATAATCTATCTGAAATTATCTTTGTGGAATACAAGTAACATCCAAAAAGTTGTACATTCAAACAAAGAAAATTAGACAAAAAATAACATAAAGTCAGAGTAGAAACATGCTATAATGCATAGCTAGTCAAAATATAACCAGAAGGAATAAAATTTCAGATTAAGGTGACCAATGAGTAAGCTCCTAAAACCAATGTGCCATGAGATATATGCTAAACAGAGAAGGTTGAGAATAGAAACACAAGTACAAGACATAGCCACCRCTTCAACCATGAGATATAAGTGTGTATGTGTCCTCAAGAGAAAATACAATCACCCCTTCTCTCAATGAAAGCAAAGAGTTGACATGAGAAATTACCAATAAAAATTTGCCAGTGGGAACATAATGAATAAATGTTCAAACACTCAAGGTATTTCTCAAACTATGACTTTCACTCACAAATTGTGGTAGTCTTTTCCATGGTCGAGATAGGGGTCACTACAACAAAATTACTTACTTAAGGTGACTTTCACTCATCATAAGGTGGTAGCCACCTAGTGAAGTAATGTTGTAGGGAGTGGTAGGATTATTATCAAGTCGAGTGTCCACTAAACCTTGTAAGTAAAACATGAAGCTCAATATGTAATGGCAAACAGAAAAATCAAGTCATAGTGGGCACACAGAAAATAAGACACCACCTATACTGGAAAATAATTTGAACCAAGGATGTAGCATGAATCATTGGTACACAATGATTATTTCCAATAATATTTCCTTCACAGTAGGAATAAACTCCAATGGACTTCCTTAATCCAAAAAAATATGAGATGGAAGAACTTTTGTAAAACTATTGGCTAGTTGATCTTTAGTAGAAACATGTTCAATAGAAATGATTTTATCTTCAACAAGATCAAGAATAAAGTGATATCTTATATCAATATATTTAGTGCGTGAATGCTAAACAGGATTTTTTGACATGTTTACGACAGTAGTATTATCACAATAGAGGGTGATCATTTGTTGATAAATACCATAATCATTTAGCATGTATTTCATCCATAAAAGTTGAGTACAATTACTCCCTACTGCAATATATTTTCCTTAGCTGTGGACAATGAAATGGAGTTTTATCTTTTTACTATGCCAAGAGTCTAGATTTACACTTACATAGAAATACCTACCTGAAGTGCTTTTTCTATCATCCATGTTACCTGACCAATCTGCATCACTAAAACCAGCTAATATAGAATTAGTATCAAAAGAGTAATATTATTACAAGTTCACTTATTCCAGCAACATATTAAGGATCCTTCTAACGACACATTGTGACTCCATAGGATTAGCTTGATATCAAGCACAAACTCCTAATCTAAAACAAATATCAGAATTACTTGTTGTAAGATATAACAAACTTCCTATCATGCTTCTAAATAGTGTTGGATCAACTTTTTTTATCCTTTTTCATCCTTACCTAGATGAATAGTAGTCCTTGTAGGTGTTTCTACAATTTTTGCATTCTCGAGACCAAAGTTTTTAATCATATTCTTTGCATACTTGGTTCGAGATATAAACATGCCTTTTTGTAGTTGTTTTATTTGAAGACCTAGGAAAAATTTGACAATTCTCCTACCATGCTTATTTCGAATTCAGTTTGCATGAGCGTTATGAATTCATTAGTAAGCAAAGTGTAAGTGGAATTGAAAACTATGTCATCAACATATATTTGAGCTACCTTAATACCTTGTTCCGCATACTTTATGAATAGAGTTTTATTGGAGTTACCTCATGTATACCCATTTTTCAAGAGAAAAGTAGTTAAGCGATCATAACATACACGTTAGCTTGCTTTAATCTATACAACGTCTTGTGAAGCTTGTAAATATACTCAGGATGATGAGAATCCTCGAATCCCTTGGGTTTTTTGATGTATACTTCTTTAGTGAGTATACTATTCATGAAAGTGGTTTTTACATCCATCTGGTATAATTTTATACTTAAATGACACGCCAACAAGTAAAAGCTGAATTGATTCCAGATGAGCTACAGGTGCGAAGGTTTCTTCAAAATCGATGCCTTCGACTTTCGTGTATCCAAGARCAACAAGTCTGGCTTTAACCAACTTCAGCTGTTTTGCTTTTGAAGATCCATTTGGTACCAATAACATTAGTATGTGGCTGTCTTGGAATAAGACTTCAAACCTTATTGCGTTTAAATTGCCTAATTCTTCTCGCATTGTTGCTATCTAGAATTCATCTTGAAGTGCCTCGTTTGCTGTTTTAGGTTCAAAACAGGAGATATAGCAAGCATTTGCAATTTTATTTGAGTTAGATTTTCTTCTTGTTACCGTAGTCTCTTTAGGATTTCCAATGACTTTTTTGAGAGGATGAGCTTTTTGTATCCAAGATTGTGGTCCTTTGCGCTTGCTAATTGGTTATTCTTCTGTAATTTGATTATCAAGCTTTGCTTCTTTATCAACTACGTCACTTTGGACATTATTTTCAGTAAAAACATTTTGATCAGAAGTGAGTGCAGGCACACTTGGGCAGATTGTGGGTACACTGGGCTCTATTTCATTTTCAAATGTAGTCCCTGTAGATACCTTATCATTACAAAATATAAAATTAATACTCTCAAGTATTTGACCAGTCTAGGTAAATCTACTCTATAGGCTCGGTTGTTCATGGAGTATCCCACAAAACTACTTCTCCATTCTTAGCATCAAGCTTTCCTAAGTGTTCTCTATCTCGAAGTACATAACTCCTGCAACCAAAAGCATCAAAATAAGAGAGATTCAATGGCCTTCCTTTCCACTATATGTAATAAGTTTGGTTAGTTCCACTTCAGAGATGAACTCAATTGCTAATGTAACATGTTGTATTCGTTGCTTCTGCCCATAATCTCATAGGCATTTTTGTTGCATTTAACATCACCCTAGCTATATCTTGAATGGTCCTATTCTTTCTTTTCACAACTCCATTTTGCTGTGGAGTTTTAGGAGCTGACCTCATGGGAAATACATTCATCACTGCAAAAGTTAGTATATGAAAATTTTCAAATTTCTTACCATGGTCACTTCGTATTCTAGTGATTTTAGCAAATTTTTGCCCCTTTCAGATCTGTAACCTCAAGCACAAAGACTTAAATGCATTAAAAGCATCATATTTTTCTTTAATAAAGTCTATCCAAGTAAACCTGGAAAAATCATCAATACACATAGAAACATACCTTTCTCGTCCAATGCTTTCAGTTTGCATTGGTCCCATGAGGTCCATGTGTAAAAGTTCTAAAGTGTGGGTTGTTGCCGTGTAGTAGGAGGATATTTTGTTCTAGTTTATTCCCCTAGTTGACATGGTCCGTGCACTTTCTAGAGATTGATTTTGATTTTGGAACTCCCCTAATCGCATCATTTTTTAGTAGGTATGAGATGTCTCAATAATTTAAATAACCTATTTTGTGATGCAAAATTTCATCTGCATCTATAGTGGTTTTGTGACATATGGTTGAGAAATTTAAAAAATAGCAACTGTCACCAGATCGTTCTCCATTTAGTATGCKTGTTCCTTGATCATTGAGTACTTGACATTTGTTCTTAGTGAAAAGAACAGTATGCTCATCATCATAGATTTGGCTTATGCTAATAAGATTAGCCTTTAAACCTTTCACATATAGCATATCCTTCATACCTATAAGCCCCTGCATGGTTCGAATACATTTGCCAAGAATTTTTCCATTTTACCATCACCAAAAGTTACAAAATCATTAGTAAAGTGTTCAACATTTGTCAATAAATTCATATTTCCAATCATATGCTAGAACATCCACTATCAAAATACCATTGATCAGAATTGTTAGTAAGAAGTGATATGTGTACAACATAAGATGTATTTTTTTTGTGTCCACCTAGTTTTAATCAATGGATTTTTCTTAGATGCCTTTAAGGTGGGTGACGCAATTTTATTTTTTCATGAAACATTTTATGCACATAGAAATGTAATTTATAACATTTTTGCCTAATATATCCCTTTCTACCACAAAAATGACAAGTAGGAAAAAGTTAGGTTACTTATATTTTCTTTTCCTTGCTGGATCTTTCTGTCTGCAATCATTATGGTCACACCTGATTCTGTGTCATCCGCACTTTGGAAATCAATTCTAGATTTGTCACACACTAGATTTCTTATGTGGAGAAATCGATCAAGCTTTGAGATACTCATCTAAAAATTGTTTAAAATATGCTTCACATCTTCTAGTTCCTTCAATGATTGGGCTAACTTAGCTGAATAGCAATGAGCTCTTCTTCTAATGATTTTGTTTTCTCAATTAAGGGTGCATTTGGATTAGTTTTTAAAATGAAATTTTTTCTGTTTTCAATTAAAATCTTATTTTTTTAAAAAAAATAGAATCTTATCATTTTGAAATCTTATTTGTGTTGGTTTTCAAAAGAAAAAACTTTTCAAACAAGAAACTATCTACAATAAACTTTTAAAAAGAATCAAAGTTTTAGCTTCATCTTTCATCAATTTCTCCTACCTAGGTATTTCCCTAATAATACTCGGGTATTCAATCAATACGACTGATTCACAATGATGAATACTCGTGGATTACTCTAACAGTACTCGGGTATTGAAACAAAAATATTAGATTTGGCAAATGAATATACCCAGGTATTTAAACAAAACTAATCAAATTTTGACGGATAAATACCGGGGAATTCCCTAATAATACTTGGGTATTCAATCAATACGACTGATTTACACTGATGAATACTCGTGTATTACCCTAACAGTATTGGGTATTGAAACAAAAATATTAAATTTGGTAGATGAATATACCCAGGTATTGAAGCAAAACTAATTAAATTTTGGCGGATGAATATCAGGCTATTCAAGTTCTTAAAGTGATTCTGATCCATCTGAATTCACTGTTTATGAAAGCCTTTGTTCATCATCTTTGTAAAATTCAAATCCAAATGAGTTTTCAAAACAAAAACTTTTTTATCTTTCCAATCCAAATGATTTTTCAAAATAAAAACTTCTTCATTTCAATCACAAATTCAAATTTCAAATTTTAAAGTTTTACTGCCTTTTCATTTTAAAAACATTTTTCAAAACAAAACCACTTTTTTTTTGTCCCCTTTTAAAGTCTAATCCAAATATACTCTAACCCACGATTGTCCTTCACAACTTGAAGGTTTTCTGTTTTTGTGGTCTTAATTTGTTTTACAGGCTTTAACTACTAAGTATATATATCTCCATAGACTAGTTGAAGGTCCTCTCATCTATGTCTGATTAATTTTTTTCCATCCTCCATGCTAGGTTTGATCCCTTATTCTTAAATATTTTTCACAATAAAAGTCAAAATATTTTGTTCATGCTCACTATCACAATTTTCTAGGAATCTTCATCATTGTCAGTCCATGATGCCTTCATGACACATACTTTCTTTTTAAGGGTGTTGGCACATTCGACATGCATATGCCCAAAACCTTCACAGTTATTATATTGAAGGCTTTTGGTCTTTTTGCACCCTTCTCGTTGTTTTGATGGAAACAAGGGAAAAGAATTTGGAAAGCCATTCCTGCGTGGAGGTGTGTTTCCTTTGCTAGGCTAAAAGTTTTTCTTCATATTTCTTCGAAGTTATTTGTCGTAATTTTTTGTGAGGAAAGCAATTGTCTCTTCATCTAAGCTCTCCAAATTGATAGAACTGGAACTATCATCACCATAAGTATGAGACAAGACAACTCCTTTTTTCACTCTTGACATGCTTGTCTTTGTTCCACCTAATTAAATTCTGCTCATACGTTTGTAATGAACATATTAGTTCATCCAGATCAATCTTGTCAATGTCTCAACATTTTTTAATGAATGTGACCTTTGCTTTGAATCTCTTTGATAGAGAGMACAAAACTTTTCTGATAAGTTTATCATTAGAGTAAGTTTCACCGAGAGCATAGCATTCATTTGATAAATGACCTAATTTTCATAAAAATCAACAAGAGATTCATTCTCAGACATAGACATATTCTCAGACTCAGTCGTAAGACTTCTCAACTTAGACCTTTTAACTTAATCAACCCCTTCATTTTTTGTCTCTAATTTATCTCATGCTTCTTTGGCAATTACACAAGTAGTAATCACTTGCATTTGTTTTAGAGTAACAACATTAAATATAACATGCAAAAGTTTAGAGTTTTAGTTAGTTTTATCAAGTTCATCACTATCCTATTCAGGAACTAACTTAATGGTGGTAATCCCATCCTCAGTGATTGAAGGGGTCCTATAACCTGTAACAACAGAAGTCCAAACACGTTCATCTATAGCTTTTAGGAAATCCCTCATTCTGGATTTACACATAAGGTAATTGTTACTATCTAACAAGGGAGGTCTATAGGTTAAACATCTTTCATGAAAGTCACGAAATTCATCCATAATAAAAAAATAGTATTGTCAATACGTGTAGACAGAAATGCGTGTGTTCCACAATCAGGAAAAGAAAACAAAATGTATGATATGATAAACCAATTCAAGAAGATAAGTAAGGTACACTTAGACGCCAAACAATCAACACAATTCGGATCTAATTCAATGCATAGATAACCTGCTCTGCTACCACTTGAAGGTGTTGATTATTACTTCTTTACTACACAAGATTAAGATTTACCAATTGAATGCAAACATATCAAACAATAATAAAGATAGTAGAGACACATATTACATGGCTCGGTAAGAATGCCTATATCCATGGGATCACGTCCATGTGTCAAACACAATTTTCTAAATCAAAGAGTTCAAGAGACTTATACATCAATCACTCAACAAATTAAAGCTTTTAATAAATTAAAACTCCCCCATGGTTGAATCTTGTAGCCGTTGATAGATTGTTGAATTGTCTGTCGACAAAGGTGTGTGAACAAAGCCTTGTTCTTGTTGCTGGAAGTTCTTTTAGCTAGCTTTGTAAGTCTTCTCAAGATAGGATGAATTCTAAATAGGAGGTTGAATCAACAACTAGGATAAATCCTAGCAAAATCTCATTGGGTAAAGATTTCTCAATATTCACCTACGAACAAATACTAATATGTTTATCTAACACAACAACAATATTTCTCTCTGTATTTTCCAAGTTACTCAAGACTAATGTGCCAACTTTTATAGATGATCTCGGAGGAACAAAAAAATTGACTAAGAGATAAATATTCAATCAATCGAATAAATTCAAAAATATTCAAATATTCCATATGATAAGAACCAAAGTTATGTCCTTACCGTCGCCAACACTATATGTTTTGTTGTGTAAGGACAGAGGCAGAAGCTTCATTTTGAGAGGGTGACTGTGCATGACCAAGATATTGGGGGACAAACCATACTTTTTAGGAAGAAATTCTACATAAATTTTAAAAAATACTAATTTTATATAAAATTTTGAAAAAATATTGTGGGCCGACTGATGTCCCCTAATTACGTTCTTGGTGTTGTGAGAAATGGTAGGGTTTTAATCAATTGTAATTTAGCTGATGGATTATGCGGGTTTGCAACTTCCCAAGTGAATTAGTGACTCATAAGAGATTAAGATATTCCAAGAACTAAGATCAGAGGATAGGCAAAAGACTAAGAATTCTGATGTCTATAGTTTAAGTTGAATCTTAGCACAATATGAATATATTCGATTCAATAAGGGTGAATATATTCAATAATATGTATCATGACTAAACATTTGTGGTGTAATTTAGCGAATTCTGGTCTCTTTGTTCCACTATTTGCCTCCCTTATGAACTTGTATGCTTTTTATTCTTGTGTTTTCGTTTACACAGCAGAATAGCTGAAGGATAGTTCTGGTTCTTCAAAGCGAATAGAACAGTGAGCTTCAGGAATCAATGTTTTGCACTTTAGGCACATGTACAGGAAATTCGTCTATTTCATCCGTCCATGGATTCTTCTCTTTAGCTGGATCAATGTTTCTCAATGCACGCCACACGGCACTATTGCATTTGAATCCCGAACCAAATGCAATCTGCCATGTTAGATCACCCTTCCTTATTCTCCCCTTGGCCTCAGAGTAAGCCAGTTCATACCACAATGAACTGCTAGAGGTGTTACCAAACCTATAGAGTGTCATTCTTGAAGCTTCCATGTGGCATTCATTAAGATTCAGATTCTTTTCTATTTCATCCAAAACTGCTCTTCCTCCCGCATGAATGCAGAAATGCTCGAAAGCTAGTTTGAAATCCGGAATATATGGCTTGATCTTCATGTTAAAAACTCTTCTGGCTACTAAAGTCACAAAGAACAGGAATTGCTGAGACATTGGAAGAACGAGGGGCCAGAGAGTAGTTATATTTGTTTTCAGGGCCTCACCCGCAACAGCCATAAGATCTTTAGATATGGCCACACCTTGTATCTTGTTTTCATCTTCTTGTTGGAATACACAGTGGTAACTTCTATCATGAGAACCCTTGTGTGTACGAACTATGTGAACGAGCTGATACTTGGAACGACAATGATCAGATGATTTATTTGATAGTAGAATCGCAGCCCCTCCCAATCGGAAGAGGCAATTTGTGACAAGCATTGGTCGGTTGTTCCCCATATACCAATTCAGTGTCATGGTTTCCAGGGTCACCACCAAAGCATATGTGTTGGGATTCATCTGTCATATTGAAATATATGGTTAGAGTTATGCTGCCATCATATGAAACATTCATGTGATGGGTTAAAGCTATAGTTGTTTGATATGAACTTCTCAGCTGTTGCAGATGATAAAACATGATATCATAGCAAATAGGAGTAAATAATTGAGACGCGTCTCCCATTTTTGGCTTACAAACTGAACATATTAGTTTTTAAACCAGGTAAATCTGTGGCAGGAAATGTCTGAATTGATAGCTTACTTGTAATAGTTGATTGGCAAGATCTATCGAGATAAGTCCAGCACTGCAAGCCATACCACCAAGGTTGTAGCTCAAAATATTGCCTCTAAGATTGTAATGGTTCACAACCATAGCAGAAAGAGATGGCGTTGGACAGAACAAACCGCAATTCACCACAAGAATCCCAATATCTTTTGCCTTCACCCCAGTGTTTTCCAAGAGTTGATCAATTACACCAAAAATAACCATCTCAGCTTCTTTCCTGGCTTCATCCATGCATAGATTTGCTGGGATTTTCATGAGAGATTTGGCTATATATGTTTTCTGACCTATTCCTGATCTCTCCAAAATTTTCTTCTGAAAAGCCAAATTTTCGTCACTGAAGCACCCAGCATGTCTCGATACCTCCATGAAATATTCTTTAGAGCACATAAATTCAGGTCCAGGCTTAAAACATGCAAAATCTACCAAGTAAACTTTCCAAGGCCTAGTCACAAAACAAAGAGTGCCTAGTAAAACCATAAGAATAGAGCACGAAGTTGCTGTTATAAGATTGAACCTAAGCTGATCACATATCAGGACTAAACTTTCAACCATAACAGTTGAAAGATGCACAGAGACAACCCCTAAAAGAGGAATTAACATCACATACATAGCATGAGAGATCATGTAATGGTAACCTAGCTTCACATATTTGAGTCTGACCGACAGGAGAAAATTAGGGAGATCATTCTTTCTTCTCACGGTTGTAGCCTGACCAGAATGTTTTCCTCCTTCTGGGGTTTCGTTATTCGCATCCCCCATTCCAACCCAGTAAAACCAGAACATACCACACTAGTCAATAAGCCAAGAACGGAAAAGGAGAGAGCAGACCTCTTAGTTTATCTGGATATATTGTTAAGCAAATGCTTAATGGATGGGGATATCACATAAGTGTCAAGGAAGTGATATCAAGAGGACAGAAAAATTCAAGAACTATTTAAGCTACAAGAAATTGGTAGTGAGTTATTGGAAGCAGAGGGAATGGAGGATTTAAAGAAGATAGAAGGGGTTTCATGTCAATTGTGTGAAATATACCGTTTTTTTTTTTTTTTCTTTCTCTCTAATTGTTTCCTGGAGATTATAAGCACCTTAAGATACTTATGGGGATCAATGTCTGTCTTAATTGTCTCAGCAGGATGGTACTTCAGTGAGAGTTTTGTGTACTTCAGCTCTGGATTAGGTAATCGGAAAACGGCTTTGTTAAATGTATATTTACATATTCTTGCGGCAATTTAGGTCTTTGTGCACAAAATGCATGTTAGGGTCTTTGTTCCTAGAAATCTGCGTGAACTCGGAAAGGCCAAAACTACATGAGCTAAAACAAACGTGCTAATTCATTTTCTTGATTGGTAATCTCTGCTTAATTATCAGGTCATATTACGTTATTTTGGTTAACAATATCTGTTGTTTCATATGAATCAAATATTTCTTTCCTTCCATAAAACAATCTTTACGTGAAAAGACACTATCTGATTAAACATTTTGAGTGGACCATTTCCGATACGAAACAAAACAAAAGCAAATTTCAGTCAGGTCAAGTATATTTAACTATCTTGAAGTTGAAGGTATGTTTCCAGAAAAATGTTTCGTGTAGCTTTGTTTTAGAAAAGTACTTCGCAAATAGACTTGCTTTGATGCATATCATTATACATAGCGCACCTATTGAATTCGTTATCAAACTTATTAGATAATGCATTTTAAGGAATGCCTTAAGAGTAAAAACCAAATCACCTCCCATGCAGGTCATCTGCATACCGTTTTTTCAAAAGTAAAACCAAAAGAATCACTAACTCTTTAAGTTTCGTATTGGGTTGTTTCCTTAGAAAAGCTAAATTAATACCATTTGACCAATGGTTCACGCATCAAATATTAGAATGATAAGATTAAATCTAAAGATTCTTATAGTTACCAACCCACCATCCCCACCACTGTTGTTACCATCTCTAGTTCAAAAGTTCAAACTATATCTTGATCTAGAATCCAAACAACACCAGACATATATAGCTACCCATTCTGGAAAAGGCAAAACCTTGAATACAATCTAAAAATTAAAAGTCATTAATTAATTTGGTTATTTGTGATCTTTGCTACCACTATAAGCCATTCAAAGCATATATAGTTCTTGCAAATTCAACGGCGAGCTGAGAAATGCTTCAAGAAGCAATTGTTGCCACACTAGGCACTTCTATAGGAAATTCATTTATTTCATCTGTCCAGGGATTCTTTTCTTTAGCTGGATTAATGGTCCTCAATGCACGCCAGACGGCACTGTTGCATTTGAATCCTGAACCAAATGCAATCTGCCATATCCGATCACCCTTTCTTATTCTCCCTTTGGCCTCAGAATAAGCCTGTTCATACCACAATGAACTGCTGGAAGTGTTGCCGAACCGGTAAAGGGCCATTCTTGATGGCTCCATATGCCATTCAGTGAGATTGAGATTCTTCTCTATCTCATCCAAAACTCCTCTTCCTCCAGCATGGATACAGAAATGTTCAAAAGCGAGCTTGAAATCTGGAATATACGGCTTGATCTTCATGTTGAAGAACTTTCTAGCTACTAAGATGACAAAGAATAGGAGTTGCTCGGACAATGGAAGAACTAATGGCCCGAGTGTAGTTATGTTTGTTTTCAAGGCCTCTCCAGCAACAGCCATAAGGTCCTTCGACAGAGCTATGCCTATTTTTTTGTCGTCATCATCCTCTTGGATTACTGAACCGTAACTTCTGTCATCAGCACCCTTGTGGGTGCGAACAGTGTGAATGAGCTGATACTTTGAACTACGACGGTCAGATGATTTATTAGATAGTAGAACTGCAGCACCTCCCATGCGGAAGAGGCAGTTTGTGAGAAGCATCGATCGGTTGTTCCCAAAGTACCAATTCAGGGTGAGACATTCTAGGCTCACCACCAAGGCATAAGAGTTGGGATTCGCCTGTTACATTGAAATAGATGGTTAGGCTTAAATATTTAATTTTTAATTAATCATATATATATATATATCCATGGTTTATGTTCTTCTCAAGAAGCCCGACCTTTCTATGTAGTACTTTTCTGCATGTGTTGTATTACATAGAGAATAAGAGTGGACACTTGGAGACCTGTCCCATGTTTGGCTTATAGAACCGCTACTTTGACGTTTAAGACGGTGGGGGTAAAATTGAGAGTTGAAAAAACTTACTTGCAAAAGTTGCTTGGCAAGATCTATTGAGATAAGTCCAGCACTGCAGCCCATACCACCAAGGTTGTAGCTCAGAATATTTCCTCTAAGCTGGTAATGGTTCACAATCATAGAAGAAAGTGAGGGTGTTGGACAGAACACACTACAATTCACCACAAGAATCCCAATATCTTTTGCCTTTACACCAGTCTTTGCCAAGAGTTGATCAATGGCACCAAACATTACCATTTCAGCCTCCTTCCTGGTCTCAGCCATGCTCCGTTTTGCCGGGACTTTCCCAAGGGAGTCAGGGACATATGTTTTCTGACCTATCCCTGATCTCTCCAAAATTTTTTTCTGAAAAGCCAAGTTTTCATCTGTGAAACTCCCAGTAAGTCTTGACACCTCCATGAAATGTTCTTTGGAGCACATAAATTCAGGTCCAGGCTTGTAACATGCAAAATCTACTAAGTAAACTTTCTGAGGCTTAGTTACAAAGTAAAGGGTGCCTAGGAAAACCATCAGAGCAGAACACAAAATCACTGTTACAAGATTGAACCTGAGCTGATCCCATAGCAGGACGACATCTTCCATCGTAACGTTCGAAAGATAAACTGAAACAACCCCCAGAAGCGGAATTAACATGACGTGCATAGCATGAGATATCAAGTAATGGTATCCTAACTTCACATATTTGAGTCTGACAGATTGGAGAAAATCGGGGAAATCTTTATTTCTCCCCTCAGTGGCAGGCTCAAGTGAAATTTTTCCTCTCTCAGAGGTTTCTCTAATCTCACGACCACCCCCCATTGCAACCCCTGAAACCATAAACAGACCACTCTTAATACCAAACCCGAATTGGAAGAGAAGTGGCTATAATCTGAAGAAACTCTTAATGAGTGGGGATCGAATAAGTGTCAAGGAAAGGAGAGATGGAACATGTGTATACTTAAGAACTTTAAAAAGTAAACTTGCTAGGACCTTTTCTTTCCCTTTTTTCTTTCTGCACGAAGATCTAGAAAGTTTACTAAAGTTCTTTCTTTAACTATTCCCATTATTTTATTATTTTCACTATCTTCCCTTGAAGAAGATTATGATGTCTATATATTACGAGCAAAAGACGTCGTCATGTTACACATGCATTTCTTGACCTACGAGTACACTGCTGTCAAAAGACACATATAATTCGATCAATGATCTCCTCCAGCTCTATTTAAGCATACATACCATTTGACCATATAATCCTTAGCAGATGGTGGGTAGCAACAGCTTAGACTACTTAATACAGTACCACTAATCGGCCATTGGCCAAACTAATACATGGGTTTGATTCGAAACCACATTTCTAGGCACACTAAATGCCATAAATCTCGGATTAGATTCCAGGACGTGCAAAGAATTATTTGGTCAAATAGTTAACTAGAGCTGGAAGGAGATCGAATATTGATCGAATTATGTATGTTTCCTTACGGTTTTTATAGTTTTTTTCCTCTTAATTTGAAGTAAATGACAGCAGCATACTTGCATGAAGCCAAATAGGAAAAATTACAACCAAGAAAATACAAATTACTCACCAACCGTAATAGAATATAAAACTTGTTTAGTCAAAATGGAATTTAGATTGGACATAGGAATGAATTAATTATTTGTTAATTGCAATTCGATGATATTCTATGTGCTTCTGGTCGTGGAGTTTGATTGTCATTGTCTCAATTTTGTGTTGTTCGAATAAATATATGATCTTGAAAGAAACTCAAGAATCACTAATTAACACAGTTTGTGGATCCAAATGACCTTTCCAAAGGGGGGGGGGAAAAAAAAAAAAAAAAGGTAATGTAACCTGTGGAATATATTGATAATATCGATTTGGGTTCTTGGAATTGGAATAAATTCGACCGACAGCAAAATTTTGATGATCTTGATCTTGTAATAAGTTGGAGGTATACTTCTAAATCGTATGCAACCACCCTATGTATATTTTTCAATTGGAGACATGTATAAGATTTTAGTAAATCCTAATAAAATAGATTAAGACATTTGATTAATCAGACTTTTAATGCAAAGCGAGTTTGTGACATCTTTCGAGTTATACATTCCTCTGACTAAGAGTCAAATTTCACAAATATAATTCGAATTGCTTCGTGAAGTGAAATATTTTTAGTAAAAAAATATCTAGTAAATTTCCACTTGTAAGCTAGCATACAAAGTCAAAAACATAGTTTATGGGTAGGCAACTTATTGGTTTAGTTACTTTATTTGCAGAAGTTTCCTAGAACTGATAATACCAAGCCGACGAATTCAATGATAGATATGCCTGCTGGCCTTCTGCAACTCTTTCAAAATCTATCTGAAAGGGAAGAGGATTCGTACTTCTTGGTTGTTAATATTTGAATTGGTTATTGTTTGTCATTCGAGACTTGTTCTGTAATTTTATAGTTCTTCCTTATTTTTAGCACTAATATATTGTTGTCGAAATAATGATACTTTAATAGTAAAAGAGTTCAGCAGAATATTTTCTTTTCAATGTAAGCTTTTGATAAAAAGAACATTTATTATTTTAAAGTAATATTTATTCATTGAACGATTATCCTTTCACTTTGCGTCATTTCGAATCATTAAGGTCGACTTTCGAATGGATTTAATAAATATGTTTTTTAGATGATATTAAATATTCATGTCTAATAGCTTTTTGACTTAATGCTTTTTTTTTCTTTTTTAATTACAAAAAGAAGATAGGCTCCATAGCACCTTTCAAAGGTTACATATATTGATCACAAATATAAGATAGAAGTAAATTACTATTTACGTAGCAAGAGATGATATGTTATGTTAAAAAGGTCCTTTGTGTAGAATGAGTGAAGTCAATCAATCCTTTGCTGTAATATAATTAAAGCAACTATGGGCTACCGATGCAAAACCCTCGAGTTTATAAAGTTGGATATTATTCGATATGATTAGGAATTTCACTCTTTTGCCACTTCTACTTGTTAGTTAGCTACTCCTGCCCATTCGGGTGGATGAGCCAGACTTGGCTCACTTTGAGCTCAGCTGGATTTCAAATATTGTTATACCATGCTCGAGCTTGGTCCAAAAAGGCTTAAGGGTGCATTTGAATTGGAACTATTTGAAAGATGAGAAACAATTAATTTTATAAATAATGAATSRAAATCATATTAATCACTTGAATATTCAGGTAATGTTGGGCTAATACTTTGATATTTATCCGTCAAATTTAATGATTTTTGCTTCAATATCCAATTATTCTTGAGTTAATAATCGAATTTCATCTYTCAAATTCAATATTTTTGCTTCAATATCCGTGATTATTGGAGTAATACCCGAGCATTTATCAGTGAAATTGAATTGCTATTGCTTCAATACCCGGTTAATGTTTGGGTATTATTGCAATATTCATTTTCCATATCCTTTCAAAACTTATTTTAGTTCAATCATTACTCCCGTAAAATTTCTAAAATCATCAATAATCACAATATAAGAAGTACATTATTCCAGAAATGCCATTACCAATCATAATGTATTGAGTAGGAAAAATTGAAGAAAAGAATGTTAAAAATGTAGGATTTTTTGGTGAAGAAAATTCAAATTCAGTGATTGATAGTGCATTAGATAAGAGGAATCGATGAAAGATGGACAAAAAAGTTTGGTTTTTTTGGTTTAAAAATGTTGACGGTAGATAGTTTTTTCCTTCGATCGAATCATTTTCCTAGGGTTATGTCATCAAGAGTGAAAGATCAAGATCCTAGAGATTGAACTAGAATAGGTTCTGGTTGTCCTTGTTGAAAGTAATTTGGAATTTGGTTTTCAACTTTTTGTTCTTTTGACATATGGTTCATCTGGATTGGGTGCTTGGAAGTGGACACCAAAATGTGCATATTGTTCTGGTATTGTCATGAAAATATATAGCTGGAAAACGATTTCAATGTCAGAAGTTGAGATTGAGGTATAACTTTCTGAGCCATCAAGTACTGGTAAGAGTTCAGGAAGCGATTGTGGCTCATGTTGTTGTGCTGCAACTTGCAATACATATTCAAACATGGAGAATTAATGGGATTCCATAATGTACTGCTTTTGTGATGGAGTTTGAGATGTGGATGGATCAGAAGGTGGAGGTCTCAGTGGATTAGAAGTTGGCAGTCTGGGGGTGGTGGTCTACAATATTGTCTTTTAGGCTGTTGTTTGGGGACGGAGGTGGAAGGTTGGAATACTAGCGATCCCATAAAGGAGGAGTTAGATACTAGAGGGAGGTATTGTATCGTAGGTTGTGAAGGAGGCTGTGATTGTAAAAGGTGTTTGAAAATGTTTAACATTTTGAAACAGGGGAGCGAATTGGTTTTGGTATTGCTGATACCGAGATTGTTTTCTCCTTCTATCCTTTTCTTCAAAGTATCGAGTCAATTTTTGAGACTTTTCTCACTTTCCTTGCATAGAACAAGGAAGAATTGATATCTGATCTCCATGCCATATTCATGGGTTCTTCATGAAGAAAAGTAATTTCTGACTAGAGCTCAACAATGGTACTAGATATGAAACCAACTTTGGTGGATACTTTTTGAACCCAATTGGAAAGTTGTGAGGATATTTTTTAAAGTATTCTATTCTGGCYTTAGGAGTTTTCAGTTTGCCAGTCTAGAACTTTCTCAGCTGCTGAGAGAGGTTGATGCTGTCCTGAGGTGTCAGCAATATTTGGAGTAAGAATCTTTGGCTGATGTCATTCATTATCTCTTATGTATGTTTTGAGAGGTAAGAATTCTTCTGGCTAAAACATGACTATGATGGGTAAATTAGGCTCATTATCCGTCTCAAGGGGTAAAGAAAAGGAGGAAGTAGGGGATGGTGTAGTAGATTTAGGACTACCATATGTGACATAGTAATTGAACTTGTCACTAGGTACACCTAGCAATCCTACTGTAGCATCTTTTGCCTCATATCTCTTTTGAAGAGATATTTGAGATTTGAATCTAGATTTTTAGATCTACATTTTGACTTTTCATCAATTTCAAGACTATCATTTTCTTACTRGTTCTAACGGTAGCTACAATTACAGAATGGATCTCATCTGATATGATCATCCTGATCTTTATCTTCATAGACAGGTCTACCATTAGCTAGAAACTTGACTACAAGAATA
Source organism: Rhazya stricta (assembly GCA_001752375.1). NCBI lineage: Eukaryota > Viridiplantae > Streptophyta > Magnoliopsida > Gentianales > Apocynaceae > Rhazya > Rhazya stricta. Next base: position 2,262,775 of record MEJB01000029.1, on the reverse strand, counting down.
TCTGAGGATGAAAAATCTTGCAAAGCAAACTTGATGGAAAATATAGGTGATGTTACCAATATGGATGATTTACACTTGAAAATAATTCCAGTATGTCCATCTGAACCAGAAGTGTATTAGATATTTGTGGTTTGGATGGGTTTTTGAGAAGCTTGAAGTAGGTTTTCATAACTAGTGATTCATTTTTCCAGTAGGAGTTTAACGAGCTCCTCTCGAGAGATTTGCTTGGGTATTTGGATCTGGTTTGGTATCGTAGATGCATAATTTATTGCCACTAAAGCTGCTTCTTTGGAGGATGGTAATGCCTAGTTAAGAGCATGATTTTATGCATTGTAGACCATTTGGTAATGAAGTGTGGGTTGTACTGACTCTTCTTGCATATCTAAGCCAGTGATCTAGACATGCAACTTGAGAGCTTTTAGAAGATTCAGATCTTGAAGACTGATGGCTAAATTAGGAAACAAAGTCATCATGACTGTTCCTGCATTTAACGTTGTCTGTATGGTATCAATGCATGCTTGCTGAAAACTCTTTATCCTGGAGTCTAAGAGTACTAATCTTTCTACGGCAACAAGATATTTTTTGGCATGAAGTGTAAGACCGATTCTGATTCTTTCAAAATGAAGAGTGTGTAACCTTGTCGCATCCACGGGGATGAAAACTGTGACGGGATGTTGAGGGACACAAACTGTTCTTCAGAAGTTGCTAGAATAGAATAAGACGAGAAATTACTTGTTTCTTGTGGTGAGGATGAAGGCTATATCAACTAAGTAATGGCCTTTGGGATAAGGGATGTTGGTAAATATATGGCAACGATTTTTGAATGATAATTGGATATCATGAAGCTGTTCATCTGGTATATATAAAATTTCATAAAGAAAATCAATATTTCCATAAGTCGAAGGTCGATATCTTGAGGAAGATGAAGATGGTAAAGTTGAGATGGAAGATGGTGAATGTAAAACAATTGGTGTGGAGGAAGTAAACATCATGTAATCAAATACTCTCTATCCTTCTGAAGATAGTTAATAAGTTTGACTGATTTCTAATGGATCAAAACTCAAGTGTCACCTTGAATACCAAGAACAAGTGAAACAAGTTCATTGGCTCTGATACAAAATCTTAGATACCTTATGGGAAATTCCTGTGCAAGAACTCAGATAGTGTACTTAATGAAGTTTATGCTTTGCGATCTTCTTAACCCTCTTGGCTTTTCATGATTAAGCCCTGCCTTTTAATCATCAAATCATATTCTTCCGTCTAATAGATCTTATCTAAGTAAGTAAGTTTAATTTAATTAGGAAGCCATGGCAATTTCTGATGAGTAGGATCAGCCGAAGCTGTAAGTGCTCAGGGTATACTCTCACTATAATATTAAACACTACGAGAAAACATTTGAAATATTTAATTGCCAACCAAGTAATTCCGAATACAACATTTTTGCCTCAGCTTGATGTTGAGTACCCACCATCAAGTTGAGGGTGAGTATTGTGATAGTTAGCCATTGACAGGTGCCATTTTGTAATGATAGCTGTCATTTTATTACTTTTTTTCTTAGTCTTAGTCTAAGACTTAACATTGTATAAAGACCAGAAATTCTCTTTTGTATAAAAACTAACTACCATAAATAATACATCAGAATTTGCTCTCTGTTCTTCATCTTCTCTCACTTTTCTAGGGATTTCAAACAACTTAAATAAACCATTATCTATTAGCCGAACAAATCGGATTAAGAAAAAAATAATACATTTAAATTATAATTCGGATAATTAATCTAGAAATTTGTGTGCATCTTTATCCGCCCTATTATAAATTTTATTGCTCAAAGCCGTACAATTTCTTCCATTTCATGAACGAACCTTAGCAGAATAACAGAGTGATATATTTTGCTAGGGCGACTTAACAACAGATTCAGGCAGCAATTGGTGCCACTTTAGGGACCTCAACAGGAAATTCATCAATTTCATCCGTCCACGGATTGTTCTCTTTGGCTGGATCGATGGTTCTCAATGCACGCCATACAGCACTGTTGCATTTGAATCCCGAACCAAATGCAATCTGCCATGTCCGGTCACCCTTCCTTATTCTCCCTTTGGCCTCGCAATAAGCCAATTCATACCACAGTGAACTGCTGGAAGTGTTGCCGAACCTATACAGTGTCATTCTTGAAGGCTCCATATGCCATTTACTAAGATCAAGGTTCCTTTCTAGCTCATCCAATACTGCTCTCCCTCCGGCATGGATGCAGAAATGCTCGAATGCAAGCTTGAAATCTGGTATGTACGGCTTGATCTTCATGTTAAATACCTTTTTGGCTATCAATGTTACAAAGAACAGAAGTTGCTCAGACATCGGAAGAACTAATGGCCCGAGTGTAGTTATGTTCGTTTTCAAGGCCTCTCCTGCGACAGCCATAAGATCTTTTGACAAGGCCACACCTACGTTCTTGTTTTCATCTTCCTGTTGGAATACACAGCTGTAACTTCTGTCATCGGCACCCTTGTGGGTACGCACAGTGTGAATCAGCTGATACTTAGAACGCAGACGATCAGATGGTTTATTTGATAGCAGAATTGCAGCTCCTCCCAATCGAAAGAGGCAATTGGTGACCAGCATTGGTTTGTTGTTCCCAAAATAGCAATTAAGGGTCACACTTTCCATGCTAGCTACCAAGGCATATGAGGTGGGATTCGCCTGTTATACATTGAAGATTAATGGGTTAAGAACTAGTCTCCTTTTAAATTGTAGCAGATGGAATCAATATGCCAACAAGATTCATGTTCTATGATAACATAGTATTGTTTCCCTGCTTCTACATTTACTATGCTTCGCATGTGAAACGGATGTACGGTCAGAGGGAAAAGTGTGACTTGGAAGCTTACTTGCAAGAGTTGTTTCGCAAGGTCAATGGAGATGAGTCCAGCACTGCAACCCATACCACCAAGGTTGTAGCTCAAAATATTTCCTCTAAGCTTGTAATGGTTCACAACCATGGCAGATAGAGATGGGGTTGGACAGAACAAACTGCAATTCACTACAAGAATCCCAATCTCTTTAACATTCACTCCGGTCTTGGCCAAAAGTTGATCAATAGCACCAAACAAAACCATCTCAACCTCCTTTCTGGCCTCAGCCATGCACAAATTCTGGGGGAACTGTAAGATTGCTGCAGCAGTATATGTCCTACTGCCCAATCCTGACTTCTCCAAAATTTTCTTCTGAAAATCCACACTTTCATCACTGAATGTTCCGGCTTGTTTTGCTCTCTCCACGAAAACTTCTGGAGTGCACAAAAGTTCAGGTCCAGGCTTATAACATGCAAAATCTACCAAGTAAACTCTCCGGGGCCTAGTCATTAGATAAAGTGTACCCAAGAAAACCAGAAGAGCAGAGCACAAAATCACTGCAACAAGATTAAACCTAAGGTGGTGGCCTAGCAGGACTAAATCTTCAACCGTAATGGTCGAAAGCTGAACTGTAACAACCCCTAGAAGAGGAATTAACAACAAGTACATAGCATTAGAGACCAAATAATGGTATCCTAGCTTCACATATTTGAGTCTCACAGATAAGAGAAAATTAGGAAGATTATTCTTTCTCCTCTCCTCTGTAAGCTCATCAGARAACTTTCCTGTTTCAAAGGCTTCCCTCTTCTTATCCCCCATTACAAGCCAAGAAAATCACAACCTGACCACACCTATCAACCTGAGAACTGAAAATGAATACTCTAAAAGTTGATTTGAGTATGCTGTGTCTGCAGCCTTAGTTTGTGGGGGATATCAAGAGTTCAAGAAACAAGAAATGGAAGGAAGATGTCATACAAAGTAGAGGGGAATACAGGAACTTAAAATTGGGAAAAAACTTAAGGGAGTTGTTTTGGTGGGGGTCTTAGGGGTGGAGGTCATGTTACCTGTGTGAATTATGTATTATGAATTTCTCAGAACTTGTTGGACACGAATTATGGGTGTTAAACGTGATTCTTGAGTTGATCAAGACGTTCTTCCTTTTAGACAGAAGTCCAGATTCTATTGATATCCCTTTTCCAATAAAAGGAAAAACTCAAGAGGGAAACTAAGGATTGTGATCAATTGGTTTGGTTCCTTTACTAATGATCCTTTTCAGTTTTGAGGCAATCCGTTTTTGTTTTTCCCATGTACATTAATTATCTCTTCCGTTTCTTGACCAAATCCAAAAACTGAAGCTTTTATTTGATCCCCGCCTAGCAATGGTTCCAACATATCCAAATTTTATAAGATGCTAATATTTCATTCATTTTTTTTTTTTTTTCATAATGCAACTGTAGTTTTGAAGGCCTAGGACGTAAATCGACTGATTGAATATTTTGTCAATGGCATGGAGGGCTCGAGGCAAGTCTTCCATGACTTATTTTATTAGGGTTGGATGCACGATTATATCTCAAGATGTTTTTATTGCGCCTAACTAAAAAAGTTTTGGGACAATGGTTTTTTTTATTTAGAATCAGACTTTACAAATATAATCTAGATCAATTTGGGTTAGTCTCCTTAAATAGAAATATCGAATGATTTAATTAATAAAAAATTAACTTTTTTAACTGACAACTTAAAAAAAAAAATGAACAATGAAACTAATGGCCCTAATTTTCTTAACAGTCTGAACAAGTTGTACTTCATTCGTGTCCTGTCTTTGTAGGATCTCCTCTTCTCTTCAACCTTACCAAATGACTTGAGTATGGAAGAGGATGGCAATAGTAGTGGAAATAGGGTTTCATACATTTATTAATAATTGAGGGTCCGATATTTAAATTTATAATCTAGACTAACATAGTTGGTTATTATCTTTTCACAACTCATCAAGTATGGAAAGAGGATGGTAATTGGGGTGGAAATGAGGTTCCACACAATTTAAAATAATTGAGGGCATATTTGAAAATTTAAATTTATAATCTAAAACCATCGATTTTTAGTTTATTTTTATCGATACAATTTCTTTTAAAATCAAAAATTATTCTGAATCGTTCTTAATTAATTTTTAAAATGACTTTTAAGTTAAAAAAGGGAAAAAAAATGAATTGATTTTAGAGAAACAACCTAAAGGTGCTTTTCAATCAATTATCACCGAAAGTAAGTAAGCAAACCCTATTTGAGTCTTTTCCCAGTTGATGAAAAGATGTAAAGATGCTGTACAAACAATAATTAATAGCACTTTTTCACATTATGGGTCAATTATTGCTCTGGCTTCCAATTTCGCAATCACAAAAGAAATTTTTTTCTTTTTATATATTAAAATAATTCACTAGGAAAATAAAATGCTCCATACTTATCGGGTGAAGTATAAGTTCCAATGCACGAGGTTTCACTAGTGAGATCGTACAAAATAATATTACCCAAAAAAAAGTGTGAGATTAAATTTATATCTTTACATTCTAAATCTGTACTTCATCTAATAAATATATAATATTTAGACAAAATACTCTTCATCTCCTCAAAACCCTTGCATTTAAGTCTGTATTTTTAATGAGTTCAACCAAAAATAATTTTTAATTCCATCGATAAATTCATTTATTTATTTCTTTAGCAAAACACAAAATTTTATTGAAATAAAACACTCATCTGTATTGTATTTTCACATAAAAATTATTGCATAAAAAAGAAAAATTCACTACCAAATAAAAATCTATAGTAAACGTTTTCTTCAACAATATTATAACTCTATCTTTCTAATCAAAATAATTTTTGCAAGAAAAACTTTATCATTTAAGAAACAAATTCAAAATTTTCATTTTTTCGTTGTAATTTTTTCCTTCAACGATGGAATTTTCTTTTTCATAACAAGTTAATACCAGTATACCTTTAAGTCAAACTAAGAAAGGGTCATTTTTTGTCCCAAAAATATATATTCATTAAATGAGTATGAATTTAGGATAAAAAAATTTAAATTTAGTCCCTCCCCAACAATTATAAACAATAATACAATTAGATTCACACTGCATAGACAAACTTAGAATGTGTACGATCCAGAAGATCGATTCATGATCATGGCATCCTTTGATGAATTCAAGTTCAGACTCTTCCTCCTCAGCAATAATGAAAGTTTGACCTTTTTCTTCCCCCCCCCCCCCCCCCCCCTTTCCCAGTTTGTAAGGACAAAATGTTTCTTAGCAATCTACTCATACTTCCCTTCTCCTCTTGGAGTGATAGTAATGTCTTTCCTTATTATCCAACGTACATTTGTCTAAGGTCTTAGGTTTTAAGTTCGATCCTAATATACTTTTGCAGCTATGCTGGGTTTTTTATCTAATCGGCATGGATTTTGAGATTCGACCAACATATAATCTAGATTTTTTAGATATGAGCCGTTCTTACGTGAAACACTACTCCATATAGCACTTAATATTTATGAAGACACTAATAGCACTGTATAGTGCTTGTTTTTTTCCACCAATTTCTTATCTCACTTCTTCATCTTCCTTTTCTCTAACACTCAAGTTACATTCATCTTCTACATCTTAGCTGTGCAGCTTCAACGTTTGGTAGCATTTTAGGTATCACTTTCTGCACAGCTAAACGATGCAAATGAATATTGCTTCCATTTATGACCCCTTTTGAGAGTATTGTTATTTCCTCAGCATCCCAATCTTTGTTGAGTAATTCATTCCAAAACCTAGCATCCTCATTGAGATTTGATATCCTCTGGAGTTCTAATATCCTCATTCGCTATGGTTAGTGTATGGACCAGAGGCATACTTCCATCACGCCATAAGAAGAAGATGAATATGAATGTAACTTGAGTGTTAGAGAAGAAGAAGAAGATGAGAAGTGGGATAGGGAAATGGTGGAAAAAAGAGAGCGCTAGTTCCGTTAACATTTTCATAAATCTTAAGCGCTACATGGAGTAGCTTCATGCCAGGAGCGTTCATCCCTAAAACAAATTAGGTTACATACAGGACAAATCTCAAAATCCAGGTCAATTGGGTAAAAAACCCTTATCTCTTGTGACATATCAACAAATAAAGCCATATTCGCTTATGAAATTTTAGTTCAAATTATATTATATTGTACAAAAAAGCATTTATAAAATTATCCTTAGTGTTGGGAAAAAGCGTACAAGCAACAACAAAAGGAACCATTTAGATGAGGGCAAAAAATCTTTTGAACCCTTAATCTATCTGAAAGTTTAACTCCTCGTGACTCTGGAACAACGAAATAATGTTATCTTACCTTTCAGTCAATATTGTCGTTACATCTTAATTGATCTATGTCTTATCTTGATTGGGGATAATAATAGCTAATCCAAATAACTCAACAATAATGTAGAAAGACCAAGAGGAGATGCGGAAAGTGTGGAAAAGTAGGAAAGTCTTATAGAAGGTTGGTATCTAATTTATAGAGGTGTTAACCTGGATAAAAAGTTAGGAGCATGGAGATACTTTCGGGAGAATAGGTAGATCAGATAAGGAGGAAAGGATGTTAGTACTCCTATCGAACTAAACCATTTGAGGAAAATATCACCRAGATATTCAGAAAGAATGGAAACATGACTACCCTATAGGCTATAACTAAGATAAATAGGAACAATTAATAGTGCGACCATGACTAATAAATTCATTGATCCCAAAAATTCCAAATAAAGTTAATGAAAGAAGGGGTAAACTCATACTTAATTAAATCCTTTAAAATACTTTAACTACCTCATTTCGACAAACTTGATCTTTGAATATGAAAATCTGATAAGCAGTTGAATATCTGATCATTGAAAATTTAATTTAAATGTTTAAAAAATGCTAAATTTAGAGAATTTGATAATCAATTTAGCAAAACTTTCAATATTATATTTTTACATCTTGTCATTCTTTAATTTCTTTAAATTGATAAGTTTATTCGAATATTTGTAAGTACACATACAATTACTTGAATGTGAAAAAGTAAATAAATATAATTTAATATATGTTATGATATATGATCTTTATTAATCTATAGATTCACTTGATTTTATACATGCATAGTCATGTTCGTGAATAAGGAATTCACAATTAGCTAAAAGGTAGCGAGAAATGCAATACAAGAAATTTTCAATTTGGTAATGGGATTTTACAAGGATTATTTCATTACAAAATTTAGGAGTGGATTTACAATAGAATTGTCCAAAATCTTTGCACTAATAAAATCCATCTCATATCCTTCCAAATTTTGTGAAGGACATAAATCTGTCGCAAATTGCAAAGAAATGGTTCAAAAATAAAATCAATAAATATTTTACAAAAATCTTATGAATCCGTCGCAAATTATTTGAAAAAATAAAAAAATAAAAATCTTATATTCATAATTCCATCTCAAATTATGAAGGTTTTTATTTGAGAAATTTAATAAAAAGTAAAAATCATTGTTTTCAAAACCTCTTCTGAATTTATTTGAAAAAAATTAAATACCTAATTTTTCATAAATTCATAGCAAAATTGCGACGGATGTTTTTGAAAATTAGAAAAATAAAACGCACTACTTTGAAAATCCGTCCTAAACTTAACAAAGGATTTGTAGCAAAACTTTTTTGAAAATTGAAAAAAAAATGTAAAAGTCTTCAATTTACAGATTCTGCACAAAAATTAGCGAGGGACTTGCAACAAATTATTTATAAAAAGTAAAAATCAGTAGCAAAATTTAGCGAGGTATTTGTGATCGATGTTTTATAGAAATTAAAGAAAATTCGATAATTTTGGTCATAAATTTGCAACGGAATTTTACAAATGGTGTTTTTTGTTAGTCCCTTCAATCAGTCACAAATCCAATTTTTGCGACGAATTTATCCCTTGGAAAACTCTTTTTCTTGTTCTGTGCAACAAGTACTTATTTGTCATGAGAATAACCTTCTGACGTGCTCTGTGACCACCAAATCCTGGTGCCAGGCTCAAGAGGTTCGGAAAAGGACTCTAATAAGGAATATTATATTACGCTTAGTAATTCAGGGATCGCATTTAGCAAATATGTATAATAATTATTTTAAACTTTGACTATAATTCTAAATTGTAAAAGTAACTTTATTTCGTTATTGATAATTCCTAGTTGTTTGGTAATTAACTCAATTACTGACTTCCTACTTTGGAAAAGCTAGAAGGACTGACTTTGCAAATTTGACACTTCAATCAATTTTTATCGGTCCTAATTGTCATTTTAATCAACCTCCAAAAAAAAAAAAAAATCTTCAAATTCATCTCCTAAATCATCTCCGTTGAATTAGAGAGGTTTGATCTAAACAAATCACATATTTGTGAGCAATTGGTGAAAAAAAGAAGCAAAAAAGAGATATATGATTATCAAAAGAGCAATTTAGGAATGATAAAAATTAATTGATTACTTTTAAAAAAGTGAAAGAGATACTAATAATCATATTAGGAAATATTTATATATATTATTCAACTAAAAGACCTAATAGAAGAATCGAGATATTTATCGAATTGAATTTTCTATTCTCGTTTTTTAAAAATAAAAAGAAAATTAAGTTCAAAAAGGCATCCAAATTATTTACTATTAGCCAGAGAAGAACTTAAAGAGGCAAGTACAAAATACCAACTCCGGATTGGCAGAAATGCATTTAAATACAGACCAACTAATTTACCAAACATAAATGATCCTAGTAAATTCAACGACGACAAAGTCAAACAAGTTGCACAACTCCTCAAACTTTCTCTTTTGATCCTTTCTCCCACCAAGAATTCTCAAATGAGTAGATTTTTTTGTTATATTACAAAATTAGGTCCACACAAAATTTTTCTTTCACGTAGAACTTTTGAATCGAATAATCTAAAGGGTATGTTTTGGGTTGCTGGAACATTTTTTAAGTCGATGAGAAAAAGATATTTTTCAGAAAAAAGTATTTTTATTTTTAACTGCACCAATAAATAGAAATTGTTCGATAAAACGTATTCAAAACAAGATAAAAATATCTTATATTAAATAACTGATAACACGATCAAAGAAAGACACAACATGAATAACATTAACTCTTTTTTAGTTCCTTTTTTATAACTCTTTTATATGAATAAATAATTTTTTTTTTTTTTTTGTTCTTTAAGTGGTCCAGTATTCACCAATCTGCATTTGTCTCCCAAACCAAAGTGGAGCAGATGTACTTCTTTTTGCAACTCAAGGACTAATTTGTTACTTTTAAAGAAATAAAAGGACTAATTTGAAAAATGTACACTTCAGGAGGGAGGGGACCAAACCCTTTGACAAAAGTCTTCCTTCATGGAGAGCTGGAACCCTGCCAGAAGTTTGTTGAGGATCTTTATTTGGTACACTCATAATTATTGGAGTTAGTTTGGGAGCAGTGGTTAAAAGGAAAAAAAAATTAAAATCTTATCTCTTTGAGATATACTAGAGAAAAATTAAAAAAATAAAAAGAAATATATGGCTATCAAATTTTCCAAGAGTGTTCTCTCCAAAAGTCTAGAGGAAAAGCAAAAGGAAGAGAAAAGGGTATCGACCGAGCCACATATTTACGAAATTTATCATAAAATTTTAGGTCATCTGAAGCTGGAATTAAAAAAATTAAAGCTCATAGGAGTTCTCCTCAACCCCTATTCTGTATCTTAATTTTAAACGGCTAACAAATGAAAAGTATTGTCGATGAACGGATCATGTGTTAAATCTGATAAAATATATATAAATTTTATCAAAGCCCACAAACAATAATATTATTAGTTTTTCTTTCTGGGGAATACATGAATAGGCAAAGCATCTGAATTGACTCAGAACATCTTCCAGGAGTGCATCTCAATTAACCAGAATTTCATCCGAATAGCAATGCTTCAAGAGCCAATTTTTGATACTCCAGGTACCTCTACWGGAAATTCATCAATTTCATCCAACCAAGGATTCTTCTGATCTTCAGCTGGATCAATGCTCCTCAATGCATGCCATACAGCACTATTGCATTTGAATCCTGAACCAAATGCAATTTGCCATGCCCGATCACCCTTCCTTATTCTGCCCTTAGCCTCAGAATAAGCCAGTTCGTACCACAATGAACTGCTGGATGTGTTGCCAAACCTGTAAAGTGTCATTCTTGAAGGCTCCATATCCCATTCAGTGAGATTGAGATTCTTCTCTATCTCATCAAGAACAGCTCTTCCTCCAGCATGAATGCAGAAATGCTCGAATGCTAGCTTGAAATCTGGAATATACGGCTTGATCTTCATGTTAAAAACCTTTCTGGCTATTAATGTTACAAAGAACAGAAGTTGCTCAGACATAGGAAGTACTAATGGCCCGAGTGTAGTAATGTTAGTTTTCAAGGCCTCTCCAGCAACAGACATAAGATCTTTCGACAAAGCCACGCCTTTTATCTTGTTCTCATCTTCCTGTTGGTAGACRCAACCGTAACTTCTGTCATCAGCACCCTTGTGGGTACGCACAGTGTGAATCAGCTGATACTTAGAACGACGACGATCAGATGATTTATTTGATAGCAAGATTGCAGCCCCTCCTAAACGGAAGAGGCAATTTGAGACGAGCATTGATTTGTTGTTCCCAAAGTAGCCACTCAGGGTTAAGTTTTCCGTGCTTGCAACCAAGGCATACGAATTGGGATTCGCCTGTTGCATTGAACTTTGATAGTCAACTATGGGAATGTTTTTGAATGATGGGGTGATATTAGAACTAGTTTATTTCATCCTTTATGTTGAGAATTGAAAGCTTACTTGTAGAAGTTGTCTGGCAAGGTCTATTGAGATAAGTCCAGCACTGCAACCCATACCACCAAGATTGTAGCTCAAAATATTGCCTCTAAGCTTGTAATGGTTCACAATCATAGCAGAAAGAGACGGTGTTGGACAGAACAAACTGCAGTTGACCACAAGAATCCCAATCTCTTTTGCCTTCACCCCAGTCTTTGCCAAGAGTTGATCAATGGCACCAAAAATAACCATCTCAGCCTCCTCCCTGGCCTCAGCCATGCACAGATTGCCTGGGATCTTCAGGAATTCTGGCGGAACATATGTCTTCTCACCCACTCCTGCTCTGTCCACAATTTTCTTCTGAAAAGCTAAAGTTTCATAACTGGAACTTTGAGCTTTTCTTGCATATGTCTCCATGAAACGTTCATTAGAGCACATAAACTCAGCTCCAGGCTTATAGCATGCAAAATCCACCAAGTAAACTTTCTTAGGCCTAGTCATATGGTAAAGGGTACCTAGGAAAACCATAAGAGTAGAACATAAGATCATTGCAACGAGATTATATCTGAGATGTTCCCATAAATCTTCGACCTTGACAGTCGAAAGATGAACCGAAACAAACCCTGCAAGAGGAATAATGACCAAGTACATAGCATGAGAGATTAGATAATGATATCCTAGCTTCACATATTTGAGTCTAACCGACAGGAGAAAATTTGGTGAATCATTCTTTCTCCTTTCATTTGTGGCCTCAGCAGAAGCTCTTCTTGTTCCTGAGGTTTCCCCATTTTCATCCCCCATTAATGTGAACCCAACAATAAAAAAGGAACCAGACAAAACCAATAACCTTAAAGTAGTGACATTCTAAGGGATCAAAGAAAGAAAATCTCAAGAGCGAACGAACGAAGAAGAAATTGTGGAGCCTTGTCTTTTGAAAAGTTTCGGGGGAATGAGGGAATTATAAAGATGATTTTGTCCCTGTTTCTTTGTGCTTGGAGCCGGGTGTTGGGGGAGGAGGGGTGAAAGGGGGGGGGGGGGGGGGGGGGGGGGGGTGGCGGAAGTAACCAAACATCTAAGGGGGTGTTTGGTGGGGGTAATGAAATGTGAGAATGGGAATGAAAGGCTTTATTGAATTCTTATTGATAATTACTGTACGGAAGTTTTGGGTAGGGAAAAACTGAAATATGGTGTGATTTAAGGGGGAAATTTTCACAAATTGCTCAATTAGTGGCTAATTACTTGATTTAATTGATAATAAATTAATTCCTCTGAACTAAGGTCATTGATTGTTTAAAATTTGAAAAAAAAAAAAAAAACCTTATGCAACTTGATTTAAGGAAAAATTGATCAATTAGCCCTTCAACTATTTACTTCTTTAATTTGACAGGGGTAAAATTCTTATTACTAATATTAAATTTAGTCAAATAACATTGATCCGATCACAATGATACCCATTGCAGAATTTGAACCAACTAATAATAATACAATTATAATTTATATTGTGATTGATTCCTCAAATAAATCTACTATGATTCTGATCGATAAATTTGAACCAAATACCTTATAAAAAGTACGCACATGTCATACCATTGAATTTGTCCAATGGGATTCAGTCAGGTTTGAAAAGGATAGGTGTGCATTGAATTTTGAAAGAAATACACCAAGAATTCTAACTTAGTACATACTAATATAAGTGACTTATAACCTCCATTTTCATATATCGAAATATTGACAAGTGATTATTACAAAATTTTGATAACTGTTTTTTGTTTATCCGAGTAAATGTACTAAATAGAAGACTAATCAAACCGATTAGTATACTGTCCGTCGATTTAGTTTTATTCATTCCAAATAAGACATGTCAAGTGATCAGTTAAAATTGAATGAATTAATTTTTTAATAGATTAAAAATGTTTAACAATAGATATGATCGTTGTTATTAATCCTCCTTGCTCTTYTTAGTATTGATCACCGTCAGTCGGGTAGTTCGGTAAATTTTGAGTCCATGGTCCACCTGCTCCATCATATTCATTGTCATTGCATTTAGCGATGAACAATCTAAATCGATAACTTCAAGTTTTCTTTTTATGTGTTATTTATTCACAAACACAATTTATGCATATATATATATATATGTGTGAATTTGTCAACCCACCATCTTTCATTTGGTGTGTTGTGTTGTTTGAAAATTATCTTTTATAAAATACAAAATAATCATCTTGACTTCTAGACAATTCAAATATTGTCTCAGATTGCAGTGCATAAAGTATATTTTTCTTATATATTAATAAAGTAACACACAACATGTGGATATTAAATTATATTTATTATTTATTTATATTCGAGTGATTATAATACTTATGAAAAAATTCAAAATTTAAAGTAATAAATCAAAAAAGGGATCAAATTATAAAAATGAAAAAATTTAGAGTTTTGATATAACGCTATAATCACTATATCAAATGTGTAATTAAGGTATGATTTAGCAAACTCGACCCATCCATTTGATGTTATAAATATAAACCTTATCCATCTAAAATAAAAAATTGAACTTATTTTCTCTTTTTCTTTTGAAAGATTGTAATTGTAGAAAGGGATATAAACTTCTAAACCAAACAAGTACCTACTTCACCAACTTATTTATTGTATATCTAGGGTGAAAGATAAAAGTGTCCAAGCCCTAGTGGTTTTTGTTGGTTTTCATGTCCGAGTTATTTAATGTTACTGAAGAAAATGTCTACTGCTAAGGTGGCAATAACATGTTACATGACCATGTTTGAAAACTATATATGCATTTATCCCATAATGGGAGGCTGTTGAATATTGAAATAGATGAAGATGAAGTAATACCTTTTCGGTTTTTTGAAATGTGTTACATTAGATTATTATTTTTTTTAAGGGTTTCAAATTTTATGTATTAAGAAAAAATTAATTGTTTTTTTATCCTTCTTAATTTGCTCGTATTCATAATATTACTATTCAACTTATAAAGTTATATATTTCTTTCGTTTCAAAATAATTAATTCATTTGAACATAATTGCACATATTAAGAAAGTGTTAATTCTCATACAATTTTAAATAAAATGACAATCTTAACCTTTTTAAAATTTCTTGTAATTTTAAATCTTTTGGACCAATGTGTCGTTTCGACAAATTGAAAATAATGCTCTAAAGTTAAATAAGACTAATGAATGAATGGTACAATAAGAAAATGAYATTTAATATATTTTTTATTTTYTRAAATGATAAATAATTTAAAAYGAGAAAATAAAAGTTATCCTRATGAATAGCTATTTTGAAAAGGGKTGARTATCTTCTTTTCCCCATGCATTCYAGTAATTAGTGGAGTATTTTGACTCAWTTAGAAGGAATTCTAAAAAAAGTAAAATATGAATAAAAATATCATTTTAATAGTGATTTCAGACTAATTTATTCTCTTTTAGTAGACAATGCTTTCTCAAATAGGAGGTTTTGCAGTCGAGCTCCCATATATAACAAAGGCTGAACACCTTGCTAGATGCAAAGGGCTTGAGATGTCAAAAGATCTATTAAATCCACGAAACCGATCAAGTAATTGAAATTGTTTATAAATAAAAAAGTGACACCAATAATGATTTTACAAAATTTTCTTTTCATCCTAATCTAGTTTTAACGTATGCAAATAAAATTGATATTGTGTATGCGCGAGTAATAAGTACAGTTTAACATTCATCCGCTTTCAATAAAAATTTCATTTCATTCTATTTACCTTTTATCGATCAAATACCTTCCTATTTGTCACTTACCTTTCTCCTAATTTGAACCAAAAACTATGATGAGTTGCCGCAGCTTATCAAATATGCTTAAATGGAAATTCTTTTTGGATGYGAACTTGTTTAGAAAACCTTCCTCTTTGAAGAAAAGTGAAATTGGACAGATAATATTGGGTGGTTACTTGTGGCTTTCATTTCTCCTCATTCAGGTAAATTCAATTTTCATAACGTACCATACGGATCTAAAACAATTAGAGTTGAAACTTAAATTATGAAGAGAATAGATGCTAGGTTTGCGGAAGTGTAGCGAGGTTCACGAAATAGCTCTTCTTAGAATCATCTTTGATATTAGTGAAAGTTTTGACAAATACTAATAAGATTTTACAAATAACACTCTCATTGAGAGTTTTTTACGCAATCTGAAATTAGACTATAATCTCTTAAAGTTGAACTCCATAAAATATACTATTTTATTAGATGGGCATAAATAGTTAGATAATCTTACTTAGAAAAAGTTCATGCCAAAAACTTTTTTTCATGAGACATCACAAGTAGTGGTCAAATTCGTAATCTCACTTTGATTTAATGTTATGAACTATCTCTAATTTCTTGGAGTTGTAACATTCCTATATTGTACCATGCCTGATGTACTATTTTAGGTCTATAAAATGTAGTACAAGTACCATTTGCACAATGTGAATGATGCCTGCCCGTTAATGCTGTGTACCCGTATCTTACTAAATGAACTATCTTTTCCCTGTGGACCCTGTCAGAGCGGACTCCTCTGATTATCGCTCGGCCATTCATAGTCTAGTGACTCATCCAGCCGAAGCCCATCCTGAGGGTGAAGCTTTACTTGGGCTTACATTTGTAGTCTATCTTTCTCATCTAGCCCACAAGTAATTCTTAATTATCTTTCACTTGCTAGGCCCACGCAGATACACGAACGGCGAAAAGCAGATGCAGAAACGGGAGCAAAGCAAGGGAGTCGGAAGTTCAGGCGGTTCCGCCGCTCCGGCGGCGAAGAGAGGTCGTCCTTTCGGCAGCGGGAGCAGCAATACTGCTGCAGCTGCCGCTGCCTCTGCTGATTCTATAGCGCCTTCTACTCTCCTCGGCCCCTCCCTGCAAGTTCACTCCGCCTTTGCCGGTCAGTGTTTAGAACCCTAGCTTAAAAGCCGGTGCGGACTCTTACGTACTAGATATTTGGGCAGAATAGGAAGTCTGCGTGCGTATGTACATGTTCGTGAATTTTATTGTTTTACGATGCAATTTCGATTAAAATGTTCGGGAAATTGGGGTTTGTTTTTGCAATATTAGTTGTTAAATAGCTTTTAGGGTCCCACGCTGATTTGATTCTTAGGTTTTCAGGATTTCTTCATTAAATTGGTTACTCATAAGAGATATTCGGATTGCTGAGTTAAGAGGATGGTTAAAAATATTCTAATGTCTTCATGGTGCAGATAGAAGTCTAAATGCGTCATAATCAAGTGTTTTAAAGAACTTGCTTTGAATCATAGGCYCCTGAMTTAGAAAAGGTAGACAATTTTAGTGCTACATTTTTTTTCTGATAGGACAAGAAATATGTAAAGAYTAARGACTTGTGTTAATTTAAWTCTTAGCAGAGCGTGATCCTTTGGTTTTGTATTTCTGTAGTGTTTATTCTTGTGTTTACTTCTTATACCAGAGCAGAATAACAAAAGGATAGTTCTGGCTCTTCAAAGTGGATTGAAGAGTGAGCTGACTTGGGCATTGAATACTCTTACCCTSCTCTCTTTTAAAGAAAAAGATGATATCCGAAAAGATGCCACTCCTCTTGCCAAGATTCCTGGATTACTTGATGCCTTACTTCAAGTTGTATGTCTCACTTCATCCATTAGATTTGCACATTTCAAGTGTTTTCGTCATGCTAAATTATGATCTTTAACAGATAGATGACTGGCGTGATATATCGCTACCAAGGGTGCTAGTTAAAACACCAAGGGTGAGAATGCTGGGTGCAAACTCTGCTGTTACTGGATTTGGGAATGAATATGAGCCCTTGAGCAAAAATGATTCTGCTCACTCCAGGTGATTTAGCATGACTCTGGTTTCCTTGTATTTGAATTCTGTGTTTTAGATGTATAATTTCGATGTAGACCTGATGTGAATGATCTTTTTATGGGATTCTAGCAGTAAAGAGGCATCTGTACAGAAGAATGCAACTAATCCCTGCCCTTCTGATTGGTGGTTTGATGAGGATGGCCTATTTAACCTGGATGATGAAGGGAGGGCTGAGAAGCAGCTTTGTGCCGTCGCAGCTTCAAATATTATCCGCAACTTCTCCTTCATGCCAGAAAATGAAGTCATAATGGCCCAGCATCGACATTGCTTGGAGACACTATTTCAGTGTATTGAAGATTATGTAAAAGGTGAGAATCTATTGCAGGCTAAACTCTCTTCGCTACCTCTGTGCCAATGCAAGATCTATTATGTAATATTAATTATTTGTCTTCTCTAATGAATGAACTCAACGTGTTTCATAATAATGTTTTCAAATACTTTTCTTGGGCTTGAGAATCATTCTTTTGACAGAGGATGAAGAACTTGTGACCAATGCACTGGAGACAGTTGTGAATCTGGCTCACTTGCTGGATCTTCGGATCTTTAGCTCCTCAAAACCATCGTACATCATGATTACGTAAGAGATTCACTTTCTGGGCCGTTGACTCGTAGCTCTATTTTGCATTAGTTGATAATTTATCTATTGGTTTCATTCGACCAGAGAAAAACGTGCAGTCCAGGCCATCATGGGTGTGCTGGGATCTGCTGTCCGAGCTTGGCATTGTGCAGCTGCAGAATTGCTTGGACGGTTGATAATAAATCCAGATAATGAACCTTTCCTTCTTCCTTTTGCCCCACAGGTTTGAATAATTACCTTGGATATGTCGTGACTCAACTTTGCA
Source organism: Rhazya stricta (assembly GCA_001752375.1). NCBI lineage: Eukaryota > Viridiplantae > Streptophyta > Magnoliopsida > Gentianales > Apocynaceae > Rhazya > Rhazya stricta. Next base: position 2,244,430 of record MEJB01000029.1, on the reverse strand, counting down.
TTTAATTGACAAGTATTTTTGGAGCTGCAGATGTATAAGCGATTAGTTGATATCATGAGCTTACCAGCTCAGGATGCTCAAGGAGCTGCTGTCGGTGCATTATATAATCTTTCAGAAGTTAACATGGATTGCCGATTGAAGCTGGCCAGTGAACGGTGGTAAGATGGTTTCTCAAATGCTTAATAATTCAATATAGACTTGAGTTTTTAAAATTTGGAGCAGTTTTATCCCAGTCAACATGCAATTTATTCATTGCAGGGCCATAGATAGGCTACTAAAGATAATCAAGGCTCCACACCCAGTGCCAGAAGTTTGCAGAAAAGCAGCTATGATTTTGGAGAACCTTGTCTCAGAGCCGCAGAACAAGCCTCTGTTGCTAGTCTATGAAAATGCATTTGCTGAGATGCTCTTCTTAGATGGAAGGTACTCCGATACATTTGCAAGGATACTTTACGAATTGACTTCTCGCCCTAGCAGCAGGATTGCATCAGCTCGTGGTATCTGGGGAATGTAGTCTCTGGTCTCCGAATCGGCCTGCATTTCTAGTGACTCGGYTCCTGMAAACCAACATGATAACGTACCCGACTGCTGCTGGACATGGTGACTGTAGATAAGAGCTAATTTATTTTGTTAGCAGGCAGCCTAATTTGTATCTGTTAATAGGTATTAGAATTTGTGTCCATTGATGATTCCACAACTAGGTTTTTGTATCGTTACCTTGTTTTAATTTTGTTTCAAGTGCTTGCTTGTTTAACAATGTTATAGATCATGCCGTTCGGACATGCTCACCATTGTTACTCTAAACAACCTGACCACCGTTGCTGCTGCAAACTTCTTGAACTTCAAGCTTATTCAGGGACTGAAAATCACTATCTCCAACATCCTCCTGCAGGCTGGAATGGCCAAATATATTGTGCTGATAAGGAGAAAATAAAGCAGAAGCTAATGCTTAGTAAAAATATCTGCATGTAGAAATTGAGAAGAAACCGTATATAAGAGGTTTGTCAGTTTTGGGTGGGTTTTTGGAAAAAAGATTTATCAATGGATATGCTTTTGAAACTATGGCATTTTTTTACAGGTTGCATTCACGAAACTTGCATTTTTTTTTCTTAATTTTAAATTAAGCAATCATAAATCGTATTTAACAAATGCGATTTATGACCAAGGTCCATATCTAAAATTTGAATTTTACATTTAAAGAGTTTGATAGTAAAACCATGGGAATCCAAATGTTTTGCATTTATATCCGTAATTTAATGCGGCAACAAAAATTAAAGAAACTCCCAAGTGTACTTCCACCCCCATCAACTGAAATAATATGACGGTTTATGAATCGCACAGAGCAATTGGTGCCGGCCACCAATGCATTTGCTCTCGTAGGGTCGGCGATCTTTTCATTGATTTCTAGCCTGCTAATTTCACATGTTTCTGTGCAAATCTTTGCTTGGCTGACCTTTGTAGGCGCAGAAAAACAGCTGGTTCCATCTTGACAAGTAAAGTTGTGCGCTTTTCTCTTCTCTAAAATGGCCAAGCTCATTCAATGCATGCCTACTGCTTTTGCTGCATTCCTTAATCATCCAACTTGTGGCTTCTCTTCTGTACATTGACAATCACTAAGTCCCACTTTATTAAATAGACTAAACGATTCCTCATTTTGCTTTTAAATCACTTAATATTGACTGAGTTATATCGACAAGGTCTAATTTTTATCCTAAGAAAGATCGAACTCAAAAGTCAAATACAAAACTATACTTTAATTTAACTATTCACTTGCCAAATGCTGGTGAATTATAATCTGCAATAGTAATATGTCAGTTAAAAAACACTTCTGTTTAAAGAGAAGAGTATTATATTCATTCTCTCTCCTACCTACTTTAAATATCTCTCTCCTCTCTCCTCTCCCTTTCTAGAAAGTTGAAACACCCAATGTGCTTCCAAAGATATTTCCGTTTATAAACAAAATGTAGAATTGTAAGAATCAATATGAAGTAAAGCCTTTCATGCTTCTCCTACTTTTAGAAGTTCCAATTTCTCATAGGTGTTTTTCTTCTTTTGTATTGGCAGGGGAAGGATCTCCTTGGAATTGATGGAAGTATCTCTTTTTGGGGAAATGAATTGCTGTAACTAGTTGTGAACTGTATTTGGATCCCCTGCCCAATCAGCATCATAAAAGGCTCTAAGTTGTATTGCTGATCAATTATTCCTTGTATATATCTCATAATCCTCTTGGCATCAATTGTATGTCCAAATATTTATAGCGTTGTTCACTGATAACTATAATAGAACATATTGAAATATAGACATTTAACGTTACAATGGACGTTTGGTTTAGTAATATACTGATGATAAAAATATTTATTTTTTTTTATATATCATTCGAGAAAAGTAAAAAACTAGCAAAAGAAAGGTCGATAGGGGTCTACGCACCATCATACCATGTGAAGGTTTAATGGTGTTTGCCTGCAGTGGTTTGTCTACCAACACCATTGCCCTAATCTTTTAATTCTCATGTATGTCTGTAAACATCCATCCTTGGAGAAGAAGATGGGGAGAATAGAGAGACATATGGAAGCATTAATGGCTTTGACTCAACAAAAATAGAATGGACGTTTCATCAAATCTTGCTCAGGTAGGAGGCTAGCAAATTGCCTCTGGGTATATCCCCGCCAGCCTATAGAAATTACTACCTTCATGACATTATCCTTTCTATTTGTGTAGTTGGGACCTCAATATGAAAAGTCCCAAGTCTCATAAGCCAAGTGAGGCACTGCAATATCCACCATTGAATCTACCAGAGAAGTCAGTTGGATGTTTGTTACATCGATCATAATTTTGAATCATTTGTTAGTTGTAGCTATATGATCAATGCACATCTTGATAGATAAAGAAAGGATTATGAGTAATTGTATGACTTCTCAATCACGAATTATACAGCAGGAGTGTAGTTTTACAGTACAAAAGAGAGGGTGTATTGTATAATCAATTTCTCTTGACAGAAGAATCAGGAACCAATGGTTGCCACTCTAGGGACCTGTACAGGGAATTCGTCAATTTCTTCAATCCATGGATTTTTTTCTTTTGCTGGATTAATGGTCCTCAGTGCACGCCACACGGCACTGTTACATTTGAATCCCGAACCAAATGCAATCTGCCACGTCCGGTCACCCTTCCTTATCCTTCCCTTGGCCTCAGAATAAGCCAGTTCATACCACAATGAACTGCTGGAAGTGTTGCCAAACCTGTAAAGTGTCATTCTTGAAGGTTCCATATGCCATTCACTAAGATCAAGGTTCTTTTCTAGCTCATCCAACACTGCTCTTCCTCCAGCATGAATGCAGAAATGCTCGAATGCGAGCTTGAAATCTGGAATATATGGTTTGATCTTCATGTTAAAAATCTTTCTAGCTACTAAGGTGACAAAAAATAGGAGCTGCTCAGACACAGGAAGAACTAATGGCCCGAGTGTCGTAATATTTGTTTTCAAGGCCTCCCCGGCGACCGCCATAAGATCTTTCGACAAGGCCACGCCTATTTTCTTGTTTTCATCTTCCTCTTGGAATACGCAACCATAACTTCTGTCATCAGAACCCTTGTGGGTACGAACAGTGTGAACCAGCTGATACTTTGAACGACGACGGTCAGATGATCTGTTTGATAGCAGAATTGCTGCCCCTCCCATACGGAAGATGCAGTTTGAGACCAGCATTGATCTGTTGTTCCCCCARTACCAATTCAGGGTTATGTTCTCCATACTCACCACCATCGCATACGAGTTGGGATGCACCTATAACATGGKAAATTGAAATAGATTAGTTTGAAATGTTTTTATGATTTTCAGTTAAGTTTCAGCATCAACATATTAATAATCTACATCCATGTCCTGTTACGTCTGTGTAGTAACTGTCAACTTGAGAGATTCTTCATGTTCTTTACACACGTGGTTGGTCGAATCAATTTTGAGTGCATTTACTCAACAGGCAACTTCAGCAAGTACAAATTATTAAAAAGACTTCTTGCTCGAATAGTAGCAGTAAAACTATACCCTTTCTTTGGAAGCTTAGAGATGTCTTGGCTACTAGTTAATGGGATTCATCAGGTGCATTGAAATTTAATGGCCAGACAGACAGACCTTTTTCTACTACAAAAGGGACAGGCATAAACACCTATGGATCTTAAATATGATGGACCTCATTTTAGGGCGGTGCAATACTTTCCGAGCCTGTACTGCAATATTTTCCTAGCCTGTACTATCTGCTAATTGATGAATGGACCACTAATGACTAGCCAACAATCACCAATACCGCAAATTCTGCTACACAGAGACATTAAAAACAAAGGGACGAAACTAAATTGCAAAAGTAGGACTCATAGATTTACCTGTAAAAGTTGCTTGGCAAGATCTATTGATATCAGTCCAGCACTGCATCCCATGCCACCAAGGTTGTAGCTCAAAATATTGCCTCTAAGCTTGTAATGGTTCACAATCATGGCAGAAAGAGATGGGGTTGGACAAAACAAGCTGCAGTTCACCACAAGAATCCCAATATCTTTTGCCTTCACCCCAGTCTTTTCCAACAGCTGATCAATCGCACCAAACATGACCATTTCAGCCTCCTTCCTGGCCTCAGCCATGCACGGATTTGCCGGCACCTGCAAGAGTGCTTCAGGGAAATATGTCTTCTGACCTAAACCTGACCTCTCCAGAATTTTCTTCTGAAAGGCCAAATTTTCATCATTGAAAGTCTCAGCTTGTGTTGATCTCTCCATGAAAAGTTCTTTAGAACACATAAATTCAGGTCCAGGCTTGTAACATGCAAAATCCACTAAATAAAGTTTCCTAGGCCGAGTCATAAAGTAAAGGGTACATAGGAAAACCATTAGAGCAGAACACAAAATCACTGTAACAAGATTGAACCTAAGCTGATCCCATAGCAGGACTACATCTTCAACTGTAACAGTCGAAAGATGAACTGAAACAACCCCTAAAAGAGGAATCAGCATCAAATACATAGCATTAGAGATCAAATAGTGGTATCCAAGCTTCACATATTTAAGCCTAACTGATAGGAGAAAATTAGGGAGATTATTACTTCTCCTCTCAGAGTCTACAGAAATTTTTTCACTTTCAGATGCTCCCCTCTTCTCATCTCCCATCTTCAACCAAAAGAATCAGCACAAAACCACACTTCTATCAATATGAATATAATGTGAAGGAAAAACAAAATCTTGATGGACTGAGATATCAAGAAAAGTCACAGAAGAATATGAAAATAGTTGAGTGATGCCTTGCAAATGGTGGGGGGAAATGGGAATTTAAAGAAGCAGACTGGGGGGAAGGGGGTAGGGGATGTATGAACATTGTGTGCATTTGTATGGAAAGCAGGCGGGGTGGGATTGGGGGATGGGGAGTACAACTACCCCAGCGAACTTTTAATTGTAAGCCCGCGTGGCATTGAATTTTGCCAGACAGGAAAATAGCGGGATTTCGTGTAAAACAATTTTGGGTTTAGCCAACGTTGGCCAACTAATTTATCATTGCCACTGCTGCAGCAGCTAATCTTCCCACGTGGCTCTTCACGTGTCTCCTTTTTAATGTTTGAAAAGTCATTGATGCCTTTTTCTTTTTCTCTTTTTTACCCTTTTACAGTTGAGAAAATTTGTTTTGGTTTTGAAAATTAATATCAGAAATGAGCTCCCACATCTTCTACTATATCACAAGTCCGGTAGAATATGTATTATTTTTTCTGTTTTATAATATAAATTATTTTATAATCATAAAAAATATATATTTCAATTTCATTTATTTTTACATGCTTTAAAAATTAATTTGTTTGAATGTATTTTTTACTCTCTCTGTCCGAGAAAGATAGATCTAATTATATCTTCGCACATTTTAAGAAAAATAAGTATTGTGAGCGTGGCAGATAGTTTTTTAGTCTTTTGCAATTATAAGCCTATATTATTATTTCTTAGAAAAGAATTATGTTTTAATGATTGTAGAATTTTTTAGAGTAAAATTAATGTTTATTTAAAATGATGGGATTATCGAACTAAATGTAATTCCTTTTTAACCTTTGATTCTTAAAAAAATCCAATTCCAAACAACTCAATGAGAAGTCTCTTAAGAAAATACAAAGTAAATTTATAGGCGAATTGCAATTTAAAAAATTTATTTTGATTCAAAAACAATATTTCTTAAAACTGAATTTAGTACTATTAATTACGATATGCTATAAGGGTAAATAAGAATAATGTTGGAAAAATTTTGATAGATGTATAGATGACTATATTATGGGAGAGTCTCTCCTCCTAGAGCCACTTATGTTACGGGGAGTAGATAGTACTTTCTCGATTTTTATTTACTTTTCGCTTCAAAATTTTACACACAGGGTAAAAAATAATCAAAGGACTAAAATAACCCTATCTTTATTCAACCAAAAAAAATATTATATTTTTCGTCATTCATCCTAGCATTCTTTCCCTCTCCTCCTTTTCATTTCTACAAATTTGGAAATTGAAAAAAAAAAATTATTAGTAGTTGATTGTTTCATTTTTTGCAGTGCTCATATGGGCTTCGCATGGCATACTTCCATCTCATTCTTATCACCGGCACCGGCTGATTTTAGATCTAAACTCTTAACCTTCGACGGTGGAGAGGCAAAGAGGAAAAATAAGAGGAGGAACAAAGAGGAGCATTGTAGTGGCAGTAAAGAATGCTGTCTTTTCTAGGGCTTGCTTCAAGAAGACGAAGAAATATGGAAATAAAGAGAAAAACAATTGAAATATATGTATTTATTTTTAATATCTTTAATTTTTTTATATAGGAGAAAAAGGAAATTCTTATATTAAATTTATGGGTACTTTAGTTTAAAAGGTGAGGATTCRTAGGGGTGGGCGTTCGGTTTAATATTTTGATTTTTGTAATTTCTTTTGAAAATTGAAATAAATCGAATTGTACCTAAAATCGAATTAYCGAAAAATTAAAAATTTTGATTCTGTTTGAGTTGATTTAAATCTAAATTTTCGATTTAACAGTTACATTCTTTTTCACTTTTTTTGAAATAACAAAATAAAATTACATCAAATGAGAAAATAACATCATCATCTCTCAATCACAACTCAGAAAATCCCAAAAGATACAAAACATAGGAGTTGATCAAATTAGGAGTCCATAAAGAAATTCAGATTATTGTATATAACACATTAAAGTTACTACAATTTATAGTCTTGAAATTCAAAACATCAAGTGTGTATAAAGCTGTCCAGTTTTGTCCTGCTTCATGTACAAAGAGCATAGTCTGCAATGGTAGTTCACTGCAACTCTGCAAGAGCAAAAATAAAAGATAAAAGACAAAAGACAACAGATTAGAAAGTAAAAACACAAGCCACAACTCTGCAATACACTCTGTAATAGTAAATGTATCAACAATGAAAAATACCAACATATAAAACAAAAAAAGACTACAACATACTAAGTTACTATGGTTAAAACAAGCTTCGAACTAATATTACATATGATTATGAAAGGATACATATTGAGTTTCCTACTATGATAAGCATATTAGGTGCAAACTTCATCATAGCGGCCAACTGTGATGGACAAGTCATCACGATGGCTTTCTGTGATGAAGGGTTGCACCTATGTTGTCATCCCATTTGAATGGGACTAAACCACAAGTGTGAAATCTAAACTAAACTACATAAGAAAACTATACAAATCTCAATTTCTTTATTCATTCATGATATAGAATGTGTGGGAAACAAAAGGTTTGCAGGACTAGTGCCAGCGTAGTAAATAACAGAAGAAATTAAAATGAAAAAAGCAAGTACTGTTGAAATTGAAACTTTAAATGAAATATATAATAAGAAAGTTTACCTTGACATCACATAATATTAAAGGTCCAAAATGGTGGATTCATTTGCATAATTTGTAAATTTAAAAAATATAAAATAAAATAAAAATACTTGAGAATATATAAATTACAATGAGTAAATTTTACTTGAATTTTAAAAAAATAATAAAACATAATAATACCTTGATCAATCTTTTCTAAATATTCAAGATCTTCGTCAACATTAACTGGATGAGTTTCTCTTTGCAACCAATCATTGGCACAAATAAGATATTGAACCATTCTAGGAGTCAAAGAGCTTCTAAATGTGTCACGAACAAGGCCTCTCATACTAAAAGCTGATTCTGAAGCAACCATAAATACAGGGGCAACAAATATATCTCTATCCATTTGAGCAAGTATGAAAAATCTTGGAGCATTGAGCTTCCACCCATCCCTAATATGTCAAATCCATCATCATCTTTTTCTCTTTCTTCTCCAATGTATTTGTCCAATTCATTTCTATTATCAATCCCTTCAATTCATTTCTATTATCAATCCCCCCAACCTCATTAAGAAACATAGCATACTCACGCCTAGTGTCTACATCCAGATTTAGCCTTTTTTGTGTTATACCACAAGAACTTTGCGATGCACTTGAAATATAACTCATAGATGAACATGAAGATAATTGCGACAGTGATGTAGTTGTGTGAGATGATTAAGTTTTAACAATTTATACTCATCAAAGAGTGCATAAATCCCTTCATTTACCTTACTTGCAAGAGTATTGCTATTAGGATACATTATTCGAACCACCCACTCAACATAATGAAGCGTAAACCGAGGATATAGAATCACAAGATAAAACATAAGAAAGATCCATTTTCATTATTTCCTCAATATTTGTTGTACTTTTCTTTCATCCTCTTTGCAATTTCTTTCAACTCAAAATCACTGTTACCTACCCAAGAATTCAACAATGTCACAACATCACTAAGTTCATGAAGAACTTAATTAGAAGTCACATATAATGAACCTGAAACTCACAATGTTAAGTCATAAAAATGTCCTAAAAACTTGACAAAACGAGAAATGTTTCCCCAATCATCATCAATAGGCACGCAACCAAATCATCACATTCTAAAATCAAACCTAAAATGTGGATCTGTATCTGCAAATCTTTCAAATATTTTTGCAAGTGTCCAAGTTGTATCTAGCATTAAATAAGCTGAGTTCCGCCTAGTAGGAACATCTAAGCACAATAGCCTTCTACTCTCTATTTCTTTCATTTCAACACACTCCTTTAACTTTTTCAATCTACTTGGAAACTGCCTTAATATCTAACTGCTGCCCCAACACAATTAATTGAATGGACAATCTCTTTCAAGCCATCAGAAACAACAAGATTTATTATGTGAGTGATACATCTCACACGAAGATACTTTTCACCTAAAAAACTAGTACCCCAATTAAAAGTTTTGTTCTTCAAATAAGAAATTGCTACATCATTCAAACTTGCATTATCAATCGTCAGTGTAAAAATTTTGTCAATTCTCTAATCAAATAAACATTTTTCAACCCTTTTTCCAATAGTCTCACCTTTATGACTGTCTGTACGACAAAAATTTAAAATTTTTTTGTGCAAAATCCAATCATTATCGACGAAATGAGCAGTAAGACGCATATAATTAATTCTTTTCTCAAAAGTCCATGAATCCGTAGGAAGGCAAATTTTATCAGATGATTCCTTTAAAAAAGTCTTCAATTTTGCCTTCTCTTCTAAATATTATTCATAGCAATCTCTTGTGATAGTAGTACGAGATATGACTTGAAAAGATGGACATGCAACCGACATAAAATGCCTAAATCCTTATTTTTCRACAAAATTAAATGACTGTTCGTCAACAATGATCACATATGCACAAGCCTTCCTAGCATCTTCTTGATTAAATCTCTAAGTAACTACTAAACCAGTTTTATCCTCATTAACTAAAGATTGTTGTCTTACCTAGGTTGCATGAGTCTCATTTTTGTGTGGGTTTTTCATGCAACATTTTATGTGATTCTTCAAAGCAGTTGTACTATTTGTTGAGGTGTTAGCAGCATAGTCTTCTTTACAATAATTGCAATACGCTTTCTGTTCACCTTCTTTGGTTGCATATTTGGTGAAGTGAGACCAAACAACATATCAATTTGTCATGGCTTTTCTCTTTTTATTACCTTCGCCAACACTAGAAGAATTTGATCCTTGGTTTGTTTCAGATGGAGGAATGACACTTAATGTTTAATGGTAAACAATCAGCTTGGTCTAACATCCTAATTTCTTCAGCCGAGAAAAATGAGAAATTGCCACAATAGAGTAAGAGGAAGAGTGGTGACTGGTGGTGGCCAGTGGGTGGCTGGGTCAGGGACTAGGGTGGCGGTGGGTGTGGCATGTGATAAGCAATTATTCACAAAAATGTATTAATTTTAGTATATCTTAATTCTAAATYTGYTTTTTCAAAGACTTTTTGTTTAATAATATTTTTAATTTACGAAATATATGTTTATCATTGCGAGCAGCCGTGGCAGGCATTGTATCATAGCATCCCCGCTGTGATGAGCAATATTTAACAAAAATAATCGTTTGTGGTCTTTTTTTTTGGRAAAAAAATCGTGAAATGTTCCAATGGAATGTTATAGTGACATAAWTTGTATTTCCATAAGTTGGATTGCCTAAACAACATRTTTTTTTCTCTTTCTACTATAGCATAGAGTGGGATAGAAYATATATCTAGATGCTAAAAGTTTATAGATCACAACACTCTATTATTCCATCAAATGTGTTGTTATAAATCAATTTTTAAGGTTGTCACGATAATAATTTTGTCAATTAATGGAGTAATATTCATCACAGCAGCCTAACATGGCAAGCAACCTATTACGGTGGTCGGCTATGGTGAGCAATCCTTCACAAAAATGTATGAGTTTTAGTATATCTTAATCCTAACTCAGCTTGAAAGGTTTTCTATTTAGTAATATTTTTAATTTACAAAATATATGCTCATCACAGCGGCCCGCCGTGGCAGACATTGTATCATGCGACCCCCCCGCTATGACTATTTCATCACAGAAGGCAACCGTGATTGGCATGTCCATCACGGTGGCCTGYTGTGATGAGCATATTGTGTGCAAGCTTTAGTGGCCTTCTGTGATGAAGGGTTGCAGGATTGGAGTCAAGAAGCGATGGTCGAATTCAGATTCAGGATAAAAAGTAAAAGCATCCCCTAATTAATTTATTCAATATTAAAAAAATAAAAAATATTTCAATTTTTTGATTAAATTGAAATAAGAAATAATAAAACTGAAATTAAAATGATCTTTTAATTATTTTATGAAATTGAATCGAAAAATAAAAAAATCGATGTGATTCGATTTTTAGATTCTTAACGAGCAGCGCATGTACTTGAGATTGGCATCGTAGTACCTTTCAAATTTTAATTACACCAACCCATGTACTTGAAAATGGCTCTGTACCTTTCAATTGAGCTGCCAATGATACTCCAATTAGAAATGAACTCCTCAACTCAAGGCTAGCAATTAGTCGGTCACTAATTTAATAATTGCAGTACATTTCGATCAGAATAACACAGAGCTGTTATGCGTATCAGACTTTAAAATACACAATTATTTTTCTTCCTAGGTTCTTTTGCCTTTTTAATATTTTCTATGAATTTAAAGAAGAGTTTTTTCTTCTTTTTGCTATTGATTGTAAAGAATAGTTATATATCATTAATTGTACTTTGTATGATTTTGCCAAAAAGAAATTATATGTAACTTCTTATACTCTTTGCAATTTTAATGGACAAGTGTTGTATATTTTTTTTTTTTTTGGTGCTTTGTACAATTTTAGAAAAAAAAAAGACTATAAAAGAAGATATAGAGAAGTAAAATGTTTCTTTCTTTTCCCCTAAATAACTGAAGCAATTGATTGGACACGGCAAAAGGTCATAAAAAAAGTGAAAGAATGCCATTTATGATATGTCCTCTATATTTCTTGGTAGAGTCTCTGCAACATATTTACCATACAAGAGTGTGTTTGAGCTTATTTTTCCAATTCAAAAAATTATTTTTGGGATTAAAAGTAATTGTCAAAGTGTTCGGTAAATTTCAATTGCTTTTGGAGAAAGTTGTCAAGGTGATTAGTAAACGTCAATTGTTTCAAAAGGCAATRTACGRTCACTCACAACGTYCCTACCACACCCATCCTAGGATCATCGTAGATGATGTAAATCAGGAATATGCACCGCATGGTCCATTCCAACAGAAGTCATAGCAATTGACTAACCTAAAAGGAGTTCGTCCTTGCGCTTGACAGGATTCGAACCTTCACACTCCAGGTCACAGCAAGGGATAGTGTAACAAATTGGTCTATGCCCCTGGGGATGTAAACGTCAATTGCTATGCAAGAAAGCGCTTTTACTTGCTTTATGTGAAAGCTAGATACGAAGCTTTCCCTAAAAATAGCTATGGCTGCTTTCCTTGGCAGCACTTTCCTTGACAACACTTTCTCTCACACCACCTCTCATTAGTAGTACTTTTTCCTCACAGTAATCTAAACAGGCCTTAAGTAGAATACGATACGTATATATATATATTTGACTTTTTAACAAAGATGGGAAGAGGTATTAGAAAAGTTAATAATATATRTCTACGTCATACTCTTATTGACATAGAAAAAAATATATAATAAAAAGTGTACTATAAAATCTCTAGTCATATCATCTCCCTATATTAATTTAAAATTTTTTCATGATGTGTTCGCATTAAAAAAAAAGAGAAAAAGAAAAGAAAATGCTAGAGCATATGACCTAAAGGGTCCRAATGCAATCCAATTAAATTTTGGAATATAATCTTTATAATAATAATTTAACAATTATTGATTTCGTTAAAATTAATCGACGATATTTATCCTAATTAATAATACCTAATAATTGGGCATCGATCTTTTTGTTCCAAAGCTTCTTAGATAATCTTGATTTGACGTGGTCCAAGTRATACTAGTTTGGTGACAGCAYATATTATTATACAATAATCAAATTACGGACCCTAAATAAATCCTTTCTCATCATAGATTGTGATGTCTCATCACGTCCTCTCTTATTTGACTGCATGGCTTCCCATGGAGAGTGATAGAAAGAGAAAGTCACATGCCATATAGATCAAGTTAATGAAAAAAATTATTTTAAAATTTAATATATTACATTTATTTTTAATAGCTTCAATAATAAAGTTGTTTAAAAAGCATTTCTTAGGCAGATTTGCCAAAGCAATTCTTTTTCAACATTTTTAAGATAAAATCAGAAGTAAAAAGCAATTATAAGAACGATTTAAAACAATTTTTATATTTAAAAAAGACTTATTTTAAGAAATCAAAACAAAAATTACTTTACATTTAAAGATTCAAGAAATTATTCAAACTAGTTATGGGGATGCCCTCTATTATAAAGAAAGGTTTTGTATTTTTATAGTTCTCTTCAACAAAGAAAATTCCCGATGTTATTTGGATATTGAAGTAGTTGAAAGAAAAGGGAAGCAGATGAGACCTATTTAGATATTTGAACTAATTTTTAAGGTCGAAAAAAGAAGGAAAATGAAAGAAGGAATAGATTGATCGAGTCTAATTAAAAATGTTCAATTTAATTTTTTTTCAAAAATGRATGGAAACAAAAGAGGACGAAACAAAATTTAATGAATATTTTTTTAACAATTAAACTAACCCTAWTTTTAGATGCTTGTAAAAAAAGATTAATATATAAATTAGTATCTTAATTCTTCGCCTTTCACCCTGTAACCACACCCTTTTCTGCTCCCTTAATGCAATAGTATATACGGGGTAGAAATGATAACATGGAAGCCAAGGCCAAAGGCAAGTCACGTGATAAAGAGGAGTCTGAAAGGGGTAGTTTTGGCAAAGCAAAATGTAGAACATTCAATGGATAGCAGCTGGTTGACAGGTGAGGACAAAGSTGTGAAAAGAAAATAGTACTGAAAATCGCTGCCTTTGACTTTTTTATTAATTTATTAATTTATACTTTTATCTTCCTTTGGACGTCAAAGGAGACTGTTTGACTTCTCAACGTTCAACTTGGAAATAAAATATATTAATAAATGCGCATATTAAGTACTCATAACTTCTACCAGTTGCTTCCCAACTGGCCCTTTGGTAACATAAGTTAGCAATAAAACAAAAAGAAAAAAAAAATTGTTACGTCACCAATTTGCTCATAATGATGGATTTTTGGGGGTTAATTTTACCCAAAAACACTGCTTTCAACACCAAGATTTGGAAGAGTTAGGGAAAAATTTGATGCCACACCAAATCCACCACTAGTTACTTGCCCTCTTTCTTGCCTCATAAATCAACATCCCTTTTACTCAATCTATTAATTTATTAACCATGAAGAATAATTATGTTGTTGAATAAGTGTCGATCATTCTCTTAATACTTGATATTCTTGCACAGATGAAATTAATTTGAATTTAATTTACGTTAAATTTGTAAAGTTTAAATTTTATTTGAAAGAAATTCAGACTCAAAGTTATTTTAATACTCGAAATTCAATATTCTTAAAAACTCTTTTACTTTTATTCGACTTTGATGCAATAAACATCATTTATCTAATTTATCAAAATTTTCAAGATGTACAACTATCAATACTGATTTCTTTTCCACATGCACTAATGATAATTTGAGTAAAATACCATTATAAAAATCAACGACACCAAGGATAATTAAACCTTTTTATACTTAGAACGAGATCGTTGATAATTTTCTTAATCTATATGCATAGCTATAATGAAATAAATATCTTGAAACAAAAGTAAGTTTTATATATATTTTATAATATAAGTCATTTTATACTTATACGCACAAATCAATAATCCTCAAATAAGTATACTTCTTGACTCAATTTGCCCAAAGATGTTTAATGACTTTTTTGAATGGATTACATAATAGCAAAGCTATGGTACATTTAGAAATTATAGAAAAGCTCCTTTCAATCATTTTCCATTAGCTCATTTTTCCTTTTCGCCAGCAGACACATGGTCAAAAATACATCTTAACATACATTATTAGATTTCTCSACAAAAAAAACTATTAAAAAAAGTACTGATCCAATTTGAGTTTGTATGGTGCATTCAAATTTAATTTCAATTTTTGTCTTTCCTTTGTCTTAATTCAAAGAATTTCCATAAAGTTGGTCAAATAATATTATTTGAATTAATTAATTTTATTAAAGCTAATTCTATTTATAAACCAAAGAATGTAACCAAAGTCGATAGCCCAACACTTCAAATGTAGCAAAAAGTCCTAATTAGAAGGATCACTAACAATCTTGGCTTTGATTGCCCATTTCTTGAAGTATATAAATTCTAGAAATTTTTCTCTCAATTATTTAGTCAAGAATATTCTTCAAAATAATCTATAATTTCACGATAATTTAATTGATGAAAACGTTTCTTTTTATAAAAGATCATGCATTCGATTCATTTCTCCTCTTAGGGGTGATCGAAGGAAAGACTGTGGATAAATCTACAAAACTCACCAACTCCTTTGCCTCAAGATTAAAAATCAAGAAATGTACAATAAGYAAGGTAGAGTACTATATAGGGCATAGGGCCAATATTAGCAATGATTTAACTGCTTAATRATCAGTATCGTGGGGACAAGAACGTTTCTTGTAAGCATATATACRTGTGTTCAGTCTATGGTTTGCTGTAACTTGCAAGCTTTGAATGCAAGTAGAACAACTGGATTCTCCAACGTCTCAAGTATGAATTGTAGAAGAAATGTTTTGTTAGCTTGGGTTGGGGAAGGGTAAATTCTTGATAGGGAAAGCTCATTTTGCCATTCCAAATGATCGGAACTTTCTTATATTGTTATCTAAATATCAAATTTTTTAAATTTTTATTAACTCGTTACTAAGGGATCGAGGTCAAAATCGATAACAATAGCCCAAAAATAAACATTATTTATTAACTAAAGAAGGGTTAAATTTTGTCGATAACGTGGAAGAATCCCATAATCTGGGATGGAGAAGTGAATTCTTACTTAGTTGTTTATCTATTTTCGCTAATTCTTTGGAGAAAGTTCAACTTCTTGTATAGGGAACATACCAGACCACCCTAACATACCATCATTGGCACATGGCAGTAGCCTTTGACTTATTGACACTAGCAGAACTTCTTGTTCCCAGTTCCAACTTTGGTGATCTAATTATCATTTGCAGGACTTTGTTTCTAAGGTTGGATCCTCCACCATGCAATTTCACTCATCATTTCAAAAACCCTTCAACTTCTGATCAATTTATAGCAGATCAAGATAATGAAAATTAGCATTCCTTTCTCATGTTTGATTTTCAACAATATTTCTGTATAACAATAATGACTGAGAGTAGGAGCATAATGTTGTTAATTATAGCTGATCGCCAGCACAGTGAGTATGAACCTTGGAACAAGTAAATATCTCTGTTTGACTTTCGATATCCGCCTCTGTTTATGGTCAGTACCTTCAATCAATTCTTCTGCAAGTGATATTGCTGTTTCTAGAAGGTTGCTAATAAGCTAGCTGCAGCCATCTGCATATCGAATTTATCCCCGCTCTCAAGAAATCTTACCAATGCCTCATAGCATCTTGGTTTAATAACTCAACCACTGCTGGTTCATGCTCTGAGAAGAGATATCCATGATTAAGTGCTTCTTCCTGAATTTCCTAATTCGACTAATCAAGAAGAGGAAGGACAACACAAACACCAGTAGCAGATAGGACAGCAACCTTAACAAGTCCTGTTTCAGATTGACAGATTTCAATAGAAGTAGAAAGGCAGGCAGGCCTCCAAAAAATGTCTGATGACTTTGAAAAGCTAATAAGTCAGTATTAATAGGCTTCATTGGTAGTTGGATTGCATCAAGAAAGATTAGCAATGATTTCAGTGCACTTTGGGAATTATTATTGTCCATAAATGAGAAAAGATGGTAGCTCGAAAACGGAAGGGACACCATCAGCATCRGCAATTAGCTGCTTCTTGTCATGTGAGCTCGATGTCGAGATCGGACAATMAAAATTTTTTTGATTCAAAATTATCAGATATCATTTCGAGCAGGGTAGAAACTACTTCTGCAGCATTCTGTTTTCTGTGTTCTTCATCCAGTTCCAAAGTAACAAATCCTTTCACACCATTGATTTTCTTTAAGATGGTGATCCTGAGTAGTTGAATTATCTATATTTATCTTAAAATTTAAGCTCATGAACCAGAAGAGGAAAACTAGATAACTCTCTCTTACTAGTTTTCAAATGATATTCAGCAGCAAGGTAAGATGAACCTTTTTCGCCCTCCCTACATCTGTTATGCATTTCCACATACATTGGAACATCTGAGTCACGTACTCTTTTAATACTCTCGTCATGAAAGAATTGTATTATATCTAAGGATAATTTTACTTCTTAAATTAAAAATTTATAAACAGTTAAAATTTGCTACATTTGGCAAAAAAAAATTGAGCCAGTTAACATGAATTAGAGAAGTTGCTAAGGTTTGATCAAGGATAGAACGACACAGATGCATGCAGTGCAATATACTAATTCAGTTTCTATATGCTTAGTTTCATGCCTGTTCATTTCACTTATTCTCATCAGGCAACAAGGGTTCTGATCTCAGCTTMATGTTTTGTGACACACAAGTAGGAAGCAATAAAGGATGGAAAAGCATTAAGAAATAAAACAATTTCATTTCAATTAGACCAAGTATGTTCCCAAGTAATGCATAGTATCTTGACAGGATTCACCAGAGGAGATGCTTCTCAAAAAAAAAACAAAAAAAGGGAATAAGTTTTACCAACAGAAATCCAACTATGAAATAGCATGGGATGTATCATATCAGAAATCAGCATAATTCAGCTTACCGACCTTCATTAATTGTGTAAATGAGTGGTACCAATTTACTTTAGCAGCCTGGATAACATTCTCTTCCATCAACGTCATGAAGCTTCTTTTTTCCTCTGCTTTTTGAGCTGCACCTTTGATTGGACTTGTAAGTATTTTGACAAGGAAAGTTATTCCATCTTGTTTCTGAGAGAGCTTCTTGCAATAAAGCACGTTCTGACTTCACCAGTCTTGAAAAATCTCAGAAAGCTGCTCAATTGCAGCCACAAACATGCTTGAGTTCAATCCTGACCATGGCATGATATTACCAAGCCTCTCATTCTCGATAACCACATCCTATACATTGTGATTCCAGGCAATGATTTTAGAATACAGTGAATTCATATGGTTATGGAAGTCTGATGTTAGATCAGTCCATCCTCGTGGTTGTGCAAGCTATTCACAGATTGTGAGACTGAMACGATGAAATAAACTAGAATAATACAGCATTTATAACAAAGTCGAGTATATTACTTGATAAGATTTCCATATTCTATCTGATTATATGGGCAGGTCGAAACTTGATGACATTCAGCTCACAATTTCTCACAAAAGCATTAGTCAATTGCAAATACTCTTCAAAGAACTAGAATCGAAGTTTGAAATGCATTCATGAGAAATTTATTTGAAATCAACAACAGAGACTGATCTTAAATTGCCACTATCAACTATGGGCTTGAACTGATTCAAAAATGAAAATAAGCTAGAGTACCTGGGGAAAGGGAGCATATTCTAATTTCTTATCCAGGAAAATGAAGAACCTCGTTTCTTGCATTCCCTTCTATTATATTCTTCAAGGTGCTTGTTATATTTGCATTGCCATCCTCACTAAGCAAGCTACCAACAAAAGATACCATGATTTCAGTGAGACCTTGGTGGTTACCCAATCATTGCTTATACAATTCTCTCTTCTCTCTTGTAAGCTTATCCATTTGGCTGAGAGCCTCTTTGATCGAGTCCTCTTCTGATAGCAATTTTTCTTTTCTTGATCTGATTGTAACACAATTGAGTTCTCTCCGCTCTTGGATTGATTGTCTTAGTTGAAGATTTGACTTCGACCTATAAGACAAATCATAAAGAAGTTCACCTGTTTCAGGATCAGTCATTTCCCCGCTGTCAAACCATCAAGCTTCAAGAGCAGTTCTCTCACATGCAGTACCAGTGCAGAGGCTGACCTGATCAACTACGATATCCGCTGTTATACCAAAAATGAAAGCTTAAACGGATGAATATATTCTTCTTTAGGGTCATACCTATCTACGACTTCAAGCCTGAGGAAGTATTGGTTTCTGATTTCATCATATTCACTGGCAGCATCTGCTCGAGATACCATCTTAATGACCTGCTCCAAAAACAAACCCTCTGCCCTTTCTTTCCTGTTAGCAGCTTCTTCTTTTTCTCTTTTAAAGCTCCCTTCTCCTTACTTATTTCTCCAGGGTCACTGGCACTCCGACATCCCTTGCTATTTCCTTGAGCATGTTATTTGCAAAATCTTGGTCTAGTTTCTGATCCAGGAGTCAACTTGTCAACTATCTGAACCCAGAGTGAGAAGCCTCTGATTCTGTTCGTTGCATTTCATTCTGTAATCTATTTACCTGATCCGTCATTTCAGATAAGACTTCAATATTGGCCATGGATAGAGATGTCAAAGACCTTCTAATATCCCTTGTGAAGTCCTGAACTTCCTCCAAAATGTGCCTACGCTTAATGAGCAAGTAAACTTTTGATCCATGTTTGTACTTCTCAACCAATTTATCAGCCTTCTTTACATAAGTTTCAAGAGATTCCATAACTTTTCTGGCAGCAGGTGAATAAGCTTCTCTGATATCAATAGGTATAAACTAAGTCATCAGAATATCTCTGGGCTGAATTTCTCTTACATAAACTGCATTGTCTGYATGCAAACCACTCGAGGAGGATCTTTCCATCACATGACATCTGGGAGAATGACCATGGACTCAAAAACAATATTCTCATACAATAAAAATAGATTCATATCTTAAACATATATTATCCACATTTACCTTAAATTTCTCTCCTATTTGCTACATTATACGGTTGTGTGCATAAAMCTTTCTACAACTCATTTCTTCATGAGTAGGCTATGAATTTTTCTGCCGAAGTGTAGAACCCAGCCCCAGAAAATWGCTATGAGAAAACACGGAAATGAATATCAAAAGATGTACATAAAAATTTATTTTTTACTTCGATATCAATGACATCTCCTCATCCCTGGTACCGAAGAGGAGAAACTTTTACACCTGCAACATGGTTTAGGCAAAACGAGCAATGGCGTAACAGAGAGCTAGAAAATGTCAAACATTTTATCAGCAAAAGCTACCAAAAGAAAATTGAATGCCAAAGATACCTGCGTACAGAAGAAACTTGATAGGCGTACATTAAACTGACAACGAAGTTGCTTATGGGACAACGTAACTTAGACAGGCTCCTTCTTAGCTTCAATCTACTACCATCATAGCCGAGAAGCAGAATCCAGCTAAAGAAAGAAGACAATTTGGGGACAGGAAAAGAGAAGAAAGATGTACTATCAGATAGAGAAGATGCACTGCTCAAGAGTACATATGGACACAGTTCACCAGAAGAGCCATGRAGCTGACATTGTTTAAGCTTAAAGTAGGAATCCCACAACCGAAAAACCTGAGCAATTTTGCATCAAAATTTAATCAAGAAAGAAARACAAAAAAAAGCAAAAGAAAAAGGGATTTGCTGTGGCATGACTCYAAGCTGCTTAAATATTCCACTCACCGGTCAAGGAGGGCCGACCATGTGCATTTTCTAAGAAGAAAACATGGGTTGACCTTGATCTAGACGCACCACCTGACTTGACTTTGATGTTTTTTCTCTTTCTTTTAACCTTTTATCGTCCTTTTTCATTTCTATTCATTTTGTTATGGAAAATACGTGCAGTAAATCGGAACCCATCTGACTTGACCATTTGTTTCCCTTTTTCTTCACCTTTAGTTGCTCTTCTTTTTCTTTGGTTGTCCCTTTGCTGAAAGGTTATAATACAACTTTTCCTCGACAGAGGTCGTTAATTTGACTCATTAGACTCGGAGCGGATCGGAACGTCGAACCCCATATGATCGTACATACGGGTCAAGTCTTCGAATTAGGATTTTATTGTTTCTTTCCTTTTTCGTTTCTCCTGATGAACCTCTTCTCTGTTCCTATGTTCAAAGTTCATATTTTCAATTAGAAAAAGAATTAAGCCAGACAAACAGAAGCTGTTTCACAAATTATACATCTTAGTAGACCAAAGTTTGTAATTTGAGTTCTCAAACGATGTTTTCCATCACAAGTCTATGGGGGGCAAATAAGAGTCGATGCACCTTGACTCATAGCAAAAAGAAAGACTCCAGCCAGCGACTCTGAAGACATCAATTGAACAGCAGCATCTTTGGCTGCAACTTTCATCATACAAAATCAAAGAAAACGAATCTCCAAATGCTCTTTGAGGCGGAAACCATATCAAGCGTCGTTAATGAAAAATTTACATATCTTCTTGCATACATCATCACATTATTGGAAGAGAGATGCATATTGTTCCCTGAAGTAGCATCCTGGGTGCATATAGTTCTAGTACATTGACAGATACAACTGGAAGCTACATTGTTACTTACGAAACAAGAGAATCATTGATTGTTTCTCTTGCGAGCTAATTCCCGAGCCATCTCCCTTAGTTCCTCTGGTGATGGAGGCCGTGGTCCTTCAGGGGGGTAGACAACATATTGACGCTTCAAGAACAAAAGATCACAAACATAAGACGAGAGTATAAACACCATGTTCATGGAGTAGTACAGAATAGTAGTGAGGTAACATTCTCCATATATTATCAAAGTGCTATATGCTTCCAACCAAAACTGGATAAAGAAAAATACTAAGCCATCTACAAGGTTTAGCTCAAGCTCAATTCGTCAAAGTCCTAGCATTCATCAACATTCAATTAGCTTTTATTTTTAACACTATATTTCAGTTATCTAAAGCAGTTCAGTAAATAGAAAAAAGGAAACATCGAATGTGCTAAAGCTGTAAAAAAGGCATAGATTAAAATTGACTACATTCCACATGTGAGCATATGTCTAAAAACACTACCTACAGGCAACTTACATAGACTTATCTGGTCCGCAAACTAACAAGAGGGCAAAAAATTGAAATCAGCAGTACAAGTATCATGCTAACACACCCAAATGCAATACCAGAATTCTCTTGCCTCCAAAAACTCCACATATGGGSCAAAACATACATTGACATACAGAAGCAGCACTATGTCCCAAAAATTCTCAACCCAACCCCCAGACCCTGACAGAAAACACACAACAATAACCAAGAAATAATCTCTCTGCTCCAAAGTTTGAAATATGATGATTGCAGAGGGTTGAATGAAGCAGAACCTCACAAATTCAAGAAATAGCACAGGCACCTGTCAAGTGCATCTCTACTAATTATCCTCTCATATGGAGTTTGCTATCGACATTAGAAGTTGATATCTAATCTTTGTAGTACAGACTTTCAAATGCGTGAATCACATAGGTTTCATGTGAAYGTAGGATATTCTTGATGCCATAAATATTTCAAAAGTAGCTATGGAATGACAAAGTATGAGACAACATTGTAAGTGGTTAGCTCTTGAGACCAGGAAACTGAAGGGAAACAATTTATAGAGAAAATTATTCAACCCACTCGCATGCCTGACAGAACACACAAGCAATAACGAAGAAATTATATCTCCTCTGTTCCAAAGTTTATATATGATTGCAGAATTTGAATGAAACAGCAATTAACAAATTCAAGGAATAGCTCAGGCACCTCTCAAGTGTATCTCTACTTTTTGCAGTATCTAGTCATGAGGCTTTAACTTCAGTCCAGTTTAGTACACATGCAGAATCATGGAAAGATACCACCAACAACAATTTAAAATGAAGAACTGCACGAAATGAAGTTATTTTTGTTGCAGAACTGAAAACTAGCTGACTTGAAAGACTTAGGATTCTGAGGAAAGAATGACAGATGACTGTGACTGCTTACAAATGCTTGGCACCATTCTTTTTCCTAACTTTATACAATTGAAAATCACAATTAAACAAGTCTATCAATACATAAATCAGGAACAAATTGCTCAAATCCCAGTTTGGTGTGCACATGTATCGACTTATTTTTACTCTTCTTAGTCTTCTTTCTAGAAAGTTCACAATTTACTTGAAAGGATCAGCTTCTTTTTAACTAAATATTTTTGTTTTCAGTTGAAATATAACATATAAGTGAACACATTAAAGGTATTTATCCTTCACATTTGATCAATATAGTTACATATCCTATTTCTTCCTTTTCCACAATAGAGGAAATTTGCCTTTTAAAATCATTTCTATATAATTGCTACATTCATCCTGCTTCCAGAGAAATGCCTAACAAAATGGCAGTTTTACACTTCTACTAATTGAAATTCTGGAGAAAAAAAGGAAAAAAAAGGAGAAGGTTAAAAACACACTATTGCAACCAGCAGCAAACGATTTAGTCACAGGTTTAGAACAGTCCAAGCACTGTTACAGATTCATTTCCATGTACTTAATACTAGTACCTTGCTAATCATCAAGCTTACAAGCTACGGATTTTTATTCTTAACATTATTCAAGCCTCCAGAATCTAGAAAATTAGGACAAAAATGAAGCTAATAAAACAACTATTACATAATAAACAAAATTCATGTGTATATATCATGTATGTACATGAAACACACTGAAAGGAAGGGAGAGAATAGAAATTTTACATTGCCCATGAATTTCTGAAGATTCTTGGTATTGTTGGCAAAGAAATACATGAGACCAATCGGAACCGTCACATAAACAGCAAACTTTGCTATCTCCAAAACTCCCTTTGAAGTTCCCAAAGATGACATCTTTTCTTCTTCTAATTTACACTTAACAAGATAAATTATTATCAATCAAAGATRTATCCAAATAATTTTAGTTTTCCGAAGAACCTAAAGAGATCAATTGGGATTCCCTGGTGGGCTTTTGAAACCGCGCCTTGGGTTTCAGGTCGAGGGTATTTTGCAGCTACGTGTTGGAGCTGGAGACTGGAATAACCCAGGAAGGGAGATGATCGAATTTTAATTATATTTCTAATAATTATCCAAAATGCCGACATAAATTGTTTTTCCTTTTTCTTTTGATTCCTAACCTACGATTCTTCGGGCAGAGCTGGGGGTGTTTAATGCTGAGCCAAGTGGCTCAATTGGGGGGCCCTCGTAGTTCTCGCTCGGGCGCATAATTAAAATGACGAAATGGTCCTTTCTTATCTTGATATAAGTAATCATGTTTGAAGGTATTTTGTCTGRTCTAACATACATTTTCTTTATATTTAAGGCTTAGGAGAAAAGTTCGTTCTGAAATTTTTACTAAATTCGTTACTACATTTTGTCTATGCTATCAATATTTGATACCTTTTTATGCTAATTAATCAATTCTTATAAATTTTTTATTTATATTTGTGATTAATTTTCAATTAAAATTAACAAAATTTAGATTTATAAACACGCGATTCTCCACAAATTTACAGCATAAAAACTTAAAATAGGAAGGAGAAAGCACAAATAGTGGGATTTAGATTTTTTATTTAATTTTTATTTCTAAGAGTGTAAAAAAAAAAAATGTAACAAAGAACATTGCATAAAATTCGAATTAGGAAAGTCCTCTAAATATCATTTTTTTATGAAAATTATTTTTTAAGTCCTAAAATATTTTGAAGTATTACTATTTTTAGCTTCAAACTCTCCCTTTTATGACAATTTAAGAGAGCTTTTTTCAAATTACATTTGAATCAAAAGTTTGGAGATAAGAACACTTACTAAGCAAAGGCACTAGATGTCATTCAACAATGTATTTCCAATGTTTGGTTATAACGTGATAGATTTGTATATTAGATGACAGTTTAATTGGTTAAATATAAATATTATAAGTAGATGAGGATTTGTTATCAGGTGGTGTAGTTTTTTATAACTGGTTGAAAAGATTGTTTCAAAAAAAAACTGTGTACGTAGTTGTTGTAAATAATTGCAACATAAATGGACACTAAAATGCTGACCTATTGAATGTATCGCATTTCTAAATGATCTTACGCATACTAATATAATCTGTTATGGGACAGACTCCGTTTACATTTTTTGAATATTCATATAGTCGCATATATACTTCTCTGAAGGATACTTCATTTTAACTAATGAGTCATCAACGTTGACTGTCTTCTTTTACGTAATGTTGGTCTCCTGTTTTCTTTATAACTTATTCTTTCAAATCCTTTCTTCGCCTCGTTCACGCTCAATCCGTTGGTTCTATTCTTTCAAATCCTTCTTCCTTGTCACGCTTTTCCATTGTTCTTGCCTAGTGATGACTTGTCCAAATCCTTCGACTTGATTTTTCTTCTATGTGGTCTTTTYGGTTTTGTTGTGATGATGAAGTGTTAAAGAAGGCAAGGAAGATTTAGAGAGAAAACCGTAAACGAACTATCGTGTTAAAAAAGTATTATAATTGAAAGTGATATAGTGAAATATTCATCCAAYCTTCTTAAATTCTTTTATCTYCTTTTAAATAAATTGAGGCRTCACATCYGATGTAATGAGTCATTCATTTAATCTATTCTAATATTTCTCTCTCCCTCCGACCTTTCTAGGTGATGAGATGATAAATTAATATTTTTATATTTTTAGATACATGAAAGAAGTGGAAGGTAGAGAGAGGGCTGATGGCTTGAATTTTCTTATTAGAGAAAGAATATGGAGTTTGATTAAATAATTACTTTTTTTTTCTTTCAAATGAATAATTTGAAAAGAAATTAAACAATTTGAAGATCTATTGATTCTAGAGATTGCATGACAACTGAAAAGCCAAGCAGGAAGGTGAAATTCTGGCCCTCACTCGAGAGGGTGATGTTATCAAATATATATGTGCTACCAAAAACTGTCATATGGGATTCTTTCTCCTCACCTTAGTCAGGTCCTTGGAGATGAAGATAAAATCGGATGAAAAGGCTATAGGAGTCGCTGGATAATTGTAATTTCAGAGACTAGGGGGCCTTTTTGGTCCTAGGTTTACCTGGGAATGTCAAGAAAGATTAGATGATGTATGGTGCAATAGCTCCTAGCACCAGCAATTAGCTCTAGTACAGAAGAGGATATAGGATTTGCTTAATCGTCAAAGGAACACAGAGGACGAGAAGGGAGCAAAACCAAGAAATATTTTGTTGCCCCTAATAAAAACGATGAACAAGAACTAAGATGAAGCAGAAAAGCAGGCAAACAAAATCAGCACAAGCCAAGCTCCATATCTTAATAATGTAGCAGTGTATCTCACGCTAGCAATTCAAACAAAGGAATCAATATCTATTGTCCTAGTTGCGCCAAACCAACATTAGAGAACCGAAATGGGGCTTATAACAGCAAAATCTGCCAAAACTTTGGCTTTACAGTTTAAAATACCAATTCATAGATTCAGAATTCTGGAAAAGGAAAACCACGGTTTCAATTCTCCAACAGCTTGGGAGCAACATGAAACTTATACTTGTTCAGGGATGCATCTGCCACCCTAAACACCAACTCATCCCCAGGCTGAATGCCATTTTCTGCAGTGATCTTGTCCCATTGAGCTAGAAGAAGATGAAAACCGAGGTTATCATGATAAATACCTGTCCACTCTTTTCCCTCTGGATCTTCAAGAACGACATCTGCCCTCCAAGAGCCAGTGCGGAATGTAACTGATGGCAAGCAATCGCGGAATTCCTGCGCAAGCATGGAGATGTGAATAAGGTCCANGGCTTTACAGTTTAAAATACCAATTCATAGATTCAGAATTCTGGAAAAGGAAAACCACGGTTTCAATTCTCCAACAGCTTGGGAGCAACATGAAACTTATACTTGTTCAGGGATGCATCTGCCACCCTAAACACCAACTCATCCCCAGGCTGAATGCCATTTTCTGCAGTGATCTTGTCCCATTGAGCTAGAAGAAGATGAAAACCGAGGTTATCATGATAAATACCTGTCCACTCTTTTCCCTCTGGATCTTCAAGAACGACATCTGCCCTCCAAGAGCCAGTGCGGAATGTAACTGATGGCAAGCAATCGCGGAATTCCTGCGCAAGCATGGAGATGTGAATAAGGTCCACGAAGTTTCAGGACAACAGGGCAGCAAAGTAGGTAACTGATGACAATTCCTCAATTTATATTATACTTTGCCTTTTACTTTGGTGTCATAGAGTTCATGGTAATTTCCAMATCCACTACAAGGATGAAAAATAATGAAGAACTAAAACACATGTTGAAGTACAACATATAGAATGCCCAGAAAAGAAAAAAAAARRA
>MEJB01000029.1:2206804-2217231 GCA_001752375.1 Rhazya stricta | reverse complement strand
CTTCGTCAGTCACTGGTTTCATGTTACTAACAAACTAAACTATTCAGAATATAATTTTACGTGTCCTGATGTAAGGAATCACAGATTCAAAGAAAAAACAGTCCATTGAGTCCCTTGCTGTTTGTTTCCACACTAAGAACTACTTTCGGATGAAGAGATGTTAAAAAAGAATACAGTAGTTGTATTGTAATGGGCAGACAGCACAAGACGTTACGGTCTAAAGTAATGTAGATGCTATAGTAGCATTGTTATTTAGAACTTCAATCTTGTATCAGGACAGGGCTCAACAACTAGTCTTATTTGTGACTATTATTTTTTGAGACGGAACAGTAATCACATTCCAGAATTTCAGACTAACAAAACTTGCACATTGCCATAAGTAATTCTTACAAAGAACACTTCAGCCACTGATGCTTTCTGCATTTTCAGCCTTCACTTCTGGTAATTAGTCGTCAACTTGACCAGTTGCAGCAAGGTGAGCTCAGTCATACTCRGGATATGAATACATGGTTCAGTGTAAAGCAGAAGCCCATTGTACACCCTAAATGATTGTTTCGAAATTATCTCTTCCACAGTAGGTTTTATCAAAAATTCGCTTTGTTTATCCCTCTACCTTACCTATTTGGCTTCCTCTGCATAAAAAACTTCTCCTCAACCCCTTCATTTTTTGTATAACATCAGTCAGAAATGTTCTCTTAAAATTTTTTCTACAACAGTTCTTGTTAGAGATGTTTTCATGCTTACATGAACACCTACGTAAAAAGGAATATAAAAGAGGTTCAGACGTCTCAATCTCAAAACGCAAATGAAAGCAATATCTCAGGTAAACTCACCCGCAGCTGCTAGTAGGAGGACTCATTGGAAACAACAGCAAACCCTACTAACCTTAAGTTGACCTAAAAATCCAAACTCAATCTAAGAAAGAGAGAAAGATAGGGCGAGGGTTGCACATCAACAGGGTTCTTGATAACAGCTGCAGCTCTTCTTATCAACTTAACTTAAACAGATGTCAATCACTAAGCAAGAATATAAATACTTAGATGGACCTAGGACTTTGTGGATCAAATACAAGGGTTCGCAATAGTTAAATGAACGTTGTGCGTGTTCTAGAAGGTATAGCCGTGCATTTAACTTCGGTACCTATACTTCTGATGACAGATGCGCATATGAATACAGGTGCTAGCTAAGTATTATCTGACAAAAGATATAGTAATCAGTTTGAGAACCAGAATAGTCGGCTTACCATGGGGAATCTATTAAGATTGGACTCAATACTGAAATTATCTTGAACTTGTACGCATCAGATACGTTATTTCTATGAGATTGCGTAATAACACGTCCCATATAAGCTTTTGAGTAAATGCAACCCCTCTTATGTACTAGCAGGATATCATGACTGAGCACTATGATGCACAGTCTGGGACAGGTTGAAAGTAAGGCTCTATTGCTTAACAGCAATATTCATCACTGACAAAATTGCATTGATAAGTAATAGCGTTTAGAGAAGCTGTATAGTCTGCGAGCTTAGTCCTGACTCAGGGCAAACTATTAAGACATAAACACTAGAAAGCCTTACTTGTAACAGATATACCATGAAGATACCTTAATCAGGCACTTCAGCTGATAATAAGAGTATTCTGATGCATTTCGGGAGTGTAGGAGTTATCCCGAGCAATCTTAGCCATTACAACTAAATTTAGAGAATAAAAGTTACATGGGGGGCAAACTAACTTACCAATTCGATGCACCTTAAGTGCCAGCTTACCTTCAAGTGTACCTTAGATAGTTATTTCAAATACCTTCATGTGTTTTCAGGAACTCATTTATTCTCATAATCTATAATTTTGACTTAATGCAGCTAGATTCAAAAGATGGAACAAACCAAAAGAATGATGATGCACAACTGATGTTCTTTCCAACAAATGGATCTAAATGGGGAAAAGTAAGAATATAAGTCAATGAGAAACGTACGATGTAAACACAGCCAGCAGGCAATGGCAAAGAAGTGAGGCTGCTTGCACCTGCTGAAGATAAAAACATTAATGGTTGCATGCCTACATGAGATGATTAATTAGGGTAAAGATCAACACGATCCAGAACTGAAAAGCATGAGAATGAGGTCGGTACCTCCCTTTTGGCCACCACCAGATGCTTGTTTCCTCATCTCAACTTTATCTTCCCTTACAATTTCAATTTCTTTGTCTTCAAAGTAAACAGAATAAATTGAAAAAGGTATTGGAAGCATAAAACATAAAATTGTAAATGAATAAATAAAGTATCAGAAGAAAAATAAGGATTGCATGCCTATATGGGGTTAATTATGGTAGAGATCATCAAGATCCAAAGCCAAAAAGCATGAAAATGAGGACAATACCTCTCTTTCGACCACCACCAGATGCTTGTTTCCTCATCTTAACTTTATCTTCCCTTACAATTTCAATTTCTTTGTCTGCAAAGTAAACAAAATAAATTGAAAACATAAAACATAGAATTGTAAATGAGAAAATAAAGAATAAGAGAGAAAATTAAGGATTGGGCAATATAATATATAACGGAAAGATCATAATCCAGAACCGGAAAAATGAAAACGAGCCGATACCTCTCTTATTGACAACCACCAGAAGGCTGTTCCCACCATCTCAACCCGTATCTTCCCCTACGAATTCAATGCGCTTGGTCGCAAAGTAAACAAATGAAATTGAAAAAGAATAAAACAAACAAGGACTAGAAAAAAAGAAATGACCATGAATAAAATATAAACCAACAGGTCGAAAAGGAAATAAAAAAAAATTAAAGGGATAGCATGCCTAATGGATTATTAGGAAAGACACATATCCCAGAAGCTGAAAAGGGCATGTATAGGACCGATAACCTCACTATCGCCACGAATGCTGTTTCAGTCATTCAGCTTTACCTCTCCTAAAATTCAATTCCTTGTCTGGCAAAAAGCAAATTATATTGAAAAAAATTAAGAACATAAACCGTAAATGCGTAAAGAGTAAAAAAGAATAAAGGGGAAAAAAAAAAAGTTAGACTGGCAAGCACTATATCGCGTGGGGGGGGAAATAAATTAAGGGGCCAAAATCATCAGACCTAAACGAAAAGCATGAAAATATACCTATTTCGAACAAGCACGCAGAAGGCTTGTTGCCCTTTCATCTCAAACCTTATCTTCCCCCACAATTTCCAATGCCTTTGTCTCAATGCCGAACAAGAATAAATTGAAAAAGATATTGAAAAGCATAAGAACATAAAATTCAAATGAATAAATAAAGAATAAGAAAAAAAATTAATGATTGCATGCCTTATGGGATTAATTAGGGTAAAGATCATCAAGATCCAGAACTGAAAACTATGAAAATGAGGCCGATACCTCTCTTTCGACCACAACCAGGTGCTTGTTTCCTCATCTCAACTTTATCTTCCCCTACAGTTTCAATGTCTTTGTCTGCAAAGTAAACAAAATAAATTGAAAAAAATGTCGAAAAAATAAACTTAAAATTGTAAATGAATAMATAAAGAATAAGAAAAAAAATAATAAGGATTGCATGCCTATATGGGATTAGAGTAAATATCATCAAGATCCAGAACTGAAAAGCATGAAAATGAGGCCGATACCTCTCTTTCGGCCACCACCAGATGCACGTTTCCTCATCTYGACTTTATCTTTCCCTACAATTTCAATGTCCTTGCCTGCAATGTAAACAAAATAAATTGAAAATAATATTGAAACCATAAAACATAAAATTGTAAATTTAAAAATAAAGAATAAGAAAAGAAAATCGATGATTGCATCCTATATGGGATTAATTAGGGTAAAGATTGTCAAGATCCAGAACCGAAAAAACATGAAAATGAGGCCGATACCTCTCTTTCGACCACCAGATGCTTGTTTTCTCATCTCAACTTTATCTTTCAATACCATTTCAATTTCTCTGTTCGCAAAGAAAACAAATGAAATTAAAAAAAAAAAAAGAAAGGTAAAACATAAAAAGGTAAAACATAAAATGTAAACAAACAATTGGCAAAATGCAAAATTCTAACTGAATCAATCAAGAATAAGAAAAAATTAATGATTACAAGCCCATATAGGATTAGTTAGGGTAAAAATCATCAAGATCCAGAACCGATCCAATTTGCCAGATCTGGAAATTATCGTCGAACTATAATTTATTAGGTTTACAGGAGACACAATATGTATACGACAACTCTTAATATATGTTTTGCATACATCAAATGCTAATTATTAGTAAAACTGGAAGGAAAGTAATCTTTATGTTGATAGATGAACGCATATCACGTATAGACTTCTAAAGATCAATTAAATCCTCTCTGATTTGATCCCATGTCTGGATCTAAGGGTTCTCAATCCGAACGAACCCTTTTATCTAGAGGTTCCAGTGGAAATAAAAGAAAACAGCATCACAACACAAAGATATCCTAATCTTTAAATAATTCCTCCAAGTGAAGAATTCATGCTCCTTCCCCTCTTCCTTCTCCGACCCCAAACTATGYATTAATTGGACTAAGTCTTGGTATGAAAACCTAAAAAATTGAGGACTTCCGAATCCAATCGAATTTACGGAAAGGGCAACCAGAGACCGATCCCATTTTTCAAGGAGGGGGGAGTTGTTTTCATAAAATTCTCAGAGCTATGGAATCCAAAAACCAGATTTACAAAGTTAGAGAAGAAGAGACTTCTTGAACCTTTTGAATCCAGTAACCTGAGCAACARAGGATTTGACGAAAAGCAAATGAATCTACGGACAAATTGAGCAAAAGATATACCTAGTCCCAAGGGGCACAAATATACGCTAGTATTAGTCAAGCGTGCATAAGGAAACTGTTTAATGAGATATAGTGGGGAAATGAGAGACGTCACWATAGGATGATTGTCASCAATTATAAATAGCAGACCGAGTATTACAAATAACCAAAGTTTTCAGACATTACCAAAATGATAATTAGAAGTAAAAAATGTGAAGCAATTTGCCTCATAAATAGATTCACAAAATAGTCCAAAAGAAAGCAAAAGACAAATGGATACTCACGTGGATGCTTGAGCATTGGACTGAAGATTTGAGAGCCTGAAACTTGCATATATAAGTAAACTCCTTTCCAGGAGTTCCTCACTACAAATGAACAAAGCAACTTGATCAGAATATGGAGCATTCCACTTATTCCCCAATACAAGATATTGTTCGGTTCAAACAAAGAGCAGCAAAGATTCAGCACACATAAAGGGTATTTTAACATAAGATGAACAAGAAAGTGGCTCACTCAAATTTCTTCCGCTCGTCCTTGAACTCCGGAGTGGGACGGCCATGTTTGATATGTCATCACCCTTTACAGAAGCAGCAGCCAGAGGAAGATTGTTGGAGAGGTCATCACAGTGAACTTATCACTTTCAAGTGACATGTTACTGATGGGTCCTGAATCTTTGTTGTTCTTGACAATATCAGTATAATAGACGGTTGCTGTTTGCAATTCAAGTCCATTGTTTCAATAGGACTCTTATCTACTAAATATCCATCGGCTTGAAATTCCACACTTATCTGAGCATGATCAGGCCTGCCTCCTTGGTCCATCTAATTTATACTTCGCAGCAGGAGCATATATTTTTCTGCATTTCAAAGGTTGATTTACTTGTCTTATAGTCATTCTCAGCATGTCCTGCATCTCGATCTACCATCAAATTAATCTCATTGTCGATGCACMGCTGCTTTTTATTTCCACCTTCAGAATTTTAAGTGCAGTTTGTTTCTGTAGGTTGGATCTTAGATGAAGTGCATGCATCTTTGTAAGTTGTCTGACATGATGAGTTTTCAGCAGCCATGTTGTCGCTATTCCGAGCTCTTTTAAGTGGCAGATGTTTTCAAGCGGCTTTTAGTTTCTCACAATAATCCTTTCCAAATGCCTGAACAACAAAGTGACCTCTCTYGATGGACTTAACTATCAAAAGATCTCTCACTTTTAGGTCCTTATAAATTGAAAACTCAAACCATCCCTTAGTAAAAAGCAAGCAGGTTCTTGTAATATGATAATGTTACAGTACAACAAATCCCGCTTGAATCCTCAAGTTCGATTTCTTGATCTACCAAGTCTTCCACCCTTGCAGCAAATTTGGGAAGCAAAATCTGTTGAAATTTTAGGAAAATTTAATGTTTATACACTACTACACGTGCCATTATAGAATTTAAATGAAACTTCAAGTAGTAGAAGAGAYAAAGTTGCATCCACATAGAAAATTTAAAAGGCAAGTAGAATCTCAATTAGTAGAAGGTCAATTACGACATGTGATACAAGATAAAGAGCTTTTATGATGGGAAGAAAAACTTTAAAAAAATTTACCACAAGCCTGAAGTAAATTATCCACTTCAATTACATATTTTAGTCCGAGCTAGTGCAGTTGGATTGAGAAATCCAAGTCCACCACTAGTTAACATTAGCTCTCTGGCCAAACAACTATAAGATTTTCTTGATAAATAAAGATAGTTCCAAAAAATCCTTCTTCATATTAGCCTAAAACGTGCATATAGTCATTGACGTGATACCCATAAGTTTTTAGCACTGATCCAGTACCAGCGTAAAAATTTACCGCGACAGTTATCAGCCGGTGTCGCCATACCCCACACTTTAAGCCATCCCATATATTTAGCGTAAATCTTTACACTAATAAAATCATCCAGCGTAAAAATACGAGTAATAAACGAGTTAAAAATTTTTTCTATGAATCCCCCAGTAAAAAGTTTTTAAATGTTCCTGTCCTCTTTCGGGATTATAAAAAGATTTGTAAGAGGGACAATAAATAAACGTTATATAAAAGCGTCTTTGGTAGTACCCTTCGTTCAAGTTCATAATCGAAAAATTATTAAGGAGAACAGAAAAGTATAGTGAGCCAAGAGACAACGGCCTATTGACCAAAACCGCTTTATATATAAACTAATAAGTAATTTACACGGTTTAACCCTCCCGGGTAAAAATAAGCGCTTAATCGATATACTAAACCAAGCTATAGGATAGATAAACTAACGCCCGTTACTTTCTCAGAATCAAAATTTACCAACTAGACTGAGCCCATTTTGTTTCCTGTAATATGGAAAGGAAAGAATCCCCGAAAACATCGAGTACGTTCAGCATGTTATTGAGTTATCCAGAATTTAACACAATAACTTTTTTTACTTAAAAACATTATTTGAGAAGGACGGAGATTATTATCTTAAGTTTGAGATAGGAAGGGCTAGAAAGAAAAAAAGAGTAATAGATTTATATTTTAGGAAATGTAAATAGAGTATGATGATCTCTCACTCCTCTACCCGCTATAACTGTGTCGTCAATACTTACAACAGGTGAATCCAGCGCAAGCTAACGTCACATAAAATACTAATCTTCCTCCTAGTTTTATAAATTGACAAACTACTAAAATTGATAGCTTTTCGATCGAAAATGGTATCACGTTATACACGTACAAAAGGAACCTATAACTCACTTTATATTATTTTCCTGTTTACGTATCTTTAGTGTAACATCCTCTTCTGTTTCTTAAACACTCTGATATTCAGATAAATTTACTATTATTTGATCTCTGTCCGAGAGAAGTTTTTATAAAATCCGGAAACAAACCAAAATATCTAAGAACACATTCTTTAATAAACTCATAAACTTCCTTTTTAATCTAAGAATGTTAAATCCTTGTTATAACGGTGTAAGTTTGTACTTTTGAACGTTCTCCACATAGATTGGGAAAGAAATTCTAAATTCAGTTTAATGTTCATATTTCAAATGTTATAATTATTGGAGAAAAAAAAAGGGGGAAGGGCAGTAGAGAGAAAGAAAAGAGTATGACTTTGAGAGATAATTTTTAGAGATCGTAAAAGGGATCCTTGGAGATAGAGAGGATTTACTAGTAGACAAACATCGTAGTATTCCAGAATAAAAACTCAAATATATTACATAATCTCTATCTTAATAATAAAAAAAATAAGAGAGCCTTAGTATGAACCTATTTTTTGTTACAGAAACGAAGGAGGTTTTCGAAGTAACAATAAGAACTAATTATATAAGAGTACAAACGTATGATACGTAGCTATAATTTATTTAATTTGTTCAATTTAAATAAAATGAATTACTTTTATCGAATTAGATTGATAGTACTAATATAAAACAACTAATCGTAAATTAACACAGTTCGGGAAGCTAAATCATAACTAACAAATATAGGTAGTTTACATAAAGTTTTTCGAACTATCGTTTATATTTAAAGGAAAGTACATCTAACCAACGGAAATGTGTCTATACACCTAGAACTCCTAAAAATAAGAAGCTTCAAACACGCTCCTAATGAAGAGTAGTTAGTTTACTCCGAAGTAAATAGCAAACGACAACTTATTCATTACATATTAAATATTTACAATACTACTGTAAATATTGAAAATTTTAGGATATTAAAAAATTAAAATTTATTTCATAAATATGTTTCACTAAATAGATTAATTTTTATCTTAAACGAAAATGCGTGGAGTAGTAAGCACTCCAGAATATATTTAAAAGAATTAAAAAAAATTGAATAAATATAAAGATAAGTTAAGCTTTGAAGTATTATAACAACTCAAAAATAAAAATAAAATAAATATAAAGTAGTAGATTAATGACTCTAGAAATAATCAGCGATCAAAAGAACCTACCTTAGCTTTAATCATCCAGAAGAGTATAAAAATGCGCAACAGAAATAAAATTCTTTTATGAAAATTTCGAGTAAAATAAATAA
Source organism: Rhazya stricta (assembly GCA_001752375.1). Lineage (NCBI taxonomy): Eukaryota > Viridiplantae > Streptophyta > Magnoliopsida > Gentianales > Apocynaceae > Rhazya > Rhazya stricta. The sequence continues at coordinate 2,208,464 of MEJB01000029.1, read as the reverse complement.
AACTTTTTAGTAAACTTTCATGAAAAAAACTATTTTAACGGACTTTTTCTACAAGTAAGATGCAGTGCGTACGGAGCAGCGACGACGACTAAAATGGTGCGGAATAGATTGAAAGAAATGCCTTCGTCGGAAAATTACAACAACTACAAAAGCTAAGTTTCGGTTAATAACTTAAAAGAGGCATAGTTTAATGCTAAGAGAAGGTCTAATTTAAGTAAGTAAGTCAGGGGGCGCTGTGAGGTACAACCTATGATAAGGCTGAACTGTTAAATTTAGGTTGGTTCGGATACAAAAGACTTGTAAGACGGTGGCAACCGAGATAAAAGTGTTGTCGTTGGGCAGCACCTTCCGTTCTGTTCGTAATCTTTGGTTTGTAGTCTGTGTAGGTTTGATTGTGCTAAACGTAAAGAAAAAAAAAAAGGGGAGAACATCAGTAAATCTGTCTTTTCCTTCGATTCTACTTTACATTGTTTTTTTCCTCGTTCCTAAAAATTCCTAACAACAGAAAGTTGTAGGTCAAGGAAAGACCACAAAAAAGTGCTATTAAATGTCCTCTTCAAGCTCTCCTTCTTCTTTCTTTCCCAACGTATTACTAGGCTAATTAAAACCGTACCCCGGTTCGATAATAAACCGGTTTAATTGTTCCCACGACAAGCAACGGACGTAAGACCCAAAAGAAAGAAAAACAAACCTGTTCATCAAAAAAAACTACAAACCCTGCTGGTCAGGTTGACATAAAGCAAAAGAAAAATTAAGATGGTTTTAGGAACGATTAAACCCGAAAAAACACACATGTACGTCGTTCCTAAACTCCTAGTGACCCTTTGTTCACCAGCAGTCGACGAAGCCTAGTTCGTTCTACCGAGTCTTGGGCCCCACTCGTCCAGGACGTGTGAAGAACTAGCTGGTCGAAATTGCTCCTTTAAAATACTAAAAACAATAAAAAAGAGTCATTAAAAATAAAAAGGAACTCCAAGAAGAGAAGACTATCATGTTACGTCTCGTAGAGTAATTCCATCATATCGAAACCAATTCCTCTTAAAATTAGTTGCAATCTTGAAACGGACCACTATCTTTACTAGAACTTTCCTCTATAACTTGCGCGGAAAAAAAGACAACCACAAAACGTAGAATTAACCACTTTATCTCCTGGCATCCTAAGTCAAAACAGGACGTTTAGCAGCCTTCGTAACACGTGTACTACTTACATTACCTTAACATCACAAAAAAAAAAGTAGTCTTCGAACCGTACCTCTCAAATAATAAACTATAAGATATAGTTCAACAAAGAAGTAAAACCAGTAAATTAACGAAGACCACAGTAAGTCACCTTCTTATAGGTCCTAAGTTTAACAAAACAATGGACGGCGTTAGGATAACTTTTCTCTTAGTCCTCCTGGAGACTTCTATAGTACAATAGTGATGTATCCGAATTAAAAACAACGAGTCGTAAAACAAAAAAAAATAAATAATAATAATAAAAAACCCAGACGTTCCTTTGAACAGAGATGTTCGGAACAAGAAAAATACCGGGGAGTTATAAACTACGTAGAAGAACAGAGAAACCCGTAGAAAACCAAAAGAATGACATGTACAGAACCCCTGATATACTAACCATGGGGTTTACTAAAATGGGTTACCACGGTATAAAAACCTTGAT
>MEJB01000029.1:2123680-2194229 GCA_001752375.1 Rhazya stricta | reverse complement strand
AGAGCAGATGATCATTTGAGGAAGAGTTTAGAGGTTTTTATGGGGAAAATGCTAGAGGATTTTTTATAGAAGAGTTTAGTTATGGAGAAGAAGAAAGAGAGGAAGGACGGGAAGGGAAAAAAAAAAAAAGAAGGTTACTGGAGTATTTAAAAAAACTTATTACGCGTATTTTGACTTTAAAATCTTAAAGAAAGTAATTAGAATACCACATCCTGTAAGGATTCATTTTTTTGGGATTGTGCAATTATTTTCCTGGATTTGAAAAATCTGATTCCTTTTCAAATACCAAAGTAAATCTTTCCCAATAAAGAATCCTTGATAACCCAACAAGGCATAAAGATTATTTTTTGAAGAGCGTCTTTAGGTTTATTATATTTYGATAATCTTATCTCTCTAGCAAATTCTTTTTGTCTTCTTCCTACAATGTGGATTATATGCATTTGTCCATTTTATTTTATTTCGACTCAATATCTAAGGGAACATCACAATAGTTGACAATTTGGACTAAAAACTTAGCTTTTGAAGTAAAAATCATCGAATATTAAATATTTTTTGATCTCCTTCTATCGAAAATACGAGCTGCAATCAAAACCGATTGAGTGAAACATTCATTAATCTGTTGTAATATTCTCCCTCCTCCTACCTTTCTAGGTAGTGATGAGATGATAATTAAGATTTTTATATTTTTAGATATATGAGAAAAGCGAAAAGTGGGGAGAGGGATTATAATTTGAATTCTATTATTAGAGGAAGAGGATAGAGTTTGATTAAAAAAATTCATTTTTTTTCAAGTAAACAATTTGAAGACCTATTGATTGTAGCGATTGCATGACTACAAGAAAGCTAAGAAGGGAAGGTATAATTGATCCTATAGCRTTGTTTTCCCCGAGTCACTCAAATTTAAAACCAAGACTTTCATTTTCCCGAATCAAATAGCTAGAATTTAGGGAAACCAAATATCAAAATATAATTCTCGAAATTGAGATAATGGTCCTCCCACTTGGCACAATGATGATATCAATTATATATTCCACCAAAACCAGTTATCTGCTAAATATGAACCAGGTGATGATGACAAAGACAATGAGGAAATTATGAGAAAACTAAATATGAACTTTTGCTTCNAAAAAAATTTAGGAATATTTATATAGACCCATGAATGATTGAGGTGCGTAAAAGCTAAATTTTCTATTTTTATTAGATAATCACTTTGTATAAACATTTATTTAAATTAAAATATTTATAGGGTTGTAAAGGTAAAAATGTCATTCACAATTATTTATAATATTATAATACTTTATTTCAACAGCAACTGTAAACGATGCCTCATTTGATTGATGAGAAAGTAAATTCCTCGCAATCAAACTTCAAATAATAAAAATCCTTAGAGGTCCACATATCTTGTGGAGAAGGCAACCGATCTACATGGAAAGGAAATTTATATTTGTATCAAGTTGTTTGAATTAGCATTATGATTGGATATAACAATTTCAATACTAATGAAGCCTTAGACACTATTAAATTGCTATATCATTAAAATATAATATGATGAGTTAGATTTAAGCTTATTTTCATTAAGTAAATAAATTTAACTGTTTAATTTATATTATATCRAATGTCATAGTTATGCTAAACATTGAGAAAATTATTAAAAGAATAACTATGAACTTTTGGAGGAAGAAAGACATTGTTTTATTTCAATATATTAGGATGAATATAAAAAATAATATTCTATCTCTAATGAATATATTAATCTCAAATATAAGCTTATGATGCACAAAAGCAGATGATCATTTGAGGAAGAGTTTAGAGGTTTCTATGGGGAAAATGCTAGAGGATTTTTTATAGAAGAGTTTAGTTATGGAGAAGAAGAAAGAGAGGAAGGACGGGAAGGGGAAAAAAAAAAAAAAAGAAGGTTATTAAAGTATTTAAAACTTATTACTTGTATTTTGACTTTAAAATCTTAAAGAAAGTGGTTAGAATACCACCTCTTGCAAGTTTTCATTTTTTTTGGAATTGTGCAATTATTTTCCTAAATTTGAAGAATCTAATTTCCTTTCAAATACTAAAGTAATTCTTCCCCAATAAAGAATCCTTGATAACCAAACAAGGCCTAAAGATTATTTTTTGAAGAGCGCCTGTCTCTAGGTTTATTATATTTTAAATAATCTTATCTCTCTAGCAAATTCTTTTTGTCTTCTCCGTACAATGTGGATTCTATGCATTTGTCCATTTTATTATATTTCGACTCAATATCCAAGGAAACATCACAATAGTTGACAATATGGAGTAAAAGCTTAGCTTTCGAAGTTAAAATCATCAAAAGTTAAATATTTTTTGATCTCCTTCTATCGAAAATACGAGCTGCAATCGAAACCGACCAAGTGGAACATTCATTAATCTGTTGTAATATTCTCCCTTCCTCCTACCTCTCTAGGTAGTGATGAGATGATAATTAAGATTTTTATATTTTTAGATATATGAGAAAAGTGAAAGATGGGGAGAGGGATTATAGTTTGAATTCTATTATTAGAGGAGGATAGAGTTTGATTACAAAAATTCATTTTTTTTTCAAATAAACAATTTGAAGACCTATTGATTGTAGCGATTGCATGACTACAAGAAAGCCAAGAAGGGAAGGTATAATTGGTCCTTGTTTTTTACCCGAGTCAATCAAATTTAAAACTAAGACTTTCATTTTCCCGAATCAAATAGATAGGATTTATCGAAACCAAATGTCAACATATAATTCTCGAATTTGAAATAATGGCCCTCCCACTTGGCACATTAATGATATCAAATATATATTCCACCAAAACCAGTTATCTGCTAAATATGAACYAGGTGATGATGAAAAAGACAATGAGGAAATTATTAAAAAGCTAAATATGAACTTTTGCTTCGATGAGGGTTGCTGCGAAAATATATTGGCAAATAACAGTTGTAGAATGTTTAGAAAATATAGGGCTTTCTCCTGTCCTTGGTAAAGTTTTGAAAAATGACCCGCCTAATGTATGCTTTTTTTAAAAATTGACATAAATGGACATAAAAATGAGACCTACTAAAATAATATCACATTTTCTAAATGCGATCTATATCCCTACCAATTTTCACCCATCGGTGTGCGACCTATGACTAGGTCACATTTTTTGAATACCCATAGGTGCAGTTACTGATATACTTCAAGAATCCACTATACTTCTTTCTAAAAAGGGATGCTCATGGCAATGATCACAGTATTCTTATGTTGTTGTTCTCTGTTATGTTCTTGTTATTCTACTCTTTCAAATCCTTCTTCCTTGGTCCTCGATTTACCTGGGAATGTCAAGAAAGATTAGACGAGGTATGGTCCAATAACTCAAGACAAGCTCCATATCTTAATAATGTAGCAATGTATCTCACGCTAGCAATTCAAACAAAGGAATCAATATATATTGTCCTAGTTGCGCCAAACCAGCATTAAAGAACCGAAATGGGGCTTATAACAACAAAATCTGCCAAAACTTTGGCTTTACAGTTTAGAATACCAATTCATAGATTCAGAATTTTGGAAAAGGAAATCACTGTTTCAATTCTTCAAATAGCTTGGGAGGCAACATGAAACTTATACTTGTTCAGGGATGCATCTGCCACTCTAAACCACCAACTCATCTCCAGGCTAAATGCTATTTTATTGCAATGATCTTGTTCCCATTGAGCTAGACGAAGATGAAGATCGAGGGTATCATTATAAATACCTGTCTACTCTTTTCCCTTCAGGATCTTCCAAGAATGACATTTGCCCTTCAAAAGCCAATGCGGAATGTAATTGATGGCAAGCAATCGCCAGAATTCCTGCGCGCAGCATGGAGATATGAATTAGGTCCACGAAGTTTCAGGACAACAGGGCCAGCAAAGTAGGTAATTGATGAGGAATTCTTCCCCTTATATTATACTTTGCCTTTTACTTTGGTGGTCACGGATTTCATGGTATTTCCAAAATCCATTTACCAGGATGAAAAGGGAAAAAATGGAGAACTAAAACACATGTTGAAGTACAACATATAGAATGCCCAGAAAAGAATACGAAATTCCAATTCATGTTGAAGTACAATATATAATTTTTATTCTGCGAGCTTGGCAAACTTTCATATCTTTTTCTTTGTATAGTTTACATGGGCAAAGATATGAAAATTCCAATTCACATGTATRCAACTGGACTTCAAGGATGAACTAAGTTAATGATAAAGGTTTATCAAATTAGTCCATATTTATTGGGCTAGAATAAATAAGTCTATTAGATATTTAATTACTTACTTGAGTTGATCTAGGAAAATAATTAAGCAAATAATGGCTTAGGGATTAAATTAGAGATTAAAAAAGGACCAGACCTGGCCTAGAAAATACCATAAATTTCGATCTCACAGGGAGAAGCCCTACGGTGGCCGAAGTTCCCTTAGTCTTGGTAGGATTTTGGCCAGCTTAGGGATGTCTACTCCTTGGCTGAAAATTCTAGGGTTTTGGGGATTCAAAGACTCGATTATTTTAGAGTCTCAATTTTAACCATAAGATATATAACATTTCTTTGAAGAATCCTAAAATCCTAATCTTTAATATCTCTCTGGCCTACCTCTCTCTCTCCCCCCTTGTTCATCCTAGACTTTCACTTAACCTAATTCAGATAGGTAGTGTAATACCCTGAAAGATCGAAAAAAGGTTTTGTTTGCTGTTTTCATGCTCAAAAGTGAAAGACTTGCTAGGAAGAAACACCCTCATGAAGTTAGGGAATCCGCGTAGCCTTCAGAGCTTTCATTATAACCACGTACTTTAGCTCAGACTACAGAATCTAGACAAGGGAATTCGACGCCTCCAACTAGAAACCCTAGAGCCTCTTTTATGCCAAGAAGAATAAAAAYAAGTAAGTTGCCCCGAAAACTCACCTTTAGAAGGTAAAAGTTTTAATTTTTAGCTTTCCCTGTATTTTTCCTTTTCTCTCACAAGACCCTTCGGTCAAAGGTAGCTAAAGGCAACAAGACGCTACCACGTATAATACACTTTCAAAATTACTTTTGGAGCTAAAAAGCAAAAATAGAGATCATGTGAGCAAGTGGATACTCTTGGACCATTAAGGAGAGGACAACTGTCCTAGTTTTGGCAACATGTTATCAAATCTTTCAAGGGAAGCTTGCCACAGAAAGGGAATCAGTCTCTTAGCCTAGAATCATTTGGAAAAGACACATTTAGTCACATAGTAGCAGCCACGAAAAGTTGGAGAGAAGGTGAAGAAGTGAGGCAAAAAGGGAAAAAAGAAAAAAAAAGGCCATTAACCGAAGGAAAACAAGAAGGACCAACGGTCTTTCACCAAAGGGCCAAGATCTACTTCAGGCCTTATTTTTTTAACCTTAATTTTAAGCATTTTGAGAATGTTGAACATTAAAAGTTATTGCTTTTGATACTTAACATTATGAACTAAGTTATTTTTGTTAAGGTTTGATGAACCTTTATATTTAATGATCTATTGAATGCTATGAAAAGTTATCTATCTTTATGTTCATTCAAGTGTATTAAATGCTAAATCATCGTTGTTTATTGGCCATTTATAGTGTATGTGTGAGCTGCTTGAATGTTGGGAAATACTAGAGTGGTGRAACCCTTGAGTGGATATGAGTTTTGATTGCCATGCACCATTTATGAACACCATAGGAATGTGGGTTTAGCTCATAAAGCCTAGGAGACTTAAACTTAGYAGAGTTCTTTAAGTTGAAAAGTTATACAAAACCGTAAAGGTTTACAATTTGGAAAACTGGATCAATGATCAATAAATTGGGAGGTTGAGATCATTACTGTCTCGGMTTACATTAAGATGTGGTATACTTTGTTGTGGTGGTGATGCTATGGCAAGAATGCTGTAACATTGCTGTTGATTTTCATAGTCATCAGTACTTAAAGGAGTTATTACCTTAACTCCCTTTATATTGTTGCAATMTTCATTTGTGAAGCTATGTTGTGATTATTTATTTGTTTAGTGACGAAAAAATTAAGATTAACTCTTTACTTAGAGACATTGACCAAAATAATATTTGATTTTATTTAGAAATTTAGATAATTGCTTTTACATCCAATCCTCATGGGAGCAATATTTTATTTAGACTTTATTACTTATGAACCACGTATGTTTGCATGTTTGATGCTTAATTGCTTATCCTGATTTCGTCTATCAAGCTTTTGGCTCTGTTGCCGGGAATTTTTGATTTCTTTAAGTGATCGTCAAAATTTCTATTGCTTTAAACTTTATATTTCCAGTCTATATTCTCATTCTTTAGTTCTTGCTCTTAACAACTCRTTTTTCCCTCATGAATGTCAAAAAATATTATCATATGTCCTCTTGATTCAAAAATCGAAAGAAATTTTCGTTTTAGAAGGACAAAACGACATTTTGGTGCTAGTAGAAGAGAAGAAATGGCTGGACAAGAACAAAGTAATCTGCCAGAGCTAGTTGTTGATCTCAATGCAGTTGGTAATGCTATTGTACTGGCTGCTGAACATAATGTTGCAAAAATGRTTCCAAGGTTAAATGCAGTAGGAAGTGTTGGAGGAATGGTTGATGGCAACAATAGGGCCATCARAGTTTATGTTGTTCCAATACTGGATGATTTACAACCTGGCATTAAGCTACCTATCATAGAAGCTCAACACTTTGAGTTTAAGCCAGTGATGTTCCAAATACTACAGACAATGAGACAATTCAGTGGTATTGCAATTGAAGACCCTCAYCAACATCTTCGGTGTTTTCTGGATGTGAGCGACTCTTTCCAATTGCAACGGATTGGCCATGAAGCATTGAGGATCAAACTATTTCGCTATTCCTTGAAAGATCGAGCTAGGGATTAAATTAACACTTCATCTTATAATTTATTCACTCTTGGAATAATTTGGTCCGAAAAGTTTTTATTCAAATATTTTCCTCCAATCAAGAATGCTAGACTAAGGAATGACATTACATCTTTTTAGCAACTTGGAGATGAAAACTTTTATGAGGCTTAGGAATGTTTCAAGAAASTATTGAGAAAGTGTCTGCACCATAGAATTCCACATTGGATACAAATGAAAACATTTTATAATAGTTTAAGCCCTTAATACCACAACGTAGTCAATGTTTCAGCAAATGAAGCTTTACTACATAAACCCCGCAATGATACYTTTGAAAGTTTTGAGAGAATAGCAAGCAATAGCTTACAGTGACCTAATGCCAGGAATGATGCAGCAGCGCCAACATCCCAAAGGAAAGTAGAAAGGATTCATGAAGTTGATACCACCAACATCCCATAGGAAAGTAGAAGGGATTCATGAAGTTGATACCATGACATCCTTAGTGTCCCATTTTAAATCCTTTTGTCTCTAGTTTAACTAATTTATCTTTTCTTTTATTATTTTAATCTATAATCTGTCCTTTTAAACATAAATAAGTATAATGCAAATTCAAAACACATTATTGTTAGCTTAAATAGAGGTAAAATAATTCAAATAATTAGTTTATCAGTGATATAGCACATACATGTGATCATACAAAGTATGTTGAAGTAGATAAGTTCTTCATTAAGTTCAGACTGGATGAAAAGGTTATGGAATTACCAAATGTTCGATTAGAAGATAAATTAGCTGATATCATTACCAAAAATATCCAATYAAGTGTTCTCAAAGTTTATAGGTTAGTTGGACATGTGTGACATCTATAGACCAACTTGAGGAGAGAGTGTTGAGATTGTCACTAATTTTGTAATGATATTATGGGTGAATACAAATAGTAGTGGCGGGATAGGAGATTATACATACCCATTTATAGGAACAAATAGGGAATCTAAGCCTATTCTTTTTTTCTTTTTGAAAGCCCGAGAGTGGAATATATTAATGAGTAGTCGGCCTCTCAAACTCAGCAAAACCAACTATAACAGAGGGTGCTAATTCAATTCACAACTGGCACCCAGTGAGACACAAAACAAAGCTTTTCCAGCACTTGCGTTGGTTGCTTAAGGTTTCTCCTAGCAAAACAAAACCTTGGACAACCAATATAAGCAACCCTAAGCTTGATGCCCGCGACTACTCACCCAGCAGAGAAAACTCCATTGCTTCATGCTATAGTTTGGCAACTGCTAGCTGACAATCAAATTCAATAGCAAACCTGTTAAGCTTGAGGTCTAGACTAAGGGACTAAACAATGATATTATTTTGATCTAAAAAGGTTCAGATTGAATGGGGCGAATTTAAGTCAGACCTAAACCATTGACAACCTTCTTAAGAGTAGCATCTAAATCGGTATTAAACAGTAAAGACTCGCTAGAAAATCTAGTGCTCATGCAGAATAATGATATAAGAGAGAAAATATGAACTAAAAATAAAATAAATAAATGAAAATAAGGAATGGTTTAATGTCAAGAAAATTTTACAATTATATGATATAAATTAATAATTCCAACTACGACGAAAATACCTTGATGTTCAAAACCTAGTAAGTGTATTGGAGTCTAGTTGAGCATAATGAGAAAATCAAGTGTCAATCCATGAAGACAATAATTACGTGTCAAAATCAAAATTCCCTAATCCGTACCTATTGATTAAGACATTTTTCTAATGAACCAAATAAAGTGAAAATAAATATTAAACCTAATAATCAATCCCAACAAATTTGACGTGATAAGATGGATTTTGGTGGGGCATCGATGCAACTTATTCCAATAACAACCTAAATTGCTCCATACCTCTATTTTTACAATTCTTAAATTTTATCTAATTTATTGATGATGGAATTCCCCTAAATTAGTTTTTACCCAATGTCTTGGCATAAACATCCCGATCTTGATTAACTAATTAAAGTAATATCTATGTAAAATTTGATTAACCAAAATTGCATTACCGATTTATGAAACTGCCCAATAGAAATTCTTTTGGTTTAATACTACATATTATTATTACATAAGGCCCCGTTTGATAAACTAGAATTCGGAAGATCAAAGTCTAGAGTGAAGTTAGAAGTTTGAAAAGTGAATTCATTGAAATTTTCTGATTTCAAATATTGAATTTGGTATTCTAATCTACAATGTTTTAATTATATATTAAGCYAAAATATCATACACTACAAATCTATCGAAGGAATTAAGAATCACTTTATGTATTAAGACATTGAAAAATTATATACGCGGTCTAAACTTAATAAGCTCTTAATTCGTTAAGCTTTTTAAGTACTTAATTAAATAATCAAACATGACATAAGTCCTAAACAATTACTCCACCTCCCGTTAAGTCATAATTGATTATTARTCCATTTCTAGGTGATCAAGCTATAAACACATTAATAGCGATATAGCAACGATTAACAATCAAGATAATCACGAACTATAAACAATAAATGGAAAAGAAAGGGAAAATGGTAATTTTTGTCATTCAATTATTGTTCATTTTTTATACTTGTCCTGCAATTTATTCTTTTTACTTATTTATATCCTTTATCTATTTACGAATAGCTGTTTCTTCCCCAACAAAGCTAAATCCGATGAAAGGAGTCATGTGAGCTTCATATTCAAGGTTAAAATASTTAAATAGCACACTTGGGGTTGAATATAAAATAAACAAAACTTTCATGTATTTTTATCAAATTTTCTTTTTTCTTTATCTTTTTCTTTTCCTTCTTCCTTGTCCATTCTTCCTCTTTCTCCTCCCTTCCCACTGTCCCTACTTCCTCATATCCTTTTTCCTTTTCCTTTTCCTTTTCCTTTTCCTTCCAAATTCACCATCCTATCCTTTCCTTTTTCCTTTTACTTTAGGAATGTTATTATAATATTTCTTGACAAATGAAAAGGTATGCTTTCTTTTACTATTGTCTCAACAACCTTATATGCAAGATGATAATTGTAAGAACACATTGTGCACCCAATCACGTTAGTTTTCTAAAAACTCAGACATAATTTATATGGTTGATTGATTTAAATTAGTATTTGAGATATGTATATCTCTAAGTATTTGAGTAAAGCATTAATATCTCTAATATGAATTTGTTAAGGTTCTTGAAATGTTAGATATCCTAGTATATCTTATATTTAATAAGATAAGGATTAGGAGATATTAGAAATATATTAGGAATTCTGATGAAATTCAAATTAGAATATTCAAGAGTTKTTTCTTTAATGAAAAAAGCCTGTTAACGTGTGACAGCTTTTCTAGGCTTWTGTGAGGGTGGGAAACAGGAGAACAAACTAACCTAGTTGCCATATATTTGATCACGATTTTTGTTTGGTAATTTCGTAACCTATAAAACCTCATTCTGGAAGGCAGACCTCATTCTGGAGGGAATACCTCATRTTTTTTCCTGAGGAGAAGACCTTGTTCTGGAGGGCAGATCTCGACTTATTTCAGATAATCGATGATTACACATCATCGTGAGTTTGAGGATGGGTGTGAAAGATATTATAGAGTTATTAATTTAGTTATGATTTGATTTGCTAGAGTTTGATTAGGATCATTGAGTATTAGTGGTTTCCATATATACATCCTATCATATTATCTTATATCAATAAGACTCTAGTCTTTCATTTCTTTAATGTGATTCACTACTTGTTTTGGAGAAGATTGCTGAAAGAATTCCCAGCAAGATTGACTCGATCAAAATCGAGCATCAACCATTGACAAATTCCAACAAATCTATRAGGCTACAAGATTTAACAAAGTAGGGAGGTTCTTTTTTCTATTTAAATGTTTGATGTCTAAAACATTGTAAACTTATTTGTTAATTATCATGGATGTAGGCTTTATACGTCGAATCATATTAATTGTAATTGTCGTATTGCTTGATTAGATTCCTTTTCTATTATTGTCCATTACTATTGTTAACATTAAGCAGARTTAATTAAGTTGGTAAAATTCAACCTAACAAGAATAACCAAGTAATAAAGAATAGAAAAACCTATCTACCCTGTAGCAAAACCGATCTGTCGTGTATTTGGTGTCTGGACAAGTTATCCTTAGCAATTAGGTATTTTGCAGACCAGAACTTCATTAATCAGATGTCCACTAGCAATGACTTTTTTCCTTTTTTTTTTTTTTTTTAGTTGAGATTATAGAATTTAACTTCAGTGAAGGAAAGCAAGTATACGCTGTCTTTTATAATTTTAGTTGGATACAACAGGGATTTTTGTGGGTGGCTTCAGCATCACGCTCGCCAGACTACATTTTTCGATGGCGGCCTCTAAAGCTAGAGAAGGATGAAGGAAAAACGAAAAAAAGAGAAAATGATGTGAAGGTGAAGGTGAAGTGGGAAGGAGAATAAAGAGGGAAAAAGTAAAAAAAAAAGAAAAAGAAAAAAAGGATCTGAGGTGGATGAGGTGGCTGCGGCAGCGTGGGAAGGGAGGAGGAAGAAGGAGAGAAGGAAGAAGGGAAAGTGCAAGGAAAAAAAAAAAAAGAAATTTGACAAAAGATTCAAAATTTTACGTATTTTAAATTTAACGGCTAATGTGTTATTTAACTATTTTAGTATTGAATGTGTGCCTCACATGACTCTCCTATTGGATTCCGCCATATTATGGCAGAAATTTTAAATTGTAAATAAATGAAGGATGCAAATAAGTTAAAAAAAATAAGGGATAATTATAAAGTGTTAACAATAATTGAGTGACAAAATTCGTCATTTTCCCAACATCTAAATCATTAGATGGAAAAGTCATCACATTAACTATAAAAAATCACTCAAAAAGATAATAGATTAATCTTTGAAAACATTAAAGATATGATTATAATGAAAAGGAAACAAAGAATCAGTTTTGTCGAATAATCTACACAAAACAATCCAGGCTTTTCCAGCGGTTTACACACCAAAATTATAGAACTCAAAACACTGCAAAAGGAAATAAGTTTTGGAGTTAAAAGTTAAACACCACTTAAATAAGAAAAGGAACCCTAAACTCCCATAGTGACCAAATCCATGTCTCTTTACATCAAATGGACATTTGGTTTTTTTCTCTAAAGTCAATCTTGGGCTCGAAACTGTTCGAATGGACACCATAACTATATGTTATTTCATTATATAAAAGATTGTATGAATGGATACAAATGGTAGAGATTGAATAGGGGTATAGACTGATTTATGGGGAACAAATAGGGCATTGTAATCCTATTTATACTCTCTATTTCATCAGCCAATTATGAACAAGGAATACACCAGTTTATCATATGTGTTCTTMGTGTTACTTTAGTCGAGTTTTATTTTGTAATTTCCTTTTATATGCAATCATGCATGCATTCATTGCTCATTTACCTATCTTAGTATTCTATCGATTCTAACCACGGATTGCATGGCTACTTGCATGTTTAGTTGAGAAGCTCCCCAATTAAAAAGATGAACAAGAACTAAGATGAAGCAAAAGTGAGCTTCATATCTTAATAMTGTATCAGGGTTGTATCTCACTATAGCAATTCAGATAAAGGAACCAATATCTATCCTAGCTAAGTCAAATCAACATTGGGAACCGAGATGGGGCTTAATTATAACAGCAAAATCTGCCAAAACTTTCGCCTTACAGTTTAAAATACCCATWCATAAACTCGGAATTTTGGAAAAGGAAACCTACGGTTTCAATTYTCCAATTGCTTGCGAACAACATCAAACTTATACTTGTTCAGGGATGCATCTGCCACCGTAAACACCAACTGATCTCCTGGCTGAATGCCATTTTCTGCTTTGATCTTGTCCCATTCATGAGCTAGCAGAAGATGAAAACCGAGATTATCGTAAAACAAAGCTACGCGTTCTCTTCCCTGTGGATCTTCAAGAATGACTTTTACCCTCTTAGACGAGTCACTGCTGAATGTAACTGATGGCAAGCGATTGGGCAAATCCTGCACGAGCATGGAGAAGGTAACTGATKAGAATTCCTCGAMTTATAKTATACTTTGCCTTTTACAAGGATGAAAAGGGAAAAACAAGGAAAAATTAWRACACTTGTTRAAGTACAACATATTGAATGCCCAGAAACGGAAAAACAATGAAGCATTTTTACCATTGTGCAACTTCTTCGCCAGTCACTGCTTTCATATACTAACAAACAAAACATTKAAGCATATTGTTCTGTTACTTGTCTCTGATATTTATACTCGTAAGAATTTTTTAAGTGTCTTGATACAAGTAACCCCAGATTTAAAGAAAAAAAAAGTTGCTTGTATGCGCATCAAGAACTACTTGCAGATGAAGAAATGTTAAAGAAGCATACAATAATTAACCTTCAAATGACTAAAAGCCAAGGGTTGCACAAACCAATGGGGTTCTGATGACAGTATGCAGCTCTTCGTTTCCAACCTTTCTTAAACATATCATCACTTGACAAAGCAGATAAAAACCTAGATGAACCCGGTCTTACTTTGTGGAACACATGCATAAGAAACTTACCGTTTTGTAGAAGTTATGCCATGCAATAAATGTGGTACAAATTTCTAAAAKGCCTATGAAGATCGGGTCTAGCTAATTAGTATTTTTTGACAAAGAAACGRCATATAAGGAATAATGTGTGAAAATGATTGTAAGCTAACATGGGTAACTATTAACAATTGATGGATACATGAACCTTACCTTCAAATGTACATTAGATAGATATTCAAATACTCTTATGTGTTTTCAGGAACTCTCTTATTCTCATAATCTATAGTTTTGACTTAAATGTAGCATGATTAGAAAGGTGGAGCAAAATAAAAGAATGATGTTGCAAATGATGTTTTTTTCCAACAAATGGATAAAAATGGGGAAAATTAAGAATATAAGACAATGAGAAACTTACGAGGTAAACAACGTCATTCTTCACCGGCAGAGAAGTAAGGCTGCTTGGACCTACTGAAGGCACATCAAAAGAATCTGCTGGCATATTTTTCTCTGAATCTGCCAAAGAATAGCCACCCTCAGCTTTGCCTGATGCCTCCAACACTGTATTTAAGATGAAATTAGGTGCATACTATGTTAAGGTTCATATATTAAGAAATGCACTGTAGATGTCGATAAAAAGTTGAAGAAAACATGAAATGAAGCTGATACCTCTCTTTCGACCGCGACCAGATTTTCGTTTTCTCATCTCAACTTTCTCTTCCACTACGACATCAGTTTCTTTGTCTACGAAGTAAATAAAATAAAGATTACAAGCCTATATATGAGATTAATTTGGGTAAAGATCATCAAGATCCAGAACTCAAAAGCATGAAATGAGGCTGATACCTTTCTTTTGACCACCATATGCTTGTTTTCTCATCTCAACTTCATCTTTCTTGGCCATTTCAATTTTTTTGTCTGCAAAGAAAAAAAATAAAATTAAAAAACAAATGTAAAACATAAAACATAAAACATAAATTAAAATTGGCAAAACCAAAACGTGTAACTGAAAAAATCAAGAATAAGAAAAAAATAAATAAATACTGTAAAAGTCATCAAGATCAAACTGATTCGCTTTGCCAGATCTGGAAGTGATCATTAAACTACAATTTATTAAGTTTACAGGAGACAAAAGAACTCCTAATATATGTTTTGCATGYATCAAATGCTAATTATTAGTAAAACTGGAAGGAAAATATTTTATCCYCCAAGTGAAGAATTCATGCTCCATCCCTTCTCCATTCTCTGGCCCCACACTATGTATTAGTTGGACTAAGTCTTGGTAGGAAAACCTATTAAATGATGACTTTCGGATCCAATCGAGCTTATGAAAAGGGCAATCCAGAATTTGAAGAACCCAAAAAYCAGATTTGCAAAGTTAGAGAAGAAGAGACTTCTTGAACCTTTTGAATCCAATAATCTKAGCAACAATGGATTTGAAGAAACAAAAATTGAATCTACAGACAAAATGAACAAAAGCAGAAACCGGGTCAAAGGGGCAGAAACAATATGCTACTTGCGATCCCTTATTAGTCATCTGTGCATAAGGAAACTGTTCAATGAGATGTGGCGGAGAAACAGAAGAGGTCATTGAAGGATGATTGTCACCAATTATAAATAGATAGTTAGAAGTAAACAATGCGAAGCAACTTGCCTCATAAATAGATTCACAAAATTGTCCATAAGAAGGCAAAAGACAAATGGATACTCAAGTGGRTGTTTAYATAAGTGAGGATTAGAGAGCCTCRGACTTGCATATATAAGTGAAMTCCTTTCCTGGTGTTCCTTAATACCAATGAACGAAGCAASTTGATCAGAATATGGCTAAATRCAGCATTTAGTTTGATTCAAACAAAGAACAGCAAAAGATCRGCACAAAAGAAAGAGTATTTTAACATAAGAAGAAGAGGAAAGTGGCTCACTAAAAATTCTTCTGCTCCTCCTTGTACTCTGGGGCCGGATGGCAATGTTCGATATGTAATCACCCTTTACAGAAGCAGCAGCCGGAGGCAGATCKTGACGGATGTCAGGACTGCCTCCCTGTCCATCTAATTTATACTGAGCAGCAGAGCCTAAAGGTTGCTGCGTTTCAAAGGTTGACAAGTCATATAAGCATCTCTTATAGTCACTCTCMTCATATGCTGCATCTCGATTTACCATCAAATAGATCTCATTGTCCACGGTCAGCTGCYYTCCATTCCCACCKTCAGAATTTGAAGTGCAGTTTGTTTCGGTAGGTTGGATTTTAGCTGAAGTGCATGCATCTTTGTGAGTTGTCTGATTTGGTGTTTTCTTAGCAGCTTTGTTGTCGCTATTCCGAGCTCTTTCAACTGGCAGATGTTTTCTAGTGGCATTTAGTTTCTCACATTCATCTTTTCCAAATGCTTGAACAATAAAGTGATCTCTCCGGATGGATGTAAATGTCAAAAAGTCTCCCTCTTTTAGATCCTTAGAAACTGAAAAATCATACCATCCCTTATTAAAAGCAAGCAAGTTCTTGTAATATGACAAGGTTACGGTATAACAAATCCCGCCTGAATCCTCGAGTCTAATTTCTTGATCTACCAAGGCTTCCACATTTGCAGCAAATTTGGGAGGCAAAATCTGTTGAAATTTCAGAAAGTAAAAAACTTCAATGKTTATATACTATTTCACATGCCATTATGGAATTTAAATAAAACTTATAGAAGAGATAAAGGTGCATAGATGTAGCAAATTTCGAAAGCAAGTATAATCTCAATTAGTAGATAACTAATTATGTCATTTGATACAAGATAAAGAGTATTTATGAAAGCAAGAATAACTTTAAAAAATTTGACGATAAGCCTGAAGTAAATTATCCACTTTAATACATATTTTAGTCCAAAYTAGTACACTTGGATTGAATAATCCCTTTCTACCTCTAGTTGACATCTAACTTTTTGGCAAAACAACAATAAATTTTCTTTATAAATAAAGATAGTTCTAAAAGTATTGCTCCAATGAGGTACAGTCATAATACACAAGACACGTACGAGAAGCAMACAAAAGATGCCCAAAGAGTCAACACATGCATCAATTACTGAGGGGCCATAAATGAAATAGGCCTGTGGAGAGAGTTTCCTCGCAAGACAAAGGACAAAATGTTGAGGCACTGAAATTAAGCATATACAATGGTAACATGACATATTCAAAGGTCCTAATTCCCCTTTCCAATAATATTGCAGCAGGTTACAAAATAATTTGAATCCTAGTAGAATGATGCTAATTCCCCTTCCCAATAAGGTATTCCTCAATTGACTGATGCTAGAAGCGATAACTGACCAAAATGAGAAGCAACTTCATAGGAATATCAAATTAGTAAACTTTCCATGCCAAGCTTCTGCTAATGCAAWATGCGTCACAAGCATTGCATTCACCAATTAACCAGGAAAAAGAAAGTGCAAAAGCAACTACAATAGCACATACCATTTTTCCTTTCAACATATCATCCTATTGATTAAATTTCTCCTTAACCATAGCTATACAGCCTTAATTAAGATTCTTGGCATTTGCACGATCAAGAAAATATAGAAACCTCAAGAAAAAAAGTAAATATTACAGAGACAAAATAACAAAAATCATAAAATTTTTACACACCAGAGCCTTGTTAAAATCTGGCCCAATCAAGACTGTGCAGAAGCGTATAATCCCAGGTTCCAAGTCCATCTTGCTCGATCGAAGCAACTGACGACCACTTGTTTTCCCAGCGAAAGCTTCTAATCCTTGCTGCATGATACAGACAAAAAAAACCCAAATCAGAAAGGATTTTGGTAGAATTCAAAAGAAAAGGATTGTGGTAGAATTCAAAAGAAAAAAAAAAAAAAAATGCAGTAGCTCTAGTCGTCCCAAGCAGTGAAAAGCTACTCATCCCAAACAACCAAAGAAATCCAGATTCTCTTTAACTAAAAAACCCACAATTTTCAAGTGACCTACTTGAAAGAAACGAAA
This sequence comes from Rhazya stricta, assembly GCA_001752375.1. Taxonomy (NCBI): domain Eukaryota; kingdom Viridiplantae; phylum Streptophyta; class Magnoliopsida; order Gentianales; family Apocynaceae; genus Rhazya; species Rhazya stricta. The sequence goes on along the minus strand of MEJB01000029.1, from coordinate 2,176,885 downwards.
GGAAGGAACCAGACAGATTCGCAGAGAGTCAGAGAAGTTCAAAATGAAAGAAATGAAAGGAAAAACTCACACTGATGCTGATGGGAGGCAAAGGTATTTCTGCGAGTTGTAGCAAATATGTAACGGTTGGAACTTATTGCGTTTAAACACGTAAAAAACTACCTTAAATATGAATACAGATAGGTTTTATTTCATGACCGTATTATTTCTAACTTATCTAATTATTTCTAATGCTTCTTTTAGTACTATTATTTTTAACATAATATTTTTTATTAAATAATTACTTTGTATAAATATTTATCTAAACCTGTCCTCTGAAACTGGTCATGTTCTCTTTATTGTTTTTGAAACTATTTTTTGCTTTTAATTTTTTAAAATAGTGAAAACGTGTTCTCATTTATATTTTTGAAAAATACATTTTATAAAATGAAAAATTCTAACCATAGGCCCCGGGATATTATTAAGTATTAAATGAGTAGTAATTAATGATAAACTTATTTTATTTTTAAGACAATATAAGAAAGAAAAACATTAATTTTCATTTAAAGTTGTCCTTTAATAAGTAATATTAAAAGCTTATTACTAGTAGTAAAAAATTGTTGATCATTCTTTTTTCTTTAAATGATTATTATATTTTTCCTTTTAATTCATTAATTATCTCTTTTTTATTTTTGATTTATTTTACAATAATAGTAGAATATTCATTTTAAGCACACGAACTCATGAACCAATCATAACCATATTTTTACTGTATCAAAATTAAAATAAAAAAATATCCATGCATTAGGGTTTCAGCATTTAGGGTTTATGATTTTAGGATTTGGGGTTTAGGGGAAATATATATATATAATTATTTTATTGGTTTTAAGAATAAAAATAAAATAGAATAGGATGAAAATGGGAAAATAATGAATGAGAAATTAATACTTATTTAAATAAAAATGGTAAAAGACCCATTTAAATGAAACTGTTAATAAGCATTTAATGATGGTATTAGTTGAGCTATTAATATTTCACTCTATTACATCATTTTGAAAGTCAACAACACACCCAATTAATATCTTAGTAATACTTGGGCCGTGATTAATAAAATCCTTTTAATATATATAAAAGAACAACCAATACATTATTTTTAGCATTACTCCTTTACAATCAAAACGTGAACAAACTCAGCCAAAAGATTTATGAGAGGGTGCTATTTCAATCCATAACTGGCACCCAGGAAGGTACAAACCAAGCTTTGCCAGCACACGCATTGGTTGCTTAAGGTTCCTCCTAGCAAAACAAAACCCTAAAGAGCCAACAGATGCCCGCRATTACCCCACCCAGCAGAGAGAAATCCGTTGCTTTCTGCTATCATTTGGCACCTGCTAGCTGACAATCGGATTCAACAGCAAGCTTGTTAAACCCGAGTTTTAGACTAATGGACTAAACATTGATATTAGTTTGAGCTGGTCCAAACTCATTGATAGCCCTACTAAGAGAAGCATCTAKATATGAATTAGACAAAAAGGTCTCCTTAAAAAATCTAACTCTCATGCAGAATAAAGATATAAGATAGAGAATATGAACTGAAAAAACAAAATAAATGAAAAAACAACAAGAATTGTCTAATGTCAAAAAAATTTGATAATTATAAGATATAAATTAATAATCTCAACTACGAAACCCAAAAACTTATGCTTGAAAACCTTGCAAGCGTATTAGGGACTAGTTTAATATAATGACTAAAATCAAGTGTTAATTCCACAAGGATTATAGTAACGAATATCAAAACTATCAAAATTCCCTAGCCTAGCCATTGATAATTTTGTCTAATGAATCAACTAAAAAAGAAAATCAATATTAAACCTAATAATCAATTCCAACAATTTTGATGTGATAAAATGGATGTGGGCAGGGCATCGGTGCAACTTATTCCAATAACAACTTAAATTGCTTCGTACCTCAATTCTTACTATTCTCAAATTTTATCTAATTTTTTAACAACGGAATTCCCCTAAATTAGGTTTTATCCAATATCTTGGGTAAACACCCTGCTGATTCATGAAACTCCCTAATTTCACTAGTCACAATCACCACACATGGAGACTATTGAATAAAAAATCTTATCGATTTAATGCTAAAGATTAATATTACATAAGGTCCCATTTGATAAACTGAAGTCAGAAGTTTGAAAAATAGTTGAATTTATGAACAATTAAACATTACTTTAAATTCACTAAGTTTTTCTGATTTTGAATATTGAATTTGATAATCTAATATGTAATGTCTTATTATATTAATTCAGAATATTATTGTTTAAAATCTATAGAACGAATTAATAATCACTTAAGTATTAAGACATTGCAAAATTATATTATCAAATGATCTTAATTTAGTAAGCTATTAATTTGTTCAATTTTAGGAGCTGAATTGAGTAATCTAACATGGCCTAAGTCCTTACTTCATGTCTCATTACGTCACATTTAATTATTGGATCGATTTATAGGTGATTAAGATAAATGTATTAATAATGATATATCAACGGTTAACAACCAAGATAATTAGGAACTATATAGAATAAATGAAAAAGAAAGGGAAAAGTGGTGGTTTTCGTCATTCAACTATTGTCCATTCTTTATTATTATCCCTCAAAGTGGTGGTTTTTGTCATTCAACTATTGTCCATTCTTTATTATTATCCCTCAACTTATTGTTTTACTTATTTGTATCTTTTATCTATTTACGAGCAATTTCTGCCCCGACACGATGGAATCTGATGAAAGGAGTCACTAGAACCGCATGTTCAAGGCTAAAATAGTCAAATAGCACACTTGATTTTTTATTTCTTTTTTCTTTATCTTTATCTTTTCTTTCTTCGGCATCCATTAATTCTTCCTCCGTTACCTCCTTTTCCGCGCTACTGCCACCTTGTCAGATCCTTTTTCCTCTTTCCCTCTTTCTTCTTCTTCCAACTTCACTATCCTTTCCTTTTTCCATTTACTTTTGGAATGCTAGTATAATATTTCTTGATATATGGAAAAGCAGAATTAATGATTGATTTCCTGTGATTAATATGCTTTCTTTTACTTATGTCTCAAGAACCTTATGTATAAGATGGCAATAAACAATGGCACAAGATGGTAATAAAGAATGGCAAAACCTATCTGCCCTCTATTTTGTATCTGGACAAGTTATCCTTAGCAATTAGGAATTTCGCAGACCAGAACTTCATTGAAGGCTGCTCTAGATCATATGCCAACTGGCAATTACTCTTTTTTTTTTTTTGGTTCCCTTTTTAGTTGAGATTATAGAATTGAACTTCCAAGTGAAGGAAAGCAAGTATACTCTGTTGTTTATTGTTTTAGTTCGATACAACAAGGATTTTTGTGGGTGGCTTCAGCTTCACATATGCCGGATTGCATTTTTCGGCAGAGGCAGAAGCTAGAGGAGGATGGAGAAAAAAGGCAAAAGAAAAGATAAAAGGATGYGAAGATGAAGGTGAAGTTGGAAGGAGAAAAAAGAAAAGGAAAATAAAAAAGGTTTTGAGGCAGCAGCCAGAGGAGGTGGCTGTGGGCCTTGGGAAGGGAGAGGAAGAGGGGAGAATGAAGAGGGAAAGGGGGAAAAAAAAAAAAAGAAATTGACGAAAGACTCAAAATTTTACTTACTTTAAATTCAACCTCTAATGTGTTATTTGACTATTTTAGCCTTGACGTGCGGTTCATGTGACTTCCCCAATTGGATTTTGACGTATTAGGGTAGAAACTTCGAAACAAAAGGGAAAATTATAAAGAGTGGATAATAGTTGAGTGGCAAAATTCTCAATTTTCTCAATAACTAAACCATTAAATGGAAAAAGTCACCCCATAACTATAAAAATTTAATGAAAAAGATACATAATAGAGTCCATTTTGGTGTGATATTTATGGAATATTTGATTAATTTTGGATATATTTATCACACTAATTATGTATTTTGTTGAACTTTTATAATTTTAGGATGCTTGGGAGGAAATTTGAGAAAAAAAGATAATTTTGGTGCATCTTGAGGGGCTAAAATAAAAAATACACGTATCTTGCCGCATGAGCATATGGGATGGACGAATTTTAGGAGATGTCATCTACCTCAGCATATCTTGATCCCCTATTATCTTTGGAGTATTATGGGATATATTCCATGTAATTTAAAAGTTGCATTTCATAAATATTTATTTCCCGAAGAGATAATGATTGCTTATTATTATTAGGAAGTTGAGACAATATAGGATTCGTGGATTTCCTAGTCCTACTTAAATGGGATAGACCCACAATCATGAATTGTTCAGCATTCTAGGTTTCTTTTATAGAATATTATTTTCCTCCATGAATATGTTCTAATTTTTTTTTTCATTCCAATTGAAGTAATGAGGAAGTATTGATTCAAGAACAATCGTGAAATCTAATTGTTTATTATCTTGATTATTTGTACGTATTTATTTACTCCCTACTTTTTTAGAAGTTCAAGTAGTCAACTTAATTAGTAATTTGAGCGCATTAATTGATTACACTCTTTACTTTGCAACCAATTAAACCGTCAAATTTGTAATTATTTGTTAGGTTTAACTAAGTGGTAACTTGATAGGGTTATGTTTGCTACACTGTATAATTCTTATCATGAAAGTAGATAATCTAATATAAAACAAATCAGTTTTGAGTTTGTTGGTTATGAATTGCGTCTCTCTAGAACTTAATGGTGTTGGAACACCAATATCCTAGAGTTTTCTTAGGGTTGTCTTTTAGATTAGGAAGTGGTTATTGAGGGTCTCCTAAAATCACCTAAACAGTAAGGAGAGATTGTTTGTAAGGGGGTTACCGAATAACTATAACCAGTTTATTTACGATAATTAAGTTATCTTTGCATCTGTGATCGATTGAATAGAATCAAGGTGAAATTTGGGTCTTTAACTATATGTTTATTATATATTATTTTCAAACATTTTAATTGCTATTCTTGATATTCTTGATATTTGTTTTAGAATAATTTTTATTTTAGAAGTATCTTTCAAACTTCCCCCCTCAATTTTTCATGTTTTAGTTGAAAGAATTTTGCTTACCTCTTTTCTAAGGAGACGACCTTACTCTTGGCTTCATTTAAGAATAAGTTAATTATTTGTGGTAATTTGACGACCAACCAAATTTTGGTGCCATTGCTGGGGATTCGGTTCCTGGCAGCTTACTTCTTTCAATATTTTTCCTTATTTTTGGTTCGAGCTTTGTTGACCTGTTTTCTCATTGATCATCAACAAGAAATCCTCTATCACTCTCGAGTCTCAACCATATGGATTTGGACAAGTCACAAACCCTTGAACAACAATTAGCTATACTAACTGCTACGGTGAGAGATCTTGCTGCAGGAACAGGGTACAAGTAGAGGCTTGTAAAATTTGTTCAAACATGGGTCAAATACTAATCAATGTCCTATACTTCGAGATGATCGCTATAAGTATGCTGATGCGAGTGGAGGATTTTCAGGGCCACCCCAAAGAAGATATTATTCTTATGAGTATGTCAATCTAAATGGAGGATTCTAGGCACACCACAATGGGAGTACAACTCTTATGCAGACCCCTATAACACAAGATGGAGTAATTATCATGATTTTAGTTATGGAACACAACCCCCGATTTTCTAGCACCCTCAACGTTGGCAACAAAGTCCACCACAATAGCACTCCCCATATCATGAGCTAGGTATATCTCTTGAAGAGATTGTAAGGAATTTCACTAATAATGCTCAATTGCTTCAATAGGAAAATCAAAGGTTGAAACAAATCATGACGAAATTCAAACAAAAAATTGAAGCAGGTATTCACAAYAKTAGCACCCAAGTCTTACAATTGGCAACCGTGATAAATAGGTTTGAAGCAAATAAAGATGATTTGTTTTATCAAGGTGACATAGATCCAAGAGAAAATGTGAGTTCCATAGCCCTAGGGAGTGAAAAGGAGATGAAGATACTGCGGAGGAAGTACATAAGGAAGATGATGTGTAAAGTCAATAGACACTTCTCCTACAAAGGTAAGTACAAAATTTCTCAAGCCTAATATAGTATTCTTGCCTCCTTTTCCAGGTTGGCTTGAGCAAAGAAGTAACATGAGAAGAAAGAAATAATTGCTCCCCAAACTGATCAAGCACAACCAATTGATGATAAAAAATCTRATGCACTAGTGACAAGTCCTTCATTCCGTTCGAAATTGACTGAATCTAAGAAAGAAGAGAAAAATAAGGAAATTCATGAGATTTTTCGCAATGATGAGGAAAAGCTAAAAGGTAATGAATTYATAAGTGTGGGGGAGAACGTTCCAACTATACTCCCAAATCAATTGCCACCTAAATGCAAGGGCCYAGCTATAGTACAAAYCCTCACAACTTAGATGATGCTCGAACTGAGAGAAATGTTAGACCTTGGAGCTCAAATAAATGTCACACCTCTTCCTCTTTAATTCTTCTTTGATTATTTTGTTATTAAGAGAAATATTTGTAATTGTTCAATTTGTCAATAGATCTAATGTCAGTTCTTAGTCTTAGTTTTACTTTTGTCGATTTTATTTTGTAATTTCCTTTTATATGCAATCATGCACACATTCATTGCTCATTTACCTGTCTCAATATACTATTGATCTATCCGTGGATTTCATGACTACTGGCATGTTTAATCTTCCCTTGATCCTAGGCTTGCTTTAGAGGAAAAGGAATCAATCAAAAAACGAATCAGTTAAAACAGATTCAGCATCTGAAGAAGCAGCTGCCACTAGAGAAAGAAAAATATCAGCTAAAGTCGAATCCGAAGACACAGAAGAGGTTTTTTCCTTTCGATTTCCCAATGCCAAACAGCCGTATAGAACGAAAATAGGTTGGGGAGACGGGGACCCATACTCAAATTCCGAGGCAAGCCTAACCTGATTTGATGAAGAACAAAGGCCTGAAACGAAGCCAAAAAGCGTCTTTCAGCACCTCTCTAATAAAAAAGATGAACAAGAACTAAGATGAAGCAAAAGAAGCTGGCAGATAAAATTAGTTCAAAATGAGTTTCATATATTAATAATGTATTATAGCAATTCAGATAAGGAACCAATATCTATCCTAGCTAAGWCAAACCGACATTGGAGAACCCAGATGGGGCTTATAACAGCAAAATCTGCCAAAACTTTCGCTTTACAATTTAAAATACAGATACATAAAATCGGAATTTTGGAAAAAGAAACATATGGTTTCAATTCTCCAACTCCTTGCACACAACATCAAACTTATACTTGTTCAAGAATGCATCTGCCACCCTAAATACCAACTGACCTCCTGGATGACTCCCAATTTCTGCTTTGATCTTGTCCCATTCACGAGCTAGCAGAAGATGAAAGCAGAGATTATCATGAAAATGACCACCCTACTCTCTTCTCTCTGGATCTTCAAGAATGACATCTGCGCTCCTAGAGGCACTGTAGAATGTAACTGATGGCAAGCAATCAGGCAAATCCTGCATGAGTATGAAGAAGGAAACTGATGAGAATTCCTCGACTTATACTGCATGAGGACTTCCCAACGCTCGGCAATTCCAACATAGGCCATTCATTTGGTTCTACGGGGCCGCAAAGAAACTCCCACCATTGCCAAGGCATCTTAGAAAGAGGCAATCACTATTATCCTGTTTCCCATGCTCGCGTTTCTGGGTTAGACCCCTAGAGCTACTGGCCTTAGCTATCATGGGAGAGGCCGATGCTTTCTTAGGGCGTCGGATCATATGAATAATGGAGGAGGCTTTCTTTCAAAATTGAATAACTTTCTCTACCTCTATGCTCCCGGGCAGTACAACACATAGATGAGTCTCCCTCATCAAGGGCCTGTGTATCAGCATCCGAAGCTAGGGCTTCCTCCCTAGAGCAAGCAAGGGTTTCTGAAGGGACTGTAGGAAGCAGTAACTCCTTCCTGGCTGACAATGCACCATCTAGAGCTAGGGTTCCAGTTCCCCGAATGAAAATCTGAAGAACGCTGGAATTAGCCACTACTTCATCATGATCCGCGTGTGTAGAGGACTTCAAGGCAGACATTGGCGACTGAGTTGAGTGGAAACTGGCAGGTTCCTCATTACTGGATCTATGTAATATTGACTAATATAAAGTATGGTAGGGATATTATTTGAAGATCCCCAAGAATGTGTCATGTTTAACAATTTAGCTGTTGGGTTTTAGTATCCCCTTTGCATAATTTATGGTTTGTGTTTACAAATTTTTTCTACAGATAATGAAATACAAATTTATTTTTATAACTGATTTTTTTCTTCTTTGTTTGTTGTTTTATTTTCTTATTTCCATCATAAAATCCACAAACGAAGCAAAAGAAATTATTTTCTTCGAACCATCGTAATTTTCTTAGTATTTTTTCTATTTAGCCAAACAATACATAGATTTATTAAGGATTTCCATATCCTTCACAATACAATGTCTTTGTATTATAACCTTGAAACCATAAAATCCAGTGAATTTAAAAATTTATCAAATGTACTTACAATTCACATATATACTCATATATAGCAAACTTTAAACTTATGAAATACTTTAAATTTAATTTGTTAAATTAATTCGTAGAATTTTAGAAACATTGAACATGTAAAATACTTTGAATTTAATTTATGTAAATTTTAGAAACATGGAAAATGTAAAATATTTTGAGCTTGATTTTCTAAATTAATTCACATGTTTTAATAACACTGAACATATGAAATACTTTGACTTAATTTGCTAAATTAATTCATAGAATTTTTTAAGTTGTAAAATTTTACAAACACTGAGCATGTAAAATACTTTGAACCTTGCTAAAATTCAATCATTTTTCAATTTATTTAACATTATTTTTAAAACCTCCTTAATAATCAGCGCAAGGTTATTATTGGAAATATGAAAATAAGATGGGGAATGAAACTTTTGAAAAAATGACTTCACATGTTTTGATATTTTAATATATTATAGATTATATATAACTATCAACTAAGTCTTCTATTTTAAGAAAATATGATATTTATTTTAGTAAATTATTAATTTATGATATGAATATAACCAGAGGATTACGTTAAAATAATTATTATCTTATTATCTTTTATGAAAATTATTAATTTAGCTAATTAACCAATGCGGGTTTTTAAAAATTATTATTTAATTAATAAATTATTAATTTGTTAGTTTATACAGCTTTTAGTATATCTCATGTCATGTCCCTTTCTAACATTCTTAAACAAACAAGACGCAGGGTCTGAGATATTTCACCTTTGAAGCTATTCAGACTCAATCATCGGATGACTATTAACCTGGCAGTTCGTAATTTGATTCCCAAAGAATGGTATTTAACTTGCTCTTTAGATTCTGAAGTCCAAGTTTAGAAACACAGATCCAGGACGGATAATTAGATTGATTCCAAGATAATGAAACATGATACGCTTTTTAAATCGTTAGATATTACTTATATACATTTTTTAAATTTTTAGATACAATCTATATGCATACATTGATGTACTAGAGATATTTAGTCCATGAAATTACCAAAAGTACTATTTTTATTTCATTTTCAAATTTAGACTCTTCCATTTACACTCTCAAGTTTCCTAATTTTGTTTCCAAATAAAGACCCTGGTTCAGATAATTTATCAAAAACGGACTTCCATTCTTGACAAATCAATTCCAAAAAGGAATTGATTAAATTCATGAATCATATCTATGTTTGGTAAAATGAGAATTCTTGAATCTAGCCTATAAAAGTTTGACTGTTTTCATTCTGTTTCATCCTTATATATACGCTGCCTTAGTTTCTAGGTTTTTTATTTCAATAAGAACACAAAACCTAGGTTTAGAAATATCCTTTGGAGCAGAAATATGACAGAGTTGCCTGACGACCTTATTTTTGAGATCATCTCGAATCTGCCATTGAAGCTTTTAGTTCAATGCAAGTGTCTGAACAAGAACTTCAATCTCTTGATCTCTGATCCCTTTTTCATATACAAACATATGCTACTTTGCAATAAAAATATTGATTATCTCCTTCACTACTCGACCATAATGCCCGAGAGATCAATTTGCAAAATTAATCTTCAATCTCTTCACAGTAACAATGTTGAAGTTGGATCACAGGGATACATTTCCGCTCCTTCCTTACCTGTTGTATTAAGCTCATCAGGAGGTATGTATAATTCAAATCAGTTTTGGCTATCTTTATTTTGTGTATGCATTGTTAGTTTCTTTTGTCKAGTCCCCAGGAGGTATGTATGAAGGGGTTTTAATTTATATCTCATTTAAAAATATCAATAGGTCTTTTCCTACTTTGTATCAATCACAACTGTCTCAGTGTTTTCAATCCGGTGACTGGGGCATATCGATTTCTACCACCTGCTGAAACAACGTGTATTGGCTTTGCTTACGAACTAGCAAATCCTTCCGCTTATAAATTGGTGGCCGTTTGCGAGAAACTTGTAGGGAATGGAAGATTGTACAACTTTAAGATATTTGACTCGGAAGGAAGTAGTTGGCGCGTATCTCCTACAACATGCTCATTAGATCGAATCCCGTTAGTTGATGGCTTTCAAGCAGTTTACTTTGATGACTCTTTGCACTGGTTGAAAGAAAATGGTGAAGTTTTGGCATTCAATTTGAAGGAGGAACTCGCAATGGTTATCGAAAAACCTAAGGTCAATGGAGACTATTCAGGTATATGCTTCGGTGTTCATGCGTGGCTAGGGGTCAGTCAAGATTTTCTTGCCATGGTCGTTGCGTGTAATAGAAAAATTTACATATATGTCTATGATTCAATCCGTAGAGGGTGGACATTAGACAAGGAGTTCGAGAATAAGTTCGCTTGCGGAGACGGGATTGGTTATCCTTTATTTTATGATGGAAAACTTTTGATCCAGAGAGGAGGAAATTCTTACAAAGATATATTTGTGTATGACGTTGCAGCCACTTCATGGAGGAAAATCGGAGCTATGCCATTTTGGTTAAATGCTAGCCGGAGGTTTAGGCCTTTTTCTAGAACTCTAGCCACAGTTCCAGGTTGCAGCTATCTACACGAGAGGAGGGAAGAAAAGAAWACAATTCTAGAAGTTCTCTCTGTGATGCAAAAGTTTTTATCTTGAAATACTTTGTAATTTTATGTTCGATTTATTTGGATCTTATTAGACAAGTAAATTCTAGAAATCCTCTCTATGAAGCAGTAAGTACTTTTGCTTAAGATAAATTCAGCTTTTTGTTGTAAATGAAGCTGAACCCCTTAACTCATTTCCGCAACTACTTGATGATAGGTGTCTGTTTATATTTGAGTGAAGTTTTGTTTTTGATGTTTCTGTTCTTGGAATTTCTTGAACTGGGGTTTTATATTCATTGGTAGATTCAAGTATTTCCTCCATATGTGCGTGATTTATGAATTTTCTTGAACTGAAAACCTTACACTCATCAAATAGTTCTTTCAATGTTTTCTTAACTTTTAGTTGGGGAAATTCAGCGCAGAACTTTGAATATCTGAGTTTAACCCCATTATAGGGCTGTAAATATCCATGAGATTGGGTAAATTCTTTTTTTTTTTAAATAAAAGATTTTTGTGCTTAAAAAGATCCGACCACTCTTTTTGAAAGAGTGGTCGCATCGAAGGACCCAGAGACATATTATATGATGAATCTAGATGGTAAACTCAGCATTTTCTTTGTACGAATTCAATGGGATATTGCTAGGCTCTAAGTAGCAATGACAACATGTATTCGCTTACTGGGAGGTACTTTAGTAGTATTGCCCTTGAGTCAGACCAGTTCCTATTTTGCAAAGTCGGAACTGTAAGCTTGAAGAGCTACAGAATGCATAATTTTGTGTAAATGACTGAGCAATAAAATGGCCGAACGTTCCAAACTTTCTAAGTCGCCCGATGATGAAGGAATGTGGTCTTGAAATTTATCGTTCGCCAGAAAGAGAGAAACAAGTGACTTGGAACAACCGAGAGAACTTGGAACATCATCTGATTATTGGTTCCAGGACACCCTCTACTGCTGTTATTACGTTCAGATTTTGCACCTTCTGTGGTATATTGTAACTCAAAGAATTTGAAGATAGGTTTAGCTCCAATAGATCCCTAAGATTCCAAAAACACAATGGGCATACATGCTTGAATTGAAATTGTTACTGCAAATAGACTCTTCTCAATGACTTGAGTTCACCCGAGCTATCTGTTTATAGGACTTGAAAGTGTCATTCAGGTACAAATCCTCAAATATTCATTTTCTTGCAAAGTTCAGGTGTGGTATACTTCTCTGCAATATGATATAATACAAGTGGTTTATAAGGCATAGGCTTAACCTTCCTCGTACCATATGGTAGAGTAAACATGATAAACAAAGAAGATATACAAATTAGTGAAAAAATCTTTAGTAATACGCATAAATAGAACACGCTTTACTCTTTCTTAATCATTCATTGATCTTCCCTCTCCCCTCTTCTATGATTGTCTAAAACGGTGGTATAACATAAATATTTGGTTTAAGTAAAGAAAAGGGACCAAGACGCATAACAATAAAAAGTAAGTGATCCCTCTCATTAATGGTCATTAAATTAGGCACTCTTAATTCTTTCTTTGTAACATTTGGAGATGATGGAGATAGAGATGTTAGTGTTTTAATTAGGTAATACAACTTTGATCATAATACTTTAGACCTTCTCATTTTTCATAATTTATATGGGTAATCAAAATAGGTTGTCGGAGAAAGAGAGAGCGATTGAGGAAATCCATTTTGAGACTTCATGGGTTAGATTGCTAGTCATTTAGATGAGAATTTCCCTGGCATATATGACCAACAAAAAGGACTAAGGGATTTGAAGGCTTTAAAAATGTTAAGATTTTTCGTTATTCCTTTTGCATTACATATATGTTCACAAGACGAAAATTTGGATTTTACAAGGAACAAATTTGATTCAAATTCGTCGTTAAAATTTCTCTCCGATATTATGGTATCGTAAAATTTCGTCAGATAATACTTATGGAACAAATTGTTTTTCTAAAAAGTATGGGAGAAATGAAATAATACTAATACGTTATAAATTTGCGAATAATTTACGATGAATTAAAACTTAAAAATTTTTAAATTTTTAATTAATTTTTATCACAAATTTTGGGATGAAAATTTTGAATTACAAATTAATTTTTTTATTTCCATCGAGATAATCAATTATTTATATGGAAGTTAGTTAATAAGTACCAATGATGATTCCTCTTTTATTTAAYAATCTTGCTATTTTTTAAACGATAGGATTCTTATTCTCGACTAATGGTCACCGGGATCACTAAAAGGAAGCCCATTGCTAGGTCTCAACTACATGTAAATCATGTATCATAACACTAGCCAACTTTTCAATAAAGTGATAAGATGCACCCACACTAAATCATTAGAATATATGATTACTGAATGTGTACTGAAAAGTTCTAAAAGATAATGGACAAACTTAAACACTAGAAGGATAACTAGAAGAAAACTAGAAATGTGTTGAACTCCAAATTTATGACAATCTTTGGTTACAAAAAATGCAATTCAGATCACACGTTAGTTTTGAAGAAATGACATGTGAAAATTACTACCTTATTGTATATTTTGATSACATGAAGAAAAGAAAACTTTGAAGGAATGCTTGTCCAAAAAGAGTTAAGGCCCTAAAAATACTTTTYGTAGTTGGAGTGATTTCTCCATCCAAAATTGCATGTACTAGAGTATGTATATTCACAGGTCTCGATCGAACTTATAAGCTTGTACATCTTATGCCAATTTTATAATGTCATTGATTCATGAATCGAAATGTGGAGGATAAATAATTTCAAGTGGAGGGGATTATTACAAACATATTTTAGTCCACCACTTACTAACTTGAGAGATATTGATTGTCAGGAACAATTACATATGAGAAAAATGGCATTTGCAAATCTTGCTTACTTAATTACACAAACAAGTCTTCTCAAAGATAGTGGATGTAGTAATGTGGAAGAGTAACTGCCCGATTTCTTTACATACTTTCTTATGATCTTAGAAACTACTTAGTTAAATTTTGCTTAATGCATTCAAGAGAGACGGGTAGTAGGAATTTTCACGAGATACTAAAAGCTATCATTTCATTGGATATTTTGTTAAGGGGAAAGAATGCCCTTTAAAGATTAGGAATGATTCAAGTTATTAGTCTTATCTCAAGGTAAAATGCAGATTTAATCATAGTAAAATTGACTTTCTTACCTCCTATAGAGGTACGCGCTATCATATAAAAGAGTATGACAGCCTTTGCCTTGAAAATGCTGAAGAATTCTTCAATTATTATCATACTTCATTGCAAAATGCAATCGAAAGATCCTTGGACATTTTGAAGAATTGTTCACAATTTTGGGAAGTGTAGTTGAGTTGTGCTGCAATATTACAATAAGATATTTTTTTATTTGTATTTTACACAATTATCTCACTGGTGTTGAACCACTTGAACATCTTCTTGTAAAGGATGTTGAAGAACTTAATTATCAAGCGATAAAAGATAAGTAAATTATTTCAAGCTTAATATTAGTGTAGGAAAAGGAGAACTTTTTAGGGAAAAAAGTGCATTTCATATGTGGAGAGATTTCGTTAGAAATCGTCAAGTTTAGTATTTTAGCATTCAGATTGTTGTAGTCCATTTCCACTTTATTACGTCTAATTTAATATAGAATTATCTTACGTTTAGTGTTTGATTATATTTCTAGCAATATCTTTTGTCTATGTTGAGTTTGCTTCTTTGTTTTTCAAAATCTATTAACTATTTATTTTGAGGCATTATTTGTTTAACCGAAACATGGACTCACTAGAGCATTAAGACAGCTTTAATATTAATTTTACCTTTTGCCTAATTGCTTTAAATTGTTATGCTATTTGATTTCTTTAAAACAGGTGGATGGGGAACAAGATGATTTAGAATGAATGATAGAAGGAACATGAAATGGATGAATGAGATGTATAGCTACTTTGTAGATAGTTTGTTTGATCAAAAGCTCAAGGAGCGAAAAGTTGGAGGTTCACTTACAAGATTTTCCTATGGAGCTGCAACAATGGCTATTGCAATGAAGTTGGTATGAGTTGTGACGTAGGACATGTGAAGAAATATGTAAAGACCTTGAAGAAATACCTTGGCATTGTTAAAGAMATTCTCGTAAAGAGAAGTAACTTAATTTCAATTACTCAACACATGATTGAAAGTAATGAATAAGTGTGGTCTAATTATTTCAAAGTAAATTATATAATGATATTCATTCTTGTTAGAATGTTATCTGCTCTTGTTTATATTCCATATTATTCAATCGGCTTGACTTATAAAGATAATAAATATTCTCTCCTTGAAGAATATGATATACTTGATTCAGTTTTACAACTTTTTAGACAAGTATTTATCCATTTCATGTTAATACACAATTCCAAACTCTTTAGCTATAAATTAGTATATTAGTGTACTTTATAATGATTGAGGTTATTGAGTAGACTAGTCACAATTCATCATTTTTGACCATCAATCTTGCAATTATTTTGTTTTGAGATAGTAACCATAGACTGACTGGCCCCTCTTACTGGATCTTTATATCATCAATTTTGAGATGTTATTTCAAATTTTCTTCTTCTCTTTCAAATCTCTTGCTCCATCATCTCTTTTATTTGTTCATCTTTGCTGCTAATCTAAGACGATACAATTTGTGTTGCTATTGTCGTACTTCATGCACTTGCTGCATAATTTTCAATCATAAGTTAAATGGATCATAATGGGCTCATATGCTTTAATTTCAAAATTCAAATGGTGTCAGTAAGTTTATTCTCCTTGGGTTTATTCGTATTACTTCCATGCTTAGTTGATTGTAAAAGAAAATATGGTTGTAAGAAAGCCACCTTAGGAATATATGTTGGGTGATGGATGCTGATAGAATTGAATACTAATTGTACCAAGTGATTCATTGCATATTATAGGGAACTTTTCTCTTCTGCCCTTCACTAGGAGAATCCTGCAAGTCCCTGACTTAAAAAAGCATGAGAAGTAGAAATGATACTAGTGTTCAGGCATGGTAAGTATGAAAAATGATGTACTATATAGTGTGATTTGTGTTGTTCTTTTCTCTTTTCCTAATCGAATACAAACAGTTTCTAGTCTTTCATTTGCTAGAGCCTTATATAATGTGATTGTTCTGTTTCTTTTCTTGTTAGCTAGATGTTCGCTTGGGCTTTGTATCGCTTTTGCATCTCATTAGGTTTATAAATACCACACTTAATTTATTTTGTCTAATTTCTTGAAAAATTATAAATAATAAAAAGTACAAAACAATTCTAGATAGCGAAAAAATCAACTGAAATGGCTTGGTTTAAAATATCTAGATCCATGGGACCATGTCCACACATTCAATCAAATCCGCTAAGACAATTAATTACAAAAAATTTTAACATGAATTATTCAAATAAAAAAAACCTCCCTTCTATTTTAATCTCGTAGCCTTTGTGAGTTGTTGGAGATTCCCTAAAACTTCTTTTAGTGACCTTCTCAAGATCCTTAATAAGAGTTTGTTTGTGAATAGGTGGTTCAATAGGTAAAGAACTGGAAAGTTCAATCTCAAACAGAATCAAAGAAGAATGAATAGTTAAGTAAATCTCACAATTTATTCACATTGAAAAACGTTGTATTTTCTCTCCAAAATTAACATTAGTTCTTCAGCTTTTTCATCTATATTCTAAGATACTAAATAGAGCACAATTACGTTTTTACAAYTAGAGTAGAATAGGATTCCTTMTTTAACACTAAGATTTCCTAATCTTTATCTTATAGAATACAAGATAGACTACAATATTTTAAATAAACTAAACCTTAAGTGACCTTAATAGAATATTGAATATACTCTAAATCACTCAAAGAACGTTAGAAGTCTCAATTAACATAATAAATATCAACGTGTAGGAACTTATTGAGTGTTGCATAATGAAGAATTAGACACTAATGTTCATGTGCAAGAGCTGATCTTACAATCTTCCCCTTTTTTGCTTCTATACGAACAAAGCAAATTTAAGTATATTTGTCAAAATATATGGACCTTTCGCACATATATGAACACAATAAAAATAAACTTAATTGTCGTTCAATAATGAAACATGATTCAACATAGCGCACACAACTAGGAACTTGATCATTACTACAATATTAAAGGAAACGGTTTCCAACTAGCACCAAAGTCAAATATGGCTAAGCATACAGAACAATACAACTTCTAAGATAATGTGCCAAAGTACCAAATCATGCTTACTCAATTAGACAAAACACGTCTTTTTCAAGATACTGCACGTAGTAATGTGGAAGAGTATGTTGCCAGATTTCTTCACATACTTGCCTATGATCTTCGAAACTGCTCAGGTAAATTTTACTTTATGCGTTCAAGAGAGATGGTTAGTAGGAATTTTCATGAAATACTAAAAGCGATTATTTCATTGGATATAGGGAAGAATTCCCTCCAATGATTATGAATAATTTAAGTTATTGGACTTAACTTAAGGTAAAATACAAATTTATTCATAGTAAAATTGACTTTCTTACCCCATATAGAAGTACACACTATTATATAAAAAGAGTATTACAGCCTTCACCCCGAAAATGYTGAAGAATTCTTCAATTATTGTCATACTTCATTGCGAATTGCAAAAGATCCTTGGACATTTTAAAGAAATAGTTCACAATTTTGGAAAGTGGAGCTGAGTTGTACTACAATATTGCTACACAAGGAGATATATTTTTTACTTGTATTTTACGCAATTATCTCATGGGTGTTGAACCATTTGAACATCTTCTTGTAGAGGACGTTGAACAACTTAATTGTCAAGCAATAAAAGATAGGTCAACTATTCTCCCACAAGGAACGGTGAATCAATTTCTATCTCTTACGATCACTTCAACTTTTATCACGGAATGGTGAATCAACAATTAAATTTAAGAAAGGAAATGATCAATTATAGAAAACTATTTTTAACAATAAACTTTCAATAGAAAAAGGTTCTGGTTAAGATTATTAAATTCACACTAGTTCAAGCATTTGACAATTGAAATTAGCTTAGTAACATGCCATAAAGAAGTTTGTGTCATCACTTCATTACTGGTCTGTGTGTAATCTGCAAAGATATCTCAGAAAGTGAAAGGAGAGAAAATGATCAACATTGATTCTGTTACTTCTGTCCTAGGGATCTTTACCMGCTACATGAATATTCAAGCTGTCTTTTGGTATAATGGATCAGATTCGGATTCTCATAGAAGATCTACAATTTCTGGTACTCTATATGTTTTGCTTGACAAAGTTAAATGCTTCATCATCCGGCAAGAACAAGGATTCAGGATTTGCTGAAATGTTTCGTATTCATGCTGCATTGGAAAAGAAAGGGCCTTTAGGAACTGCTGTTTTTTCGCTGGTCAGTAGAGAATTCCAAGATTGGGACGCTCTTTCTTCTGAGTTGCTAGAAAAACTTCAGCAGTACAAGCTAACAATCAAGGAAGCTTGTTCCAATCTCTCAGGTTGCTTTTTCCAATGCGAGTATTCCAGCGATGAGCTGCAGAAACTCATGTGGTATATATCACTGTATCGCTAGCCAATGTTCTCCTCTCAAGTAATATTAATATGTTTATATATATGATAAGTTTAAGATTGCATCCCTCAAAGAGAAGCTAGATTTATTCAAGGAATTTCTCCGATTCGCTAGGCAATGGTGCAACAGTGCCGAGGAAATGGAAAACTTCAAGATACATATTTAAGCTTGGGCTTGCAATCCTGCTGGTTTATGCCTTCCGAATTGGATTCTAGATGAGAGGGAAGAAAACATGGCACCTAAGACCATTGTTCTTCTTTCTGCTGGTTTGCTGCAGCAGAAACTTAATACTGGCCTTCCGGAGGTCACAAGGATGTGTTCTAGCAGTCCTGAAAGTCTCAAACCTGTCAGAAGATAAAAGTTTCAACGATCGTGAGCTTGTTTCGAAATTTGTTGAATTTGTTCTTGGGAATTTGCAGGTGGATTTGCGGAAGGATGGTATTCAAATGCTTCGTAATGAGATGATATTCTTGATAACATTTCTCATGGATCCGGCAGAGGCCAAGATGCATGCAAATGATGGGAAGTTAATTTTGACACAAGCTGCTGCTTCCGGCAACAATGCTGCATCTCTCATTGCTTCACTCAATGGGAAGGTTAACGCAGTCAAAGCAGCGGTCAGAAAAGTCTATAACCACTTATCTTTGGATGCATCATCTTGTAATTTCCCTAGGATCAATATTCTGGGATTGTTTGATTCTCTCATACAAAATTTGAAAGAGATCTCCATTGATTTTCCAAAGCATTCAATGACAGTTCAGGAGGAATTAGCGTAGCTTAGGAATTTGCTTAAAGCATCAAATTTGAAAGGGTATTTATCGCAGAGTTTGATAAATGAGAATAATGAACTGAAAGATCTCTGGACACAAATTGTTAATGTAGCATACCAGGCAAAAAGAACCGTAAGTTCCTTGACATACCTGAAAAGTTTTGTTTGGCTTGATATGCCATACCTCTATGATCTTATAGCAAAAATTAAGCATATTGAGACGGAGGTCAAGAGGATACTGGATCATTATATGCATGGCATTGACGCCCTTTATACTGAAACGAATCCCAGCCCTACGGTTCGTTTAAAAACTAATGTTCAAAGAATGGATGAAGTGTTTGTAGGCTTTGAGGATGAGATAATGGACATACGAAATTGGCTTAGAAGTGAAGCAAAAGAACTTAATATTATCTCAATCATTGGTATGTTCAGAATGGGTAAAATTACTATGGCTAAGAGAGTATATAATGATTCTTCAATTGAGTATCATTTCACCAAATGTGCATGGTGTACCATTGCTCAATAATATAATAATAAAAAGTTATTCCTTGACATTTTAAAAGATGTAATTGAGGTGGATGATAGTTTATTTAAAATGGAGAAAGAAGAATTAGCGACAAGCTTCGAAAATGTTTGAAAGGATAAAAATATTTGATTGTTATAGATGCAATTAGGGATGTTAAAGCATGGGATGCGATAAAGTTGTCATTACCAGACGACAAACAATGCTAGCCGAATTAGATKTACAACTTGGATTCATAATGTGGCTTTGGAGGCTAAGTCAGATAGTTGCTACCATCCTCTAAATTCGCTTTCTCATGATGAAAGTTGGGAGCTGTTAGGGAAGAAACTATTTCATAAGCAAGATAGCTGTCCTCCAAATTTTGYGGAGGTTGGCAAGCGGATGCAAAAGATTGCAAAGGGCTGCCATTTGCTGTTGTCTAAGTTGCAGGGCTTTCGAAGGAAAAAGTTGAGAATCTGAATTGGTGGAAACAAATTGGAGAAAGTTTAGGCTTGAGAATTTCTAAAGAAGGATGTGCCGATATTTTAGAACTAAGTTATAAACGTTTACCAGAACATTTGAAGCCTTGCTTTCTTTATTTTGGATGATTTCATGAAGAAAAAAAG
The DNA here is from genome assembly GCA_001752375.1 of Rhazya stricta. NCBI lineage: Eukaryota > Viridiplantae > Streptophyta > Magnoliopsida > Gentianales > Apocynaceae > Rhazya > Rhazya stricta. The sequence goes on along the minus strand of MEJB01000029.1, from coordinate 2,156,351 downwards.
ATTAGAGTGCAGAAGTTGACACAACTCTGGGTTGCAGAAGGATTTATAGGAGAGCAAGAGATGAAATATTTTGATATTATGGCTAAAGAGCATCTGATGGATGTGGAAGTCTGGCTGTTGCTACCAGCAAAAGTCCTTGTGGTGGGATTAAGGCTTGTAAAATTCATGATCTTTTGCCTACAGAATGGCTAAAGATCTAGATTGGAATTGATTCAGAATGGCTAGAGGAATACAAAATATTTTTATAAAACGGCAGTAAACAAAAGACAGAGAAAAATGATCACCAAGTTATTTGAAAAGTGCCGATGGAATTTGGATTGAGGATTCTGATAAATTGGAACAGATGACTCGAGATTAATATATTCAATTGTATACCTCTARTAACTTTGTTTCTTGCATCTCCRATATATGGAATTTACCAAGGTTGTCAATCCAAGATGGTAGGGAGATCAATAAACTAGTTTTGATGGAAGAAGTCAAAGATGCCCTTTTCGACATGATCCCTCCAGAAGCCCAAAGGCCTAATAGTTTTGTCCCAAGTTTCTTTTGGAAGTTTTGGGACATTGTGGATTAATAGGTGTTTAAATTTGTTAAGCAAGCCTTTTCTATGCCTTTTCTATGGGATCCTTCCCGCTAAGATCAATGATACAACAATCACATTAATCCCTAAGGTGGACACACCAAATACCATCTCTTTGTTCCGACTTATTGCTTTGTCTAACGTTGTTACCAAGATTATTACCTAAATGACCACCAATAGATTGGAATCTCTGATCCATCAATTAGTTGGAGAGGAACAATGTAGTTTCCTTTCAAGTCGGCAAGTGGTTGATAATATTGTATTGGCACAGCAGGCAGTACATTCCATGCATCAGAAGAAAGGAAAGAATGGACTTATGGGCTATAAAGGTGGATTTAGAAAAGGCCTATGATCGGAACGAGTTGGCATTTTTTAATTGAGGTATTGAAATTTGTCAGTTTCGATATATTTATTATACATCTGATCATTCGCTGCATTACTTCCGTTAATTTTTCAACTATTTAGAATGAACGCCGACTAGATCAATTCATACCACAGCGAGGTTTCTGGAAGGGAACCCATCACTACGTCCAAAAAAGTTTATGATGACATATATATTACGATGTTTTTGGCAAATGTTGCTATAGATCTTATTTAATGATCTATATTGACGATTAGATCTATGATCTATGGCAGTCTGTTTTAAGATGAAAGCAGTCAAGCTTGAGTTCTTATGCCCACAATAAACCCTTCTCAATTGCAATTAGTTCCACATGTTTGGCCCTATCCTTGATCCTCATTGTCATTGCAGCAGCCACTTCTCCTAATTCATCTCTTAGAATAATGCCAATCTCAACTCGTTCTGTCGTCTATGAACCATCTATATATCATCTTTAGCCCCCCCTCTAGTGCAACAAGACCTTCCACCGCTCTATGCTCTCTTCCCTTCCAATCCACTCTCATGCCCTGGTTGTTTCAAAATTCCCTAGAAAACTCCTAGCAAACCTCATCGTCTCCTCCTGAATAATGTGTTGGTTTTCAGAAGACCATTTTATTCTCGGCCCACATAATCCAGAGGACCTCCATAATGATCTAGATATCTCCTTCTGAAATCAAGTGGCTATTCATGGTCAAATTTACCTATCAACTCCTTCATATCAAGAATCTCCATCAAAGCCCATTGAAACCCTTACCCCAATAGCTTCTACACCCGGCGTGCATAATCAGATATCCAAAATACATGTGCATCTATTTCTAAGCCTTCTTCACAGGAAGGGCATCGAAAGCCTCCATATGAAATCCAGTTAGCAAATTTACCTGAGTTGGTAAAATTATTTGGCAGAACCGCCAAAGTCATACTCAAACTTTTTGGTGAATATGAATCTTCTATAGGTATGTCCACAATGCTGCTCCACCAGAGGATGAAGCCACACGATCTTGGCCCACGCATCCACGAATAAAATCCATAGCCTCCTCGTATGCTGATTTTACTAAAAATCTATCATGATCCGCGTAATATCAAATCAAAATATCCTCCTAAGGGTTGTTGCAGAGTCACATCCATAATTTCCTCCATGTTTCTTTTGAGAAATACACTCTTTTAAGGCTTCAATATTCCATCTCTAAAATGCTGCAAAATAAGCAGTTGAACSTTCATGTCACGTGGAAAAAATAAAAAGTTTTCTGAAACAACCCTAAAAGTGTAAGGACTAGGAAGCCATGGCTAATCCCAAATACATATTTTCCTACCGAGTAATAGGTCGGATTTTGCACTTCAGCCTTCTTACACTTAAGCTACCGTTTTGGGGTGTAAACTTTCAGATAAGATAGGGGTGCTCATGAGGTCCGGAACAAAGTGTCTGCTAAGGAGGACGAGCTGTACAATTGTTACATTATTATGTCATTTTTTTCTTTTCAATATATGAAGTCCTTTATGTATTATCATAAGATGGTTTGAGGTATTCATAGTTATTGATTAGTTATAGGTCTCAAAAAAAAAAAAAAAAAATTACTTGCTAGTAAACGAATATGTATCTGGAACATTGACATGTTAAACATAACCACGAGAAGGCAAAATATTATAATTAAAACTTGAATGGTGTATAATGTTTAAGTGCTGGATTGTTTGTCTATGGGATGTCTGAGTTAGACAACAAGTATAGAAAGCCGTGTATAAGAGGAAAATATGTGAAAAATAATATGCAGTTTAGCTGTGATTGCATTTTCCTTGGTACAAAAAAATTTATCTGGYGATCACATAAATTTATCAGGCTCCAAACTTTCACGAATMTCATCTTCTGGTATATATGCCAGCGAAGAGCTGCAAAATTTAAGAGTCTCCTTCCCACTGCGAAAACTACTTGAGCTAATCGAGGACATCTACCTATCAACATATTATCTACCTATCCACATATTATCTAAAGAGCAAAGATTTGCATGTTTGTTGGTCTCCTCAAGTATCAATATCTGGTCTTCCAAGAGTCATTTAGATCCTAACAAGATCAATACATTTGGTCATAATAACAACCAAATGTATGCCTCGCAGGAACCCGTGGGTTATGGGCCCACTACGCTTCCGCTGCGCCGCTCTAATTGTTATTTAAAAAGATGTTGATTGTTTGGATTTGTATTATTTGATTCAGTCCTGCAAATTTGGGACACTGATCAAGAATCTTGGGATTCTGCAGTATGAGTCTATTCTTTAGGGATTCTAGGCTTGGGGGTTTTGTTCTTGTAATTCACCCTGATTAACTGCAATCTACTGGTTTAGTTCTTGTTTGGGTATATCCTATTCTTGCTAAATTTTAGGTTTTGGCTTTGTGGGCCTTTTAATATGCTATTGCATCTAGTTTGATGATGGAATATATATAGTGCTTTGTCTGGGATGTGACAAAATACTGTCAGTTTTTTTCTCATTGCGGAGCCCTCAGTGTTTTAGCTTGTTTTCTTTCCTTGCAAAATAAAAATAAGTTATTGCAAGAAATACAATTCATTAATTTGATCTCTTCATTACAACACGAATGATCTCTAAGCTCTATGGGCTAGCTTGCTTTTATTGAAATAGGATACATAACAAGCGGGAGATCKAGATTCTTTGGTGGTTGTAGTTTTTCCTGTTGGTTCAATTGTGATTGTTTTTGTTGTATGAGCTTTTTATCTCAAACTAATAAATTAGTTATCATATCCCTCTAAAATATGAGTTGATCGTTGTTTGTTTTTCTAGTAAAGAAGACTTTGTTGTCATTTATATACACAATCTTTTAAATCTAATTCATCGAATGTATTTAATAAAATATAAGTGGACATCTATCTTATAGTATTTCAAAATCTTTTATAATACTTTATAGTTTTATAAAATAAGATACAACTTTAATTGGTTAGAGGTTATTTATTTGAAAGGTAAATATATTTGATAAATTAAAAATTTATCAATGAATTAATACCTTCTTAAATTAATAGAATTTATATTGTCTAATGCAATAACCCCTCTCTAATAACACAGAAAGCGTGTATCATTTTTTTTAAAAAAAATTTTTTTGGTGGAAGGAACGTTTAACAAATTTTTAATACTCTAACAAATTAATAGAATTTATATTGTCTAATGCAATAACCCCTCTCTAATAACACAGAAAGCGTGTATCATTTTTTTAAAAAAAAATTTTTTTGGTGGAAGGAACGTTTAACAAATTTTTAATACTCTAACAAAATAGAGTGAAATAATTATAGATAAAAATTGTAACCATGGTAACTCAATAAGTTAGAATTAAATGATTAGCAAAGAGCGGTTATAGAAATAAATGATTAGCATGTCGAAAGAAACCTTTTTTGTTTGAGTGAAGAAAAGATGAAAATGTACGTGTACTAAATTTTAAAATTTTAATCATATTTAACGAATTTTTTCATTTCAAATGTTATTTTATATGGAATTCTATAATTTAGAAAAAATAATATATCATAAATTCTTTTGTTTTATCGTGGACCATGAATAAATAACTTCTTCATTGTAGGAGTGTGGTATGCTTCATTAAGAAGCTAGACCAAATATAGCCTTAAATGCTCCTTTTTGATCCTTTATTTTATTATTTTTTAATAATAGGTTATGTGTATCTATTAATTATATTTACGATTTTCATGTCACTTTGAGGGATTCCTCTTAGGAGGATGCTGATACACTACAATTGAGTATTCGATCAAATTGAATATCTGAACATGATTCACCGAGGAATGAGGTTGGGAAGCATCATGTCCACCTTACCATGGACTTTGAAGAAATTGACCCTGAAACATTTTGGATTGAAATATGAATAATTCTGAAGATAACAAAATTTGAGATTATCAAATTATTCAGAGATGATGACAATTTGAAGGTTGTCATAACTTAATCAGTAATGATAAGGGTGTCAATGTCTTCAGAGACTTTTTCACCTTCTCCACTTGTGATTAAAAACAATGATTAAATCAAAGCAACAAATTGATTAATATTTTTTCCGAATTTAGACAATATTATCTGATTATCTTCCTTGTGCAATTAGTAATCAACAATTAGATCAACAAGCAAATATGAGACATACGCARAATGCTTACATTTATTTATGCTACTATGTTTAGATGTCAAAAACAAATTCACTATATCAATCGAATACAATAGTCTTAGATATAAATTATTCATAGAATAACTCTCTTCTACTTAAATCTTGTAGTCGTTGTATGACGATGTAAATTTTGTTGACGTTTATGACCRAAAAACCTTCATTTCTTATTGCTGGAAATTCTTCCAAAAGATCTCCTAAGTTTGCTTAAGAGTACAGTTTCTTCGATAGGAGGTTTAACAAACATCTTAGTTTAAGCCAAGCACAAAAAATGATTAATATTAAGTAAAGGTTACTTAATATTAGACCAAAAAGGAATAACCCTTCATATAGCCAAATCTTACATTCAATTTTGTTGTATATCCTTTACCCCAAAAATCCAACAATTTTTTTAGGATTAGACTAGTTGTGTGAAGGAAAAACTATTTAAATACATGTTATAAAAGGATTAAGACTCTTCCTATAAGAATATATCATAATTCTATTTTTAATATATAAACTTGTATACTAATTCATCTATATCAAAACRCTTCATATAGATGAATTAGATATTTACCATGCACATTTCAATATATCCTATATGAGATATTACATTATATTTTTGTGCCTTAAAACTTWTTAGAGAAAGATAAGATCTTAACATATCTGATCAATCATCGTCAAAGTATGCATTCTATACCTTCTAGCTTCATAAAGTGTACAAGGCACGTAAGTGAGCATTCTCGATTCTAATAATAAAATTCAACCCTTACATATTAATTAATAGACACATCAAATAGACTCACAACAACAATAATCCTTCTTTAAAAAACCAAGATGCTACCATCTCAATTTTAGTATTACTAATTATAAAACACGACTGTATSAATTTTCTTGGGCTGCAGAAGGATTCATAGGAAAAGAAGAAATAAAAGATTTAGAGATTCTGATTAAAGAGCATTTGGTGGGTTTTGTTGGTAAAAGTCTGGTTATTGTTACCAGCATTCATGATCTTTTGCGGGAATTTTGCTTAGCAAAGGGTGAAGAAGAAAACCTGTTCAAGTTGCTACATGGGGATGATGCTTTTCGATATTCCACGAACACTTTGAATAAGCAATATCAAGTGTGCTTTCAGACTAAACATTGAAGGTCTTTTGTTCGATGGAATTCCTCTGCCCTCCATTTTGTACTCTTTTCCCATACTAGTACTGGTAGCGCATTTCCTTTGGACTATTGCTACTTTAGCAATTCAAAGTTTCTTCAAGTGTTGAATGTGGAGGATGTCCAATTACTTGGGAGATTTTCTAGAAGAAGTAACAACACTGGTTTTATAAAATAATAAGAGAGATAAAAAGTATTAGAACTTTATTCAAGTAAAAAGATAATGAACTAATACATAGTATCAATATAAGAAGCCTATTTATAGATTACTAAACCATCAAAAAATTAACAAAGACGATCCTAGTTTAACTCTATATACCAAATTTTAGTATTACTAAAGTTCGAAAATCCTAGTTTAACTCTATATACTAAATTCTAATATTACTAAAATTCTAATTTAGTAATATCTTTAACATGCCCTCTCAAACTCATGATGTTATAGCGACAACCATCGAGAGTTTGCCAACTAAAAAATGAAAACGAGGAGTAGAATGAGACTTAATGAAGAAATATGCAATCTGGAAAGAAATTGGGAGAAATGTGGCAAAGTGATAGTTCCAAGCTTGAAATGATGACGAGTAAAATGACAATCAATCTCAATTTCTTTCATGAAAAACCGAGTTGTGAGTAATTTGAATAGAATTCTTGTTGTTACAATGCATAGGAGTTGGACGAGAAAGATGCGCTCCCATATCTACAAGTAACCAACGCAACCAAACAATCTCCTTAGTAGTAGATATCATATCAGATATTCTGCTTCAGTTGAAGATTGAGAAACAATAAACTGTTTCTTGGTTTTCAAGTTATAAGAGAATCACCCAAAAAGATACAGAAACCAGTTAGAGACTTGCGCTCTATGGGATAAGTCCCATGATTAGCATCAGAGTAAGCACACAATTTCAAGGAAGATGTGGATGAAAGTAGAAGACTCTGATAAACTGTACCCCGAAGATATCACAAGATACGAACAACAGCTGTCCAATGAACTGTAGTGGGAGAAGCAATAAACTGGCTAATAACGTGAATAACATACACAATATTTGGACGAGTAATAGTAAGATAGATCAAACTTCCAATAATAGTACAATATAAAGTAGGATCTGGCAATCATGGACCATAAGAAGAAGAAAATTTTGCATTAACCTCAATCGGAGTATCAACAGTTTTATTATCAGTAAGTCTGGCCCGCTCTAGAATATCTGCAATATATTTTGATTGAGAAAGAAGATAACCTCTAGGTAAGTAGAAATCCTTCATGTGAAATTGTCTGGCTAACTTAGCCTTCAGAACTGAAGCACCATAAACATCATCACCTGTAATAATCATGTCATCAATATATAAAGAATGAATGGTACGACCTGCATCAGTGCATTTAACAAATAGTGCAAAATCATGATTATTAGGAGTAAATCCAAGAGAACATATCACAACAGAAAATTTCTCAAACCACGCACAAGGTGCCTGTTTGAGACCATATAATTCCTTCTTGAGCTTACAAACATACCTAGAGAAATGTGTAACCCCCAGAGGGCGTTCCATATAGACTTCTTCTTGAAGATCCCCATTCAAAAAGGCATTTTTAACATCAAGTTGAAGGCCACTGTCTAACTAAAGCAACTGCAATAAGAGTACGAACAGTAGCCATTTTTGCAATTGAAGCAAAAGTCTCTTCATAATCCATACCATACTCTTGAGGATTCCCCCTTGCAACCAACATAACTTTGTACCGCTCAATGGACCCATTAGAATTAGTTTTGATTTTACATACCCAACGACAACCAACAAGACTCTTACCAGGGTTAATCCCAAGTACCTGTCTTATGTAAAATAGAAAGCTCCTCATCCATAGTTTGCTGTTGACGTAGATCAAGAACTGCCTCTTTATAGGAAGTAGGCTCATGAATAGTATCTAAGAAAGAAGTAAAAGATGAAGAATAAGAAAAATAAATAAAATCTAATAATTTGATGGACTTACGAGTGCGTGTGAATTGATGTAGAGGTGGATCCGCAATCTCAGATGGAGCTTGAGAAGGAACAACAGGAAAAGAGGGAGCCTCAAGTACATCAACACCTGCAGAAGTAGTATAAACTCGTCGAGTATAATGATGAAGTAATAGAGGAAGAACATCAGAAGAGACATCTGAAGTATTAGCAACTGGAAACTTTAAAATACTAGAATCCTCAGAAAATAGATCAATATGAATAAGATCATAACTAGCCAAGTTATGAATAGTAGAGGGTATGGAAAAGAAAGGTATATGTTCAAGAAAAATAACATGACGAGATACGTAAAGTTTTTGACTAACTGGATCAAAATAATGATACCCCTTTTGACCACACCATAACCAAGAAAGACACAAATAGCAGATCGAGAGGATAATTTGCTAAGTTCTATATGAGGAAGAAAAACAAAACAAGTGCATCCAAAAACTCGAAAAGAAGAATAATCTGCAGCATACTTATTGAATTTCGYAAAAGGAGAAAGACCAGATATATGAGAGGATGATGTTGTATTAATCAAAGATACAATATTAAGAACTACCTCACCCAAAACACATTAGGAACAGAAGCAGATAATAAGATAGACCTTGCAGTTTATAGAATATATCTATGTTTTCTTTCAGCAATACCATTTTGTTCAGGAGTATCAGCACATGAAGTTGGGGGGATGCAACTCATGAAACATATTTGAAGTGTATTCCCTACTTAAATCAGAACCAAAATACTTGATAATAGCATAATGTTGACAAGATCCCGAAAAGATTTATATATCTCAAAAAAATTTAGAAAGATATTTCATTAAACAAACCTAACAATATCAAGTATGATCATAAATAAAAGAAACATAATACTGAGAGCCTCCTTTACTGGGAATAGGAGATGGCCCCCATATATCAGAATGAACTAAATCAAATGGAGAAGAAGAAAACAAAACACTTCGATTAAAAGGTAAGCTGAAAATTTTGCAAGTTTACATCCGCTGCAATCAGAGACATCATGTCCTTGCGAATTCCTAAAATCCCTTTGAACACTAAAAAAATTCAAACGAGAAGACGAAACATGACCAAGACGAGAATGCCATAAATAAAATTTAGAAGAAGAAGGATTCAAACAAAAAGAAGATATATCGACACTACTAGCAGTAGCAACTAGTACTTTCAACTTGTCCAAAACATATAGTCCCCCTTTCGTATGTCTTGTCTCAATCAGCTTCTAAGACTGCAGATCCTGTACAAAGCATGAAGATGAAGTACAGTAACAGAATTACCAGAATCATATTATTGACCAGCAGAAGTAAGATTTAATGTTAGGTTCGGAATATGATAAACTTTAGAGAGAGACAAGTGAGGAGTAACTATRAAACCAACACCTACTAAAGGTATAAGAGTGCCATCATCAGTCATGACAGGAATAGAGGGTGAATGATACATAAAAGTAAAAGAAGAAGAGTCTGGGGTATGATACGAAGCACCAGAATCGAAGATCTACATAGAGTAAGACTTACCTGAAGAGTTATGAGAAAACTGACCAACAGTGGAAGAGGCAGACATAGCTTGGGGTTATAAGGAGAGAAATCTCTGAAACTGCTCAAAAAGAGTGTTAGGATCAGTGTTGGATGATGGGGTGACTGCTGTAGCATTAAATCGTAGTGGTTTATAGCCCTGAGGTGGCCTATAACCTTAATGTCGTCGATTAGTATTAGACCGTGACGGGTTGCAAGATCTCCAATGTTGATGCTTCAACTGACATTGAACCTTCCAATGACATTTTTGCTTACAAAGAGTACACGTATCCATAGGAACTGGTATTTAAGAAGGCACTGCCATTACAGAAGGACTGGCAGCAGAAAGGATGCCCTTGTCCGGACCAGACTGGAGTTGAATTTCTTTAGCCAATAACTCATTGAGGACTGAGTCAATAGATGGTATTGTGGAACGATGTAAAATTGAACCTTGAAGTACTTTTAAGTCGCTATGAAGAGCCATAAAAACCTGCACCAATTGTTGTTGTTCCCTATGAACAATATAGGCATCACATTTCTTTAATTCCTCTGATTCTGTAAGAGTTAGTTGATCCCATGGATTCGTCATAACAGAATATAACTCATGCACATCCATGTCTTTTTGACGAAGAGCTCATATGTCAATCTCCAATTGATACTGTTTGGCAAAATTTTATTGCGTGTAAATCGTCTGTAGATAATCCCAAATCTGATTTGCCATCTCATACTTTGCTAAATATGCACCAATGGAGGGTATTACTAAATTGTTGATCCATGTAATAATTTTCGCATTATTGGCTTCCTAAATCTTTGTGGTAGTTGCACAATCCGTAGCAGAAGTTTTGGGCTTCTCAAAATTACCGATAACATAATCCCACTTTTGTTTATCCTTGAGAAAATTTCTCAACATAACTCCAATATGAATAATTTTTACCATCCAATGTCACATTGATAGACTGAAGCAAATCGTCACCTGCAATAGCCATGGTAAGAGGCGAACAAGACCAAACTCCAGAAGACTAAAAAAAAAAAAAAATGAGATTATACTTCTCGCCAGAAAATCTTTTCTGATGCCATGATAAAATAATAAGAGAAATAGAAAAAACTAAAACTTTACTCAAATAAAAAGATGATGAACTAATACATAATATCAATATAAGAGGGCTATATATAGATTAGTTAACTATCAAAAAAACTAATAAAGACAATCCTAATTTAACTCTATATACCAAATTCTAATATTACTAAAATTCAACAATGCTAATTTAACTCTATATACTAAATTCTAATATTACTAAAATTCTAATAGAGTAATATCTTTAACATTTTTTTTTTCCCTCTTGAGGTGCTTAACAATTTGGCTGATTAATTGCTTGTACATCTATTCCATTGGTAATAGTGAGGCTTCAGAACCTAGAAACATTTCGTGTGAGGAGAATTCAATATAACTGTCAGTTGTATCTATCATTTCGGGAATTTAAAAGTTACGGCATTTTGATGTAGGAAGATGTATTCCGCCTCATGCCGATGGGTACAGTTGTATGCTTTCATCGCAGAATAAGGTTTTTGAGGAAAAAATATTCTTGAGAAAGATATCACCAGTTCGGAAGCTCAAATATCAAACTGACACATAAGATCCGGCTGAGGAAGACACTAAGATATTAAAATTGGAGATCTCAAATCATCTTGAATAATTGAACATGATCTAACAAGGGGYGAAATTGAGGRGCAACACATTCTGCTTGCCATTGACATTGAAGAAATTGACACTAGAAAATTTTCGTCTACCATAGGTTGAAATATCAATAATTGATGGGGCATGGAATCCTGGCCAAAGGTGCGAGTGTTTGCATGGCAGGCGTGCCACAATATCCAGCCAACAAGGGACTCATGAGATACCTCATGTTTATTGTATGTGAACAATGCCACTTTGTTGGGGGGAGGAAGAGACAGAGATCTATATTTCCTCTAGTGCCTCTATGCTTAGCGTGCATGGAAGTGTGCTGGAGTTGCCCATGGTAGGGTTTCGGTTGGCACACATTCACCTAAGGACCAAATTAACAACCTGGTGTGGATAAATGAGAACGACGTAGATGCGAGGGAGTCTTGTGCTTAATGATAATATGGCCTATCTAGAACGAAAGGAACAAAAAGGTGTTTGAGAACAAGGAAATTACAGAGGAGGATTCAATTGGCATCACAAGAAACTTCTTAATAGAATAGAGAAATATCTAGGCTGGCTGCCACAACGCAGGGCGTTCCTGGGGAACGACAGTCGCAGAACCGGTGGAAACTGCCTGCTGAGGGGGGAACATAAGGTAAACGTGGATGGAGCTTTTACTGAGGACACAGCCGGTTGTGGTGTGATAGTAAGGGACACAGAGGGCATGACCACGGCTGCAATGGCATCGAGGGTTACAAATGTTGAGAGTCCTGAATACTCAGAACTCATAGCTCTAAGGAGAGGGCAATAGCTGGCTGAATCCCTGGGCCTCCGTCGTTTTGTAATGGATTCTGACTACATGATTGCTGTACAAAAGCTGTTGCTGGTTGATGATGACTTATCCCCTTAGGTGGAATGGTGGCAGGCCATTAAGGAGATGGCTAGGAGTTTGCGTTGTGCCTACAGGCTTGAATAAGCCAACACCTGCTTGCCAAGAAGGGTTTTCACAGAGTCAGTGACACGGTGTGGATGGAGAATGTAACCCCTGATGTATTTGGGGCGACCAGACTGATATATTTGGCGAATAATACAATGTGTTTTTTTTTTTTTTTCCAAAAAACAAAAATCAACATTCATGGTTCGAGTTAGTTCACTTTTACTCATTTTTCAAACTAAATTATAAATTTCAATTTTGAAAATTTGAATATAAAAAAGTAAAAAAATATAATGAATGATAAGCATTAAAAGAAGATAAAAATCTAAAATATATAGTGAATCTGGTYAAGAGTAATGCTGAGTTACCGTCTCCCTTAGCCCCCTACATTTTCCCTTCATTCCCCTTTCTCGGGGCGTCGGAACAACTCTAAAAATGGGATTTTGGTRAAATCGATTATTATCTATTGTAGCTTCTAATCGATTATTATAACTTGTATTTCGTGGAAATATAGTAGGAATAGAGCCCATTAAGACCCAATAGGGATAGTGCACTACATTGGACTTTCCTGTGACCCAGGAGAAAACTTGGGKTGATTGATGATGTTTATTGGATCTGCCTCTCTGTATATACTATAGGTTGGCAACTTCAACACCGTTGTAGTTTGTTTTTAAGTCTTAAAGAGTATTATCTAAATCCGGCATATTTGAATCTTATTTCACCTGCCCCTACCTAGGATAGTTGCTATGATGTACCCATTGTGAAAAAAAAAAAAAAAAATCATTTTATAAGTATGAGGATGCACAGATGCACTATAAGAATCAATAACCAGCAATTCCCATTCACTCTTTCAAATGTCTAATACTATACTTTATGCTCAACTTTTCCAGCAATTTTGGCCCTCTAAGCTATAATACCAGATATACCTAAATGCATATTGCTTGCTTGTTGGTTAAACAAAGTCTTTAAAAAAAAGATAAAAAAAGAGTGATTAAACTGGGATTATCCCTTTTTGTTCCTTGGAGCCTCTARAGAACAGGTAATATTATATGCCTAATAGGTCTCCTCTCTATTACAATTGGAGGAGGAAGGGAAGAATGATTAAACTGGGATTACCCCTTTTTGTTCCTTTTAGTTGAAGAACTTGTTGATTCACAAGATGTAAACATGCATGGTCAGTGGCGGATAGTATCAAACCATTCACCTAAGAATGCAGAAAGCAAAGTCAGTTGATCCATAAACTTTTGACTCATTGTTTAGAGCATCATCTTCAGCGGTTTCTTCATTATAAGCTTGGCTGGGATATGTTTCGTAATTAGTGAACTAGAAGCATCAGAAGCTGTGTTTGCTTAATAATCAATGACCTGATAGATCTCCAAATGACATTGCTCACATCCTCATATCCAATATTTAAGCTCTAAGATTAGATCTTTTGTTTTTCAGTGAGTGCTCGTGTTGGCTCCTCGTTGTTCCGGTCCTACAGTCTTCAGGTCCGGTTCAGCTCAAATGCAGTCCACGTCCACCACAAACCTACATACCTGTTCTGGAATATGGGGGGTGGCACCAATCATTCCTCAACCTTCTGGTCCAGTTCAAATGTAGTCCACTCCACCTCGAACACACCTGCTTACCTGTTGCCCCAGTGGGGCCAGGCACTAGTCAATGGTGAGGGTTGGCACCAGTAAGTCCTACGAGTTTCTATCTGCACAGATTCAATTTGTCTCCTTCTTCCTTTTCTATCTCGCATCTTTCTCCAACAGTAGTGAATTCATAGTTAAAAGCTAATAAATCATCAAGATGAAAGGTTTTCATTTTGAAAAGATTTTCCTCGTAAAAATGACATATATTTTAAAACGAAAATACTAAAACTTTTATTTAACTTAAAATGAAAGAACAGTACCAAGATCTTTGTTTAGATACTCCAATAGGCGATCTCTTCAAGCATGTATTGGATTGTTATAAATGTAACATGGCTCTTGGCCACTTTTTTGTTTCTTAGCCTGCAAAAACAACTTAAAAATTAGCTTACTTTGTTGGAAGGAGACTCATTTCATGTTGTCCTTTGATGCAACCAAGGAGCCCATATAGCTAAGGGCGACATTCCAAATGAGCGCAACTTTTRTGATATAGGAGACTACCTATACAATATAAAATGAGTTTGTATATATACTTCCCCATTGTCTTTGGTCACCAAGAAAAGAAAAGGCAAGGAAAGAACTAGAAAGTTCTCTAACCTAAAAAGAATTAAAAAGGAAAATAAAAAAGAAAAAATTACATATCATCTTACATACTTTATTATGATATTTCATCTGTGTCATAACTTGTACACTAAAATACTTAATATATACACAAAGCTTTAACACATAAGTCTTCAAATTCTTTTGGCAAACCTAATATTTATAAACTATAGATATGCATTAGACAATTGTACAATATATTTTGAAAATGTGCCGCCGATTGCTTCTAAYTGAGGCTTGGAAAGATTACAGTTCATTTGTCTTCTTAATTATTTTGCAGCCACCACAGTTTGGTTAACTAAAAGTTACCATCTGCTGGTCAAGTCTAAGAGAAGCCAAATATCTTTGTCAGCATAGCAATAATATAATGTAAAGCCACCTACCCCTTCTTTTGTATTTGGTGCATAGTTAATTAAAGAGATTGACATTTCAATCATRAGAATAAATAAAATATAGCAATTTATATACTCCAAAACTTGATGTCTTCACTCTCTCAATCTTTTTTGCATAAGAAAATACCCAAGCAGATCGTATCTTCATACTCCCTTCGTTTTTTAAAATATATTACAATAGGATTTTTTTAATTATTTCTAAAAATATGTCACATTTTATTTATCGAAACACTTTTGAATATATTTTTTTCATATTTATCCTTATTTAATTTTCAAATCAATATTATAAAAATCAAAATCTTTCTTCTCATAAAATTAATTCTCCTTTTTTTTAATATAAGAATAAAAATGTCACTTTAATAGCAATCTTACATTAATTTATTATCTCCTTTGTATATGTGTTTTATCATATTGTAATATACTTTAATGAATGAAAGGARTATAACATTGCATTAAAGGCTTATAATAAATGCATTAAATGTTGTACTTTATACAAGATCAATGCATGAGGTCCACAAAAACTGTATGCACATAATTATTTATAGAAATGAGCTAAATTCGCACCCCTCTTATCTAATATCTCTTAATTGGACATGATTATCCTTAAGTTCTTCCACTTTGACTAATTTTTTTTTTAAGGATAATAATTTTTAATATTGTTCAATTAAAAGATACTGAATGATAAATTAGTAAATTTATGATAAATAGGTGTACAGAAAAATACTTAATAGATCAAACTTATCCGGACCAAAGGGGTCAATTAAATAAATTTATTTATTTTTACAATCATTTTGTTCATTTACCATAGATTATCAAGGATATTTTGGACATTATAAAGCCCCAACTATTCTTTATCCATTTTATAGGAATCAACTTGATATGAATAGAGTTATAGATCTTTTAATATTCTATGCTACGTTCACCCTGCWTCATCAATCAAAGCACGATATGTATCCAACATCTCTTCTCCATCTTCAAATCTTCTAATATATTCATGTTTACCATCAACCGAATCAAGACTTATATATATATATTTAATTATTTATAAGATAGATGAGAAGAATGGTTAACGTTAAATATAAATACACATCACATAGCATAAGGTACCAACAAGGGTACTAAAAAATCTTTAACTATTTTCTTCTCTACGATAAAATTTAATATACACATTGCGCTACAATTGATATATATATTACAAAATATATTAAAAAATTCGAATCCAAAAACCAGCATTGTCCATGAGTGGTGGCATTAACTTTTGCATTGTCCAAAGAATACCTATCCTGAATAGTTTACTATTCTTGAAAATGATATGCAAATCTAAAGCTCTTTTCTTAGTGGCCGAGAAGTTACTATAGCATCAAAAACCTGTCTCCTAAATGGGCCAGGTGGACGAGATGTCAATTTTTCCTTCGGAAGAAATGACAAGGGTTATTGTTAATGGAACAATAATAGAAAATTAACAAGTTGTTCTTCATTAATTCCTAGATGTTTTTTCTCCTCTTTGATCCATAATCTATGATGGTAAACTAATGCTTCCAACCAAAAAATTTGTTCGATCTCATGAGCTACTTGTTCCTTGGCAACAAGTGAAATAGAATAAACAGTCGACCAATTGTTGATCCTTTTGATATTTCTATTATTTAGTACACGTTACATTTTTTTAAAAAATTTGAAATCTCATCAATTGTCATGACATAAGAATATCGTACTCTCGAAATTGATCGTCATATAAAAAGCCCTATCAAGATAATATTCGATGCTCATGGTTTGAAGTTAAAAATTAAGATTAAATTAATTTATAAAAAAATGTACATATAATAAAATTTCTTTTAAAATTTTATTTTGACTTAAATAAATTTCTCGCTTGAAAAACAAAAGAAGAAGAAAGTATCTGATTAATCTATACAGCCATTTCTGCGGGAATGTCATAATCGTACTTCTCTTGGTATTTTGTGTCACAAGAAAAGAAGTGAACAAATAATTAATTAAAAATAAGCATATTAATTATTTAATTAAAATATCTTCCTTTTCCTGTTGAATTACTATTTTAACTTTCTACTTTTCTTTGTGGTGAAATTATTAATGTGTCTGTTTGGAATATGCCACTGGAAAGAAAAAATAATTAACTATTATTGTGGGCCCCATGGAGCACCATACTAATGATTAATTAATCAATCATTGGAGAGGGATCRGTGATGTCATTGGTTGATGCAATTTAGTGAATACATAAATTAACGATCCAAAAATTAAGAGACTAATTAATTAGGAGAAGTAAACAGCAATTATTTCCAATACGAAAATGGAAAGTATAGTTGAACAACTCCGATATTTTATAGTATTTTACGATTGTTTTTCTATTTTATTGTATTGATGAATAATGTAGTATTTTCTAAGTCAAGTTTGTAAAATTAATAGTATAAACCTATGTAATTAAGAGACAAAGGAAAAGAAAATTAATCAATACTAATCATTAGGTCAAGAATCGGATCTCAATTTACTCAGATTATGAATTACGAATCAAATATTCTATTAAATTTTTATTATAATATACTGCTGGGTTTTTGAATCTATTGGCTCCCTCGATTGGTTGTCCCCTCCATCCTCATATTGATTGATGAAAAAAATGAATAATTAACTGTTAGCCGATTGAGTAACTAATATAATTGACTGTAWAGCAATGATATAATAGAAAAAATTAATAACATCGTCCATATCCATTCAAATCTCATCTCATAACTCTTGATCCATAATAAATATGGATCAATTTAATTCATGTAGCAGTGTTCTAATTATAATTACAAATAATTAAAAATTTTAAAACTTCCTCTTACTTTTTCATTTCARTTACACGTTAATGCCGCGCTCAAGAATCCCACTCATTAAAAGTTTAAACTAATTAAATAATACACGGTACAAAATAAAATCACTTCTCTTGTACAAAAGAAATAAGTGAAAAAGAATATAAATAGTAATAGTACGTTATTTTTAATAATAGATAAAACTTTCAAAACTTTATCTCGAAATAAATGAAAAACGTCATTTGGACGCTTCAAAAACTTTTCCCTTTTTCTCCGATCTAAACGAAGAATGTTTGTCCAAGTTAGAACTAAGAAACTTGGTAAATTGATCTATCAACTTCATTAACAGTTTCTTGACAATAAGAACCTCAATCATTCTTTTATCACTTAGATGACAAATACTACTATTATTTGAGCATGCCTGCTTTCTTCTCTGTCTCAGCATTCCAAAGCACACCCTTTACGCATCTTTGTTACTATTAAATGAATAGGACTAATGATGAAAAGGAATCGATAATGAATTATTAAATTAAAATGAAATTTTATATTTATAATTAATTTTTAATGTCATATTAAGAAGATTCAGGGTTATATTTTTCTTCAAATAAGAAAAAAATAACCCTGAACACAATTAAATTAAATTCGAACGTCACGTTAAGCATGATCAATATTTGATCTTTCTTCGAGTGAGAAATAAATTCTTTAAACATGATTYAAATTAAATTTGAATTAATTTTATTAGGTATTGCTCCTGAATTGTCGTCTATCTCATTAAATACCAGATAGGTCCGTGAATCGGTTTTTCTCGACTTCTCATGAGTAGAGAGACCCCTACTTTCTTTTTCAATTTTACTTTTGTTTAAACTTATTTTAATCAACGTGAAGGAAATGTCAAATTTCATGGACCCCAGTCATTCTCCACCGTTCAAGGGATACACCACCTGGCTACTCTGAGAATCGCTAAAGCCAGAAAAGRCCAATCAGAGAAGAYSAGAAGAGCCCTCGGCCTTCTTACCCGCCATTGAATTTGTATTCTGGTGATGTGATTCGATTCGCTGGCCCKTGGAACATTTGCCGKGTCGGACGTACGCCTTCCTTSGCTCATTAATCACTATAAACGCTGCGTTTCTCACGAAACATCATAACAGAAGTTTAACTAATGATGATTCCCGACCGTACACGTTTTTATTTTAACCATGTACGCTTATCCTTACTTAACCTCTAGATGGTTATATTCAACAACGTATGAATAGTTATTTGATTCGGGTTAAGGAATTGTCGAATCCTTGCCTTAGAATATGAATATATGAATATGAACATATGGGTAAGACGAATCGATATTGACACAACCTGATTCATTTTTATAAGGTATTTAAGATTTGAATCATGATCGTAATATGAAGGTTTAATCTTATATTGTTCTTTCATTATAAATGTACTCTCTTTTTATTAGTATGTTCAATGTATTACCTATTTCTATAACAAATAAGAAGAGTTTGGTCAACACGATTCTCGTATTTACACATTATATATTATATATATATTCTCTATAAATTAATAATTTGAGATCATATAATTTCTTTTTAATTTTAGAAGGTATTAATTAATCGAATTTTATTGGTGTACTTGATTTTCAAAGAAACACTCTACTAATCAATTAAAGTTTTATTTTATTTTATAAAAATATGAAGTATTATAACTTAAATATATCGAAGGAATTAGATTTTAAAATCAATGTATATAAATGAGAAGGAAGTCAATATGTGCAAAACTTTGATCATTAAACAAATTGCATCAATTATCTATATCTTGTGAAGAATCTAAGAAAGATAGGAAAGAAGATGCAAAAAATCTTTTTGACAAAAAGGGCCAATTTGTATATGAATGCTTGCTAAATATCCCTTAGATCTTACAAAGTCGGTAGGTGGTGCCTAGTAACTTCATTAGCACATTCTACTCTGTCATCAACTTTGTGGGAACATTTTTTTCTTAGTGGAAGATTAATAAATTCATCATTAGGGGGAGGTGACTAATTTGA
Source organism: Rhazya stricta (assembly GCA_001752375.1). Taxonomy (NCBI): domain Eukaryota; kingdom Viridiplantae; phylum Streptophyta; class Magnoliopsida; order Gentianales; family Apocynaceae; genus Rhazya; species Rhazya stricta. Next base: position 2,136,535 of record MEJB01000029.1, on the reverse strand, counting down.
GTCCTACAAAAAGTGAAAATGATAGGTCATTTAAATTGTTAAAAATCTACAAGATGGGACAAGTTTTATTGGTTTAATTAGTGGATAACCAATTAAATTCAAGTCTTTTGGGAAATGGAAAATAGAATAATATGAGTTTCATATTGGAGATGAATGGTACATCATGAAGATACGTGATGATAAAGCAAACACCAAAAAAAAAAAAAAAAAGAAGGAAAAGTAAAAGATTACAAAATATCATAGTGTGGTTTTTCAGTAATTAAAAATGCCAATCTTTTCTAAAGTTAAAGGGCGTGATTAGGCACAAGGATGTTAAAATCTCTGATGCCTTCATACTCATAAAGAAGGGTGGAGAATTATTCAATGGACTTGATTGATGGGTTAAGAATCTTACCATTCCACAGTATGACTATTTGTAAGGTCTCAATTTGTTTTACTATTTTTACTTTTTGGGGTCTGAATATAATAAGAACATTTTACCCTAATTCGATAACTATTAACACCAAAAAAAATTAAATTAAGTTTGAGATTAATGTACCAATTAATTTTGAATTCAAATCCCATAATGATTTTGGTTTTTTCAGCTATCTCAAAGGTGTTTTCTGGGTTGCCAATTCAGTACATCTTCTTGGACTTATTCAAAGGAAATTCTGACAAATTGAATCAATTAACATGTGCAAAAAAAGAAAAATAAATATCATTTAATTACTAAATTGGGAGATTCTTAGAATCAAACCTAAACATAAAAGAAACTTCAAACAAATATGCTCGACTCTTGATATTAAAATATAAATATAAATTTCAACTTCCTCTCCTTGTATGGAGAAGAAATAAATAAATTAAAAAATAACATAAATTTTTGTACCAATGGCCCCAGAAGCATGGAATAATAAGACGACAGCCATCACCAACTCACATGTGTACAAATACTCAATTTGCCCAAATTCAATTAGTATTTCATAATTTAAAAAAAAAGTCAAAATTAAACACTCGAAATTCGAGGAAAAACCAAAAATACCCTTGGAGATTCTAACAAAGATGCTAGAAGGAGTTAAAAAAAACAAGGAAAAAATGGTCTGGTACAGTATTATATGAGTAATTGGATAACTTCTCATGCTAAGGTAGAATTCAATAGGAGTAAGTTTTTCTACTTGCTATAGACATAGCCGCTAGTTGGACAACTTTTTCCTATCAAGATAGGAATCGACTAAAGAGGTTTTAGGTCAAAGTTGAGGAGGGCAAATATGTAAACCTAGCTAAACAAGACACCAATAACCAAATTAAAAAAAAAAAAAGGATTATTTGAATGAATGCAGTATTACATGGCTTAATCATCTACCCTATAAAAACAAACAACCACTAGTGCAACATTTCCTCTAATAACACTCCTTAGTCCTTCCCTCTGGTGCTGGACCGTGGGCTCTGGTTCTGGGTGCTCAGCTACCACATCTGACAACTGCAGCGGCCGCCATGGAAGTACATAAGGCATCACCACCTTCCACCACCATCGGAAAGATTTCAAGAACGATTTCAAGAACCAGCAGTGGCGGTGGAAGTGGATCAATTATTCTCAACAAGTACCAACTCGGCCGACTTTTAGGCCGGGGAAGCTTTGCGAAGGTGTACCATGGCCGTTCTATGGAAGACGAAAGCAATGTGGCTGTGAAAGTTATTGACAAAAGCTCGGCTCAGAATGGTGGCCTAATGGAGCAATTCTTAATTCGGGAAGTATCGGCCATGCGCCGCCTCAATCACCATCCGAACATCCTCAGACTCCACGAAGTTATGGCTACAAAATCCAAAATCTACCTTGTTATGGAGTTGGCACCAGGCGGTGAGCTTTTTGCCAAGCTTCAACAACGAGGCCGATTCTCGGACGCCGTCGGCCGTGGCTATTTTCACCAGCTTATCTCAGCCCTCCACTTCTGCCACCARAACGGGGTCACTCACCGGGATATCAAGCCCCAAAACCTCCTCCTTGATCAGAATGGCAACCTTAAAATCTCTGACTTTGGCCTCTCCGCCTTGCCTGAACAGCTGAAAAACGGGCTTCTTCATACGGCTTGCGGCACACCAGCATACACTGCTCCTGAGGTGGTGTATCGTAAAGGTTACGATGGTGCAAAGGCTGATGCATGGTCTTGTGGGGTGATATTGTATGTTTTCCTTGTTGGTTCTCTGCCATATGATGACAGCAACCTTCCCCATATGTACCGGGCAATTCATCGTCGGGCATATGATATGCCTGATTGGGTTTCAAAGCCAGCAAGAAACATCATTTACCGCTTGTTGGATCCCAATCCCGCGAGCCGATTAAGCATTGAAGAGTTGATGAAGCTTTCCTGGTTCAAGAAATCTGTAAAAGGGAGTGTAAAGGAACAACAATTTGGTAATGCATTCGCAGAGAAAGACTCCAAGTACTTGAGCAGAATGAATGCGTTTGACATAATTTCCATGTCATCCGGGTTGAATTTGTCCGGGCTGTTTGAGGCGGGGTTGAATAGGAAGGAAATGAGGTTTACATCGTCGGTTGAGGTGGCTAAGATTGAGGAGAGGGTAGTGAAGGTTGGTGGAGAATTGGGGTATAGAGTGGAGAGGAGGAAGGGTGGAGGAATGGGATTGTTGAAGGGGAGTGTGGTTTTGATTGTGGAGATTTTGGAGGTGGCTCAAGAGCTGTGGATGGTGGAGTTGAAGGTGATGGATGGAAGAACAGTGGAGTTTCAGGAATCTCTGTGGGAAGAATTCAAAACTGCGCTTGGAGACATTGCTCTTGCATGGCACAGTGACTATGATGGTTCTTGAAATGGAGAAGCAGGCGATCAGATGRTTAATTTCAGGGACGACACTGCACTGCAGAGGTTGGATCCTCTGTTCTTCGAAGGAGGGGTGGGCCTGAGAGGATGAGTTTCGGGGGACACACTGCAGGGTTAGTCCTCTTTTGGCTTGCTGATCAGTGAAGTTTGTACAGTAGTGAGAATTTGTTGTTGTTGGCGTGAATCTTCCGTGTTAGACTACTGCTAGGCACTAGAGAAAGATGAGGGATAGACCTTTGCTCTTTAGAGAGAAAGCAGATCAGGATAGAACGCGGATTGATTTTTGTACATATAGTTTTTATTTTGTCATTAGTTGAAAGTTGAAACTGTTYCTTTCATTGCATCTTATAATTCGCAGTACAAGTTGCCTTATCAATATAGCAAACCAGGATGATTTGGTGATTTTTCTGTTCTGAGCACCCCATACTTGCATATGGAATCTGTAAGAAATTAGAAGCTGGTTCTTGTGAATTTCACTAGGTTGCAGGAAAAGAAAAGCTGCACCTTCATGTTGTTGTGGGTTGGGGAAGAGGAGGGGAAAGGGAAGGGGGGCAAGCGGGGGGAGGAGAACATGAAAGGAAATATGCAGTAAGTATTAGCATGCTAAGCATCAAATCTTGCTGCAGAGAGACATGTTTGTTACAATATCTAGTAACTGATGAAAGTGCAATTTTGTATTATGAAGTGCAGGAAAAGTAAATCTTAATATGAATTTGAACAGACATCTGAACCATCAACCTAAATTACCCCCAGTTATTTTGCCAATAATTCAACTTCATCTTGATACACGAGGCAATTCTGTGAACGTAGGGCATGAGCAACTATGATGAATTCCAGCCAACTTTCTAAGGGGCTAATATTTTCCTTTCCAATAAAAACTTCCCAAAACAAGCAACGTATACGTCTTTCGTATTTGTGTCCCTTTCTTACATATTTCCTTAAATGGCTAAGCACCAGCGACTTGAGTTTCAAGCAAAAATGGAACTTCAGTTAACAAGTATAAGGTTAAGGTTCAGAATCTGTGCGGAAAGAGAGCAACAGCAGGAAATTTTCTGTTTCCTTGTGAAAAAAGTTACATACCACTATCAAATTAAGAGCAAAAGCAAGCAGCAGCTAATCAAATACTAGTAGTTGATGATGAATAAACAGGTCATTTCACCAGTCAAAAGTGTCATTTAAGCAAAACCAAAAGACCATCCAGCATACTGTGGCAGAGCCAGCTGGTTAATATAGTACCCTGAAAAATGCAACGCACAGACATCTGGTTTATGGGTTAGCATAAGGGTTGTCCTTAACTGTGCATCCAAGAATTTGAAAAAAGGGGGAAAAAAATGAATAGTTACTACGAGTATGCATATATAATATCTAGCAGAAACATCCTTACATAACTTGGATCTTCTTCGTTGAAACTATGCCTTCTGACATGRAAATGTTGGCTTGTCTTTAGGAATCCAAATACTAATTTACATAACCATAAAGATGCAAACGTAAGTGTCAAACTTCTAGAAATTTATGATACAACAATCTCTCAGAGATTGAAGTTAATTCTACCATCCACAGCATTTAAATAAATAGGCGTACAGATCAGAGACAGGTGTACCTAATACTGTGTACAGGATTTCAAATAAATAGGGATACTCTATCTGGAAATAGACAGCATTAAGTTATTTAAATCAAGACAAAATGTAAAGATTTAGACAGTCAAGAGGAAATTATCTTTAGACAGTCAAGAGGAAATTATCGGACTGGGTATCTATATATGACAAACTTGAACATGAAAATTGAAGGAAGAACAGAGTTCTGAACTTTTTATGAGTCGCTGCAAGTCACATTCCTAAGAAGCCATTAGTAAGTGCAAATTAAGCATCATTTCTCAGATCTTAAGGTATTCAAACTACAGTACTTCATAGTAAGAGATCACAATGTGCTCAATTCATGGTTTACATTAAGGGTTGTCCTTAACTGTCATGCTGCACAAACAAATATTAGCAATTTTTCTAACAATATTTACACAAGCAAACCCAAAATAGCAAGGCAATATGGAAACATGCCTAACACAGTTTATGGACTCTTACTGTAGATGATTCATCTTGCATCCTAATAATAAACGACTGAAATGACTAAGACCACCAGGAAAATTATGTTCAAAATGCATAGAGACCACATAACAGCACRATGTTGCATAATGTTGTTAAATCTCTTCCTTAGAAGTAGCCTTGCACATATGGTAYAACAGGAGAATTCGATCCTTCTGTTTGCAGAAGAAGAAAGATAGAAAAAGAAAAGGTACACAATGAAAGCTAAGAATTGAAGGTGAGGCAAATAGAACATCTCAGCACTGAACTACTCAATTTGCAATTCTTTAGCATTTGCATGCAAATTCACCAAAATTGTACATATTAAACAATCAATTCGGTTAACCTACTATCTGCAAGTGTCAGACGGTGACTAGCTATTACCATACTACATTGGGGCCAAGCTTCTGTCACTAGAGCGACACGTAAATCAGATCCCTTGAAACTGCATATTTACAGATTAAGAAACAGAGTTTCACTTTATTTGTGAAATAAACAGAACATATGGACCTATAAACCCTTATTACAAAAAATTGCCAAGAATAACGTCTGTCAAATGATGAATAATTTACAGGAATACGAAGTTCCAGTTGTTTATTAAATACATACACCATCTCAACCTATAAATCCTTGTAAAAGAAAATAACAYGATGCTTTGTACAGTAACATACATAGTTATTTACAAAACAAAAATGTTAAAAACATATTGGATGTTGTGAAAGTCACTCMATGTGTTTTGGATATGCCTAATTGCTTAGTGAGAGGCATCTTTTGCTCTTAAAGTTACTTCATCAAGTGAACGATATGYGAGAATCACTTTAACACCAAAATCATCTTAAGGCGTTTGAGCTAACGATCATCAAGATCAACATTATTAGACATACTAATTACAGAAGAAAGAGTTGATGTCCATGCTTGCAAGMCTCTTTCAGCATCATGCTTTCTCAATAGCTCAAGCTTGCCAATAGCCTCCCTTGGTACTCCACATTTGAGAAGAATGATACCAAGTGCTTTAAAGGTAGAATGATCTGGTTGGACAGCAGATACCAACATCTCCTTAAAAGTTTCTGCTGCCTCCTTGTATCTTCCATCAGATGCATACAAGCAAAGAACATTATTGAAACTTAATAAATCAGTCAGAAGACCTAGTTCTTTCATCTTTTGGGCAATCTGAATAGCTTCCACAAACCTCCCATTTCTCCTGTACATACACAACATCATAGCGTAGGAGAACTCATTTGCTTGCTCTTTTCTCTTCAAGTATTCAAATATCTGTTCTGCTTGCCTGATCATAGATCGTTTGCTATAGAGGTCAATCATACAGTTTGAAGAATATACATCTGGACCTACCTCAAATGATTGWAGCATTTTGTATGCTTCCTGTGCTTCCTCCCAGTATCCAACTTTAGTATATAGCTTTATCAAAGAGTTGTATATCACATCATTAATTTGTAATCCACTGCTTCTCATTGCATCCACATAATAAGCAGCTTCTTTAACACTTCCAGTATCAGCAAAGGCATTAATTAATACACCATAAACAACAACATCAGGCTGAATCTTAAATTCAATCATCTCCTTATATAGTTCCACCATCATTTCCAGCTTCCCTAACTTTGCAAAGCTGGAGATCACAGCACAGTAWGGGATGCAGTCATCCACCAATCCAGCATGCTGCATTTTCCTAACATAATTCTTCGCCTTGTAAGGCAAGTCAGCGCTAGCTAACATTTGTATGAGTGAATTGTAGCTACATCTATCAGGAAAAACACCATGTTGCTCCATACTATCAAACAAGCGGCACGCCTCATTGTATTTCTTGCTAATCCCATAAGCCTTAATCATCACATTAAACTCAAGGACACTAAGTTGATTTCCCTCTCGACAGCAATTGAAAATTTTCTCAGATTCCACAACATGCCCATGCTCGCCAAAAGCATCGATATTAGCCGAGTAACATCCAGAAGACATACTCCCAGTTAGATGAAATCTTTGGAACCATAACCATGAAGTTTCCAGCATTCCAGCTTCTATATACATTCTAGTCAAAGCTGATTGTGTAAATTCATCTATCTCGAGTCCCCTCTTATCCATCTCGCATATAAGTGCTTCTGCTTCACCAACCATATGCCTCACTGAGAATGCATATAAGAGGGTGCGGTAACTCACAACATCTGGTTCTAAAGCAGCTGCTTTCATCTCCTTAAAGTACTTAGCTGCAGTAATTAAATCATCATGCTTAGCATGAACAAAAATGAGAATGTTGTAAGTGCGAGTATCTGGTGGGCATCGAAGTTCCTTCATTCTTGTAATTAGTGAAGAAACTTCACCTAGCTGGCCCTTGCTGCCGTACATGTGAATCATTGTATTGAAAGTCACTGTTGTAGGAACTATCCCTTCCCTAAGCATCAGCTCAAAAGTCTCCGATGCTTCTTTTAGTTGCCCTGCCTTCCCATATGTATCAATCAAAGTGTTATATGTGTATGAGCTCAGAGAAACACGAGGCTTAGTGTCACTAATCATGCCTCTAGTACTTGACCCATCATTTCTTTGCCCCTCTGCCTCAGGTTTGCCCAATGACCACTTCATGAAAAACTCCTCAGCCTTCTTAAATTCTCCTACTTTTTTGTACATTTGAACCACARTGCCCATAGTCACTTCATCTGGTTCCATCCCTCGACTATTCATCAACTCTAACCACTTGATTGCATGCTCCCTAAGACCACCTTTGCTATAGACATCAATTAAAGTTCCATAGGTTGAGTTTATTGGATCAATCCTCCTCCCCACCATTTCATCCCATAAACTCTTAACTTCATCCCACCTCCTGGCTCTTCCAAGARTCCGAAGCATTATATTGTAATGAATCACATTCACTTCATAACAACCTTTCCTCTTAAACCATTCAAAGATCTCCAGTGCTCTCTCCCATACTACTTGTTCCTTCAAAATTACGCTTCTTTCTTTATTGCTTAAACTCTTTTCCCAAGGCCTGAATGCSTCGTCCAAATCACTAACACTTTCCAGAGCTTCCAATATTGCAGGAATACACCCACCATATTTCAGCCATTTCGTCGAGCAGTTAGTCTTCGCTTGCTGCACCACATCCCCGTCCAAATTTCCTGACCTCAATTCAAACCCAGTTTCCCTCTTATTCTTAACTTTGCTATCTGGCTTCTTTATGGAACCACTTTGGGTCCTTGTTGGACCTTGGGAATGCAATTTCCCCATACTTGCACCTTTTCCACTAGGCCCTCTGAAGGCAGCATCAAAATTCACGTTTTTCTTATCTCTCCCATCCCGTGACTTCCCATAACTACCATTTTTCCTCTCAAGACTCAGCGAACTATGGTTGTGCGACTTATTTATACCATAATTCTGGCCCCTTCTTGGCCCGAATGGAACCCCCTCGTTCTCATTTCCCTCCACATGGCTATCTGAATTTCCCACACGTCCAATCCTGGACCCAGAAACACTACATTTTCTATCATGAGGCGCCGAAGTTTTGTCCAGAACATCAGTATGACAAGTCTCCGGCACAAACCTAAGCACAAAGTTATCATCTGTTCCACTTTTCCCAAGTGGGTTTCTGTCAGGACCATCTTTTCCGCGAATCTTACCCATTTTTGAACTCTCAAGAAGCATTTTATGCTCTTGCAGATGTTGGCCTTGGGGTTTATGGTCATTGTGTTTCTTGATAGGCGTGATTGATATACCTATATTGATACTAGGACTGCTCTTTGTGGAAATGAGTGTGTGGAAACAGTTGGTGGTATCAAAATGCTGAAATTTCATAAACATTTCTGTATCAAGACTTCTTTGCCACTCAATTCCTCTGCAGCTTCAAGGGATGAATTTGAAAAAGAAAATAATGATTGCACAAGTAGCTCACAGAAAGGTTTAACAAGAGGTTTTGGATATGAGCATGAAAGAGGCAACAACAACAATTTTGCAGATGTTGGATGGGAACTGAAATAAGATATGAGACGCATACTTCAAGGAACAGTGCAGTGACCAGTCATGAGCCGTCTTAGCTCAGCCGGTAGAGCGCGTGGCTTTTAACCACGTGGTCGTGGGTTCGATTCCCACAGACGGCGTTTTTGCTTTAGGTTTTGCAATCTCGGTCAGTCCTCAGTTGAAATGCTTTTTGTTAACAGTACACAAGCTGTTGGATTTTTTCTTTTTCGGAATCTGGGGTAGTTTATTTGATTTTCGATAGATTAAAAATCTTTTATTACGCTCTCTATTATATTTTTTTTAACATTTTGAAATTTGGGACAGTTTATTTAGTGTTATTTTAAGGGTAGAGATCTTTCAATATCCGCCCAACTGCACACTACCTGTTATATCAATCCTAAAGTGTAGTAAAAGATCCATAAACAGTTTTCAAGTATTCAACATTTGTCTTTATTCAATTTTCATAATCAAAGTGATTTCATAATTTTTTTTTTTGTCAGTGTTAAACTTTATTTTTTAAAAAAGTTTTGCAGATTTGTTTATAAGGATTTGAGATTTCTACTTTAACACGATCTGAATCTATAAATAATACTTTCTCCATTTCACTTCAAAATACAAGTCTTATTTGAGAAACATTTCACTTTAAAATTAGATGTCGCAATCAAGAAAATCAAGTGAGTATTTATTGATTAAAAGTAACTTTCAACTAGTAAAATCTAATTTTTTAAGACTTAACGTGTGAGAGAGAGTTAATATTAGGTAGGAGTGAAAAAAAATCAAATCACTTAAACTGAACAAAATTAAATCAAATCAAAATTAATATTTGATCAAAAATCCTTTTTGCCTCCCATCGTAGTGCCTATTCTAGGTTAATTTTGGATTTGAAAAACTAAGAACTTAGTGACATATTGATGAAAGGTAATGAAAATTGAGATAGAGTTACACTTTAGCAATTTAGGTATTAAAAAAATATAGTATTAGTGGTTATTCTTTTTCACTTATCTCTTTCATACAAAAGAAGTAATTTTATTATGAGTCATTCATTATTTACTTAGTTTAAACCTTTAATGGATGGTATTCGTATGTCTGACATTAAGTTTTTAGGACACTGCTATATGGATTAAATTGATCCATATGGGATAGCTTTCGAGATGTTGTTMTTGGGGTCATTTATGAATTTGATTTGATTTGATTTTGAAGAGATGAATAGCAGGTATCGTCTCACTAACATGCCAAAATTTATTTATACAAATTTTTTTGCTTTGGTCAATATGAATTTTTGGGCTTCTTCCTCTGATACTTTGGCCTCTAATTATAGGCAAAGCAAATTGATTTTATTAGCCCAAGACTCATCTAGGAGCGACGTGGCATTACATGATCCGTCTCATCCTTGATTTTCATTGTAAGGCTGAACATTATTATCCTTGATACGTGCTAACATTGCATTGGTCAACATGTCAAATACTTCCCAATTTTAATGGAGTATTTAAAAATTAATTCTTAACTATTTAAATATGTTATGAAAATTTAATTTAATAAAATTTTCATATCCATAATATAATCCACCATGAGATGATTTTAATTTATCTAAACTTAATACAATTTGACCCATGTCCATAATATATTGGAATGACTTCTATCAATGACCCATTTCAATTGATTCAAAGTAGTCGAGTTTCTTTCTAGACTTAATTAAATAATCAAGACTAAAATTATGTAACAATATTGATTAAATTAATTAATTTTTTAATGTCTATAAAGAATCAAAATTGATTTAAGAGAAATTGATAGAATTAATGAGTAAAAATTTTAAAAAAATATTAAAATTCATMTTTCTATCATGAGTTAACAGGTTGTTGAATGGTATTTAAAAGGGTCTTTAAAATTAAGAGTAAAAAAAGATAATATTTTAAAATTAAAGGTAAATGAYATTTTAATTGTRTTTGCAAATATATTTATATTACCACAAGAAGGAGAAATCAAGGTGATATGGTGGGGGTTAAGACCAGATTGGAGTCCTAGCCAATAGAGGATTGTCCAATTTTGAGAAATGAGATTTTTGAAATTTGATACTCCTTCTATTTCAAAATGGACAATATATATAGTTTCAAACTAGTTATTCTTTTAAAAAATTAAAAAAATATTAAATATAATCAAATTTAAGTGGTGCAAATGATTCGATACTTGTATGCCTTAAATGAATAAGTTATTTTTCTATTGCTATCTTAATTTTTTTTTAAAATGTTGTAAAATAAGAAGCTTAGCTAGTAGAGCACGTGGCTTTTAACCACGTGGTCATGCGTTCGATTCCCACAGACGGCGCTTTTGTTGTGTCTGCCTCCGGTAATGTCACTCGCAACTCGTTAACATGGTCTCAGGAGTTTCTATRAGTCATTGTTTTACTTTGATTTTGGTAAACATTTTGAACTAAAAATTTATTTGTTTTAATTTCCCATCTAGAAAATGTCTATAATATTCAAATAATTTTTTTCCTACCCTCACTAAAATTGAAAAAGGAACAGTGAAAGTATCCAAAATTTAATAATTTTCTTTCCAACAATTTGATCATCTCCCAAAATAAAAAAATAAATAAAAAAGATGAAAGAAAGAGAAGAAGAGATCCTAAACTTATGCTCTTTTATCTGCTGCAAAAAATGGATTTGAAAAATAAATTATTATCTTTTTTAGCATCATCCATAAATAAATACAAAATGCTTTAAAAAATATCTTCAATTTTTTTCAATTATAATCTATTTTAAAAATCAATTGCGAACCATTCAAAATAACTTCTAATTTAAAATAAAAAATAAAGATAACTATTTATAAGCACAAGAAAACMGGTATAGAAGATGACGAAGACCACCTGTTTCAAAGATTTACACAAAATAAAAGAAAAATAAAAACGAAAATAAGAAGAAGATTGAAGATTAACTTGCAGAAGCCTCCGTAACCCCCAGAGATTGGTCTATCAAATAATAGCTAACTATTTCCAATTTTCTTAATTAAGAAATAAAAAATTAATTATAGTTACCCTTTTTATGTTCACTATTCTTTAACCGAGAAAAAAAAATACTTATATGAGTAATTTATATGTTTTCATTCTTAGTTTAGTAGTTTGTAATTGTAAACTGTTTTTTACTTTGTTCTTTTATATATTTTACCCTAAGATTAGTAAAATTATTTTTTACAGCAACTTTCAAGAAATTTTTCTATAATATTCTTTTTCAATTGATGGTCACGTGAGAGCGTAGTTCAGATTTGTGTTTTGGTTCATTCTACTCATTTTAAGTAAAATAAATTAATAATAGAAATAGACATTATATGATTAAAAAATATAATTAGAAATTAAGAGTGAGGAGAAATTCAAGAATCTAGAATATGCCCTTTATTGTTTTGCTCCAAGAAAGACAATTTGAAGTAAAGCATGATGGTACTAGTAGAAAGCTTCGAGAAATGATCATCATAACAGAAGAAAGACACCCAGAAGAAGTTACATTTGGAATTTCAGACAACATTGGACCATTTTTCATGTGCAGGTAGCGCCTTCAAGTCCATGAAATATGAAATTGGTGAAAGCAATGAGGAGAATTTGACGTACAACTACACATTGATAGAAGGTGATGCCTTGGTCGACAAGCTCAAAAAGATAAACTTATGAGGTCAAATTTGAGCAATCGCCTGATGGAAGTTCCTTCTCGAATGTGACTAGCAAGTACTACAGGGGGGATGATTTCAACCTCAATGAAGAGGACATCAAGCTGGAAAGGAAAAGGTCTTGGCCATGTACAAAGCTGTGGAGTCCTACCTCCTCCGAAATCCTGAAGCTTCTGTTTAGTCTGGTTTCCATATGATGTTCAAGTTTTGTCTTCTCTTTGCTACTGAATTGGAATAATTGTCATCACTGCTATTGATTTTGAGGTCATGCAATGTACAATTTATTCTTAAGAATGAACTTTCCACTATTTCTCAGACTGTATTACTTCAAGCTAATTCATTCTTGGATATGAAGC
>MEJB01000029.1:2075227-2120519 GCA_001752375.1 Rhazya stricta | reverse complement strand
GCAAATAAAAAAAAAGAGCCAATTTCTTATCACTTGTATTTTTCCCATTGATATTAATTAAAAAATATGGACGGAAAAGAACGACGACAATATTTATCCATAGAAATAAAAAATAAAATTAATCTTTCGAATAAACACTTACCAAGCGTTAACGTAAGAATTTTATCTAACTATAACTTTTTTTAACGGTTCTATAAAAAATTTTGCTAAAACACTGAACATAACATACGCTACTACGATTTTTTCCTATTATTAAATAAAAGTTTAGGTAAGAAAACGCGTCGGGGGTCTATTTTCGTCGGCGTATTCGAATCTAGAGAAGAAGAGAAAGAAGTAGAAAAACATAAAATAAAAAAAATAAACCTCTACTAGTTTAACAACGCTTTCTTTTAATAATTTAAACCTATCGAAAGTGACGAAAGGAAAAGTTAAATCAACGTCCCATACTTTTTTTTAATAACTTACTAATATCTGTAAAAGTATCTACCCTTTAATTTTGTTTATTTAAAAATCAGTTTTACAAATGGTTTTAGTTTCATTTTTTGTTCGAGTATCTTTGAGGACTCCTGGGTACAATTGCTCAACGCTTCACTGTAATGGCCTCGTCTGTTGTTGTTATTCGGGCGGGCAGACACGCCTTAGCTTTGCCGTACCTGGTGCACCCATTTCGGTGCACGGAGATGATCGATTTCGAAGATAAAATGTGTAAATTTTGTTTTTAATTCTATCGGGTTATCTTTTTTATTGAATAAGTAAATTCCCGGTATGTTCATTAGCTAGTAAACGTGTGAATTAAACTAATATAAATTATAAAAAAATTAAAAATTTTCTTATTTGATCAAACTTGATATCATATAACAGGTAAAACTTTAATCTTCCTCAGTAGTTTAAGTTTTTAGGTTAAAGAGTTTTAACCTGTTAGGAGATAACCGATCGCTTGAGGTTTAGACCAGAAATTGGGGGTGGTATAGTGGAACTAAGAAGGAAGAACGACCATTATATTTATCATAACGTTTAATTGTTAATTTTATAGTAATGAATTTAAATTTTAATAATAGAAAAAATGAGAATTAAAATTTCTGGGAAAATTTATGGTAAAGTTTGCTGGAAATTGAGCTACTATCTTTCTACTTACAATTATAAAAATTTAAAAATGAGTAATAGATAGTTAAGAGAATTTAGTTAAAACGTAAGAAATATTCCTGTATTTAATTAATTAAATTAGTTATAACAATTGATTAAATCAGAACTAATAATTAATTCAGATCTTTTCTTTGAGCTGATGAACCTTAGCTAACTTTACCGCAGTACCGTAATCTTCAGTAAGTTAGTATAAATACACTGTACCAGTTTAACATAATATTCAATCTATTAATTTTAGTAGAAGTACCCACCTAATATAAATACTATACTTTTAAATAATTTAATTTAAAGTTTTGTATAACATTTATCATTTAAATTAAAAATTTTATGAGTAATTTTAACCTTCATAAACTGTACGAACTGGGTTACGTTACAATCGTGCATAGTTCCTATTATTACGCAAGTCGGAATGTTACTTTTAGTTCCTACTCTGCCTAGTACATTCACGGGTGCAGCGAAGGATCTACGTCGAACCCGATTATTTTAGTTAAACGGAAACGGATATTTAATCCTCGGGTTTCTAGTCTCCTTCTTCGGGTTTTTCAAGTATAACTTGGTTTTCGGTTTTTTTAAACGATATTTATTCTAAAACCGTACAATACCTGCTATAGGACGATAAGTAGAGAAGTTTAAAGTTTAGTTTAAGTTTAAGTATTTCCGTGGGTTATTTGTTGTAGAGCTTTCGCATAGGGGTATACCTAGTTAAATTAGGTATATCGTCACAAGGATTTTTTGATTACAGTTCTGTAATGCTTATGGTAGTATTTCAAATTTTGATTCATTTATTACTCTACTGAGGTATTATTTTAATGAAGAAACATACTTTCTCTATTCACTTTTTCTTATTGTGATTATGATATAAAAAAATTATGGATTTAACGATTTTTCACAATTGAATAGAGTTAAAAGTAATGGAAAGTAGGTTATACAGTGATTCAAGAATCAAAAAGTTTAGGGTTTTAATTGATCTTGATCCGTGATGCTACCCTCCGTTTTCCTTAAAAACTATTTATAATTAAAACTAACTAAATTAAAAAGTCAAATTTCACTTAAACTAAAAAAGTGAAAGGATGGATTATAATTGGAGAGAGAGTGTGCAATTCAGAAATTTTAATCTAATGATCAACTTTCAATGAAATTAGTTATTTATGAGTGAACTAAAGAATAGAGAAAACGAAAATAAGAAGAAGATTGAAGATTAACTTGCAGAAGCCTCCGTAACCCCCAGAGATTGGTCTATCAAATAATAGCTAACTATTTCCAATTATCTTAATTAAGAAATAAAAATTAATTATAGTTACCGTTTTTATGTTCAGATTTGTGTTATGGTTCATTCTACTCAGTTTAAGTAAAATAAATTAATAATAGAAATAGACAATATACGGTTAAAAAATATAATTAAAAATTAAGAGTGAGGTGAAATTCAAGAATCTAGAATATGCCCTTTATTGTTTTGCTCCAAGAAAGACAATTTGAAATAAAGCATGATGGTACTAGTAGGAAGCTTTGAGAAGTGATCATCATAACAGAAGAAAGACATCCATTTTTATGACAAGGGAACAAGTTACGTTTGGAATTTCAGACAACATTGGACCATTTTTCATGTGCAGGTAGCGCCTTCAAGTCCATGAAATATCAAATTGATGAAAGCAGTGAGGAGATTTTGACCTACAACTTCACATTGATAGAAGGTGATGCCTTGGTTGTCAAGCTTAAAAAGATAACTTATGAGGTCAAATATGAGCAATCACCTGATGGAGGTTACTTCTCGAAGGTGACTAGCAAGTACTACAGGGGGGATGATTTCAACCTCAATGAAGAGGACATCAAGCTGGAAAGGAGAAGGTCTTGGCCATGTACAAAGCTGTGGAGTCCAAAATCCTGAAGCTTATGTTTAGTCTGGTTTCCATAAGATGTTTCAAGTTTTGTTCTCTCTTTGCTACTGAATTGGAATAATTATCCTTACTGCTAGTGATTTTGAGGTCATGCAATGTACAATTTATTCTTAAGATTGAACTTTCTACTCTTTCTCATACTGTATTACTTCAAGCTAATCCATTCTTGGATATGAAGTTATCAAAAGCTTGTTCTTGTTACTCTTAGAGAAGTCATTATCAACTCTGAAGTCTCCTRAACCCTGAAACCCTATATAAAAAGTTGTAACTAGTACTTTTCTTCAGTAAGAACCATAAAAACTTTAATTACTGTTTCAAGAAGAGCAACTGAAAATGAAAGAAAGGACAGCTAAATGACTCTGATATAAAGTATAACTCATTTCTTCACCAGTGAACAAAGAAACTATAATTTCTTTCTTATAGTTCCAAATTGATCAATCCAATTAATGTATGCTTCCCTCTCAAAAAGGTGCTRAGAAGCACTACAACCAAGAAAACTCCCCAGTTCAAGATGATTTCCTTTCGTCCCCTTTAAACTTGTGCACGAAGCAGAAGAATGAGAAARTCAGAAAAGATTCAGTTAGCTTGATATCTAGTTTGGGAGCGGCGAACAACTGGAACAAGTTTTAACTTAGATAAAACTTTATGAGATAATATGATTATTAAACTTTACAAGACAACCATCAAAACCATCAAATTGTTACGGTGAAGAAATATTTTGCATTTTTGATGGCATAGAATTTCAGAAAATTCTGGACCTGAATCAATCAATCAGGATCCTTATTGTAAACAAAAGAAAACACAGAACACCGAACTGGCACCAGGAGTTAAATTAAGCACRCACACCAGGATTCTGAAGAAGGGTAGGCTCCAACAACCTTGAACATTCCTAAAATTTTTCCCTTGCCTGCCATGATTTCRTCTTCTTCGAGCATGAAGTCGGTATAAATACTTAGTAGTCATCTTAGAGATTGTTACAGTCATGATTCAAGTGAATACTTGCACAAGTTTTGACACCAGAAAGTAACTACTGACCTTGAGTTATTCTGTTGAGGTGACAGATCGATGCTGCTAAACATAGGTCCAAGAGAAAACATTTGATATTCTTGAAAATGTTCCYATTAAGATACATATAGATCTGACGATAAAAATGATGCCAACTAAGCAGATAACCATCATTATCTTCAGGTTCTCTACTTTGGATGGCATATCCTTAATCAGGTTGCTAGCATAAAAACTTTTGACTAGAGTGTCTTAAACCTTCAGATACACCAGAGGAACAATAGCTAAAACCATCGGAACTCTTAATATGTACATTTACATTTGACAGAATTCAGGATCTTCTCCTTCTCGTTCTTCTTTTCTCACTTTTATGTTTTTGGTTTGAGATCTCTGATTGGCTTTAACATGAAAATGTCTATCTAGAATGAAAAAAAGGGAATAGAATCACAGAAACAAGAACTCAATTACGAGGCCATTAATGTACTGCGCATTCATAGTCCTCCGTAGTACAAAAGGCAACTTGACCATGCTGAAAATTTAAGGGTAAAGAAGAAGAGGAAGAACAGCAACATAATCTCCAGGTCCATCCAGAGCTTATTCTTCATGTTTTTCGATGTGTTTAACATACAATCTTTTGTCCATACTTAGTTTAAGGATAAGTTCATTGTGTAGCAGTCTCTYTCTCTATGGAATCTGGTCTTTGGAAAGAAATAAAATAGCAGTTCGGCCTAGAGGAGTTCACAAACTCAGGGAAAGAATTATGCTCCTTTGTAGTGTCTGGTTAGCATTCTTGAATTGTGATTTGCATCGCAAACAAGCAAATTAGACAAACAGGGGAACATTGCCGGCTTCTATGGAATTATACAAACAAATGGAAACAATTTGATCATTAGAAAATTCTCTATCTTCAACCTATAAATACAATCCCTTTTGCYGTCTTYCTGCATCAAACTCTTCATCAATCTCTTAGTGTTCTTCTTCATCAGCTAAGCACCACATTTCTTCGAATTCAAGCCATAATCATGGGTGTCACAGCCTACACCGACGAGCATACCTCCCCAGTCTCGCCATCAAGAATCTTCAAGGCCTCAATTGTTGACTCCCATAACTTGATCCCCAAACTCATGCCACAAGCCATTAAAAGCATGGAGTTTGTCGAAGGCGATGGAGGCACTGGAAGCGTAAAGCAGATCAACTTTGCAGAAGGTGGGTTCATTCCAAAAGGAGAATCAATAMTGTTTCAAATTTTTAGYAGAAAATAAAGGAATGACATGGTATAATTTTGTTTCTGTGCAGGTAGCAACTTCAAATTCATCAAATACCGCATTGATGAACTCAATGAAAGTACATTGACATACAATTACACATTGATTGAAGGAGAAGCATTGGTAGACAAGCTTGAGAAGATCACTTATGAGGTCCAACTTGAGCAGGCACCAGATGGTGGCTCCATTATTAAGGTGACTAGCACATACTACACTATTGGAGATTTCAAACTCAACGAGGATGAGATCAAAGYGGGCAAAGAAAGGGTCTTGGCCATATACAAAGCAGTTGAGGCCTACCTCATCCAAAATCCAGATGCCTATGCTTAAAAGTGATTCTGGGATCAAATCTCATGGCATTATTGTCTCTTGTTTTGGCTTGCTTGCTTTCAATTCGGCATAGTCCTCATCCTTGGCTGTTCAATAACTCTCAATGGTTGTTCCTCTYAAGTTTCTTTCTGGATTTTCTTATGATAATGAAGTGGTTATTTTTCTMAGAAATCTCATGCWTGAATTGCATTCTTGATAATAGTTTGTTGCAGAATTCTTGATTCGTTTTGAAGTTCTAAATCTTGAAYTAATATGAAGTCTTCAAGTCCTAAACTAGAAATGCCAAAGTGACAGACAMCTAATTTATGTRCTACCATGAAAGCTTTGGACTCAGGACGCAACCAGTTATCCAAGAACTTGACCATCGACTGCCTTCGCTCAAGTTCTGTCAKTATGGATCTGCATTTTTCATCTAAATACAAATACAAGTAATGTCTCTTTTTTCYTATTGAGATTCTGATGATCGTAAKGCATAGTAAAAGCTTTCTAATGTCTCCTAAAAACGCTCTCAGCAGCAAGGAATCAGTCCCAGGAAAGCAAAAAAGAATCCTATTTTTCTCTAGTTCTAAGCTACCTATGGTGTGATGTCTCATGGTGAAACTTTGCTAGCTGAGAATGCAWCTACTCAAGGGGAGATATGTGCGTAGCATAAATTTATCCAAAAYCAAGAGTAATAAAATTTTGTTTAATTTAGTTAGACTAATCTGAATTCACTCAGCACGAGTTGTGTTCGTAAATATTCCGAAAAAATGTTAGTAAAAATTCTTTTAATTTAGGGTCAAGTTTTATTTAAAGAATACTTATTATRTTTGTTTGTAGAGAAATGTTTCATTTCAAAAAATTTTATTTCGAATCATTTAGTAATTTAAAATTTTTTAAAAATAATTTCTTTTATATAGATTTGATTCATTAAACAACATTTGTTGAGTTTATCAAATCTATGAGATCTCCCTTTTTATTTAAATACAATAATAAGATAACGCCAAAAAATCATTATTTACAAAAAAAAAAATTAGATAACTTCTCTTATATTCCAGATGAGATAGTATAGTACAAAAGGCAAAAGTCTTATAATTCTTTACTTTAATTCCCGCCYACACTTCCCTTACCCTTAATTCTTCTTTTTTTTCTTTTTAAATAAATATTAAAATCAGAAACAGGTAAATCCGTTAAACCCGGCATGCTTCCGCGCCAATATAAACCACACAGCATCATTACCTTCCTTCAATTTCAAGAAAATCTTTTTCAACTTTCCTCATTCTATAAATAAATAAACAAACTGAGAGCTCGGTTCAAGAAAACACAGTCTTCAAGTATTCAAATCCACCGCCCACTGCTCTCTCTGCGGGCACATTCACTAAAATGACTACCCATTTCCATTCTGCTTATACACGCGCCGCCGTGCGCTCCATCATCCCGTCATCTCGCTGTCACAAAATTCAGAACCCACATTTTCTTTTCACCAAAGAACCACAAGAAGCTACACCAGTAATCAAGAAAAGCAAACCCAGATTATTGAAGAGTTCAAGAATCCATGTCTCGGGTGGGGGAGACTCCTACTTGGACATGTGGAAGAAGGCTGTGGATCGTGACAGACAATCCAAAGAATTTGAAAGGATTGCTGAAATTTCTGGTGGAATCAGTAATACTGACGAGGGAGAAGAGGAAGACGAAAATCTGAGTCAAGAAGAGTTGGAGAGAAAAAATAATGAGTTCAAGAAGATTCTTGAAGTATCTACTGAAGAAAGAGACAGAATTCAAAGAATGCAAGTGATTGATCGTGCTGCAGCCGCCATTGCAGCGGCAAGAGCTCTTCTTAAGGAGGATTTGCTACCAAAGAAGGARGCTTCTCTTGAAATGAAAGTTAAGGATAGTACAACTGCAGAGGATCAAGGAGAAGGTAATCTAACTTAATATGCCAAAATGTTCTTGAGATGTTGGCTTTTAAGAATTTTATGTGTTTTATGTCATGCCTTGTCGAGTTCTAGCATGATGCTCTGAGTTTAAGGGAATTGAGCTTTTGCCAGATTTTAAATTATGATAAACCAACTAAATTACCCATAGGGCTAACTTATAACTGTCAATTCGGGAATGTAATTGCCCGTGGTAGTTAGCTAGCCCTATGCGAGTGGCTAGTGATTCTTTAGAATTTCAGTATTGTTAGATTGGGGTTTTGGGGAGTTGGAACTGTTTGCAATACTGAATTACTGAAACTAAGAATCCGAGACATTTGTAATTTTTCTTTGCCATAGTTGAGAAAAAGTTGATTCCATGATAAATTCAAGATTACCTCTTGCAATAGTCAAATATTTTGTCGTTAAATACGCTGATGGCAATCCTATGGAATATGTATGGTTGATTCGGTCGGAATTTGGCAAAATATTGTTTAGAAACATCTCATACCTAATATTGCTCTTTATCAGTTTCAATCTTCTTTTATGGATCTAGGCTGTAAAGCTTTGGGTGGGAGGGGGACCATTTCATTCTCCTTTTGTGAGAAGGAATTGATTTCTCACTTTATAGTTTATAACGGTATGGCATTTCTAATTCCTTCGGGTCATACTTTAGGCTTTAATTCACCTTTTGTTACAGAACTTACTAATGATACTTTAGGTAATCCATTTTGGCATTATGACTTAAACATGGCTATCTTCGACTTTTTAGTATTACAGCAGCTGAACACACTTGCCTTTTGCAAAWTTTATATCTTATACCAATTCTCATCCTCTTGGATAATTAGWTGAAGGTACCAAGTGATTTCCTACTTTTTGGGCATGGTATCTCTATCTTAAAACCATTTGAAATCTGTCAAATGTCAGAACCTATATGTGCTTGCCACATCAAGAGAAAGCTAGTTAAGTTGCCTTATCAGAGGCCTKCTTGTGCTCTTACTAAAAGATATAATTTGTTAATCACTTATCAACTCAAGTTTCATATATGATCGTTTAATTAGCTGAAATGATAGGCTACTGTGTGGTAGGTAAGAAGCATTTTATTAAATAGACTTCGAGTCTTTGCAAATTAATCTGCTAGATCTTGAAAAATACATGAAAATAATATGAATCATTGGTATCTTTTAAGTAATTGTCCTTGTGATSCTGCTTCAAGCATTATTAATTCATTGATCTTCTCTTTGTCACTAACTCCRGACTCTAGTAGTTGATAATCTAGGTTAGATATTGAAAACAGCTTTTCTCCCATCTCTTAGATTTCGGGATACCTGGTTTTAAATGATTAAAGTTCCATTGTATAATTCTGTTTCCATGGAAAATTGAAGCTTGATAACTAATAAAACTTTCAGTAGTTGATCTACTGCCTCCTGATTGATGTCTCCGTGATTAGATGATAATGTCATATTTCCTCATCATCAATTGATAAATATGCTGCTACTGGTATTTATTTCGGAACAAATAGTTACAACTCCTTTCCTTTCTGGAACCCATATGACCTTTTCTTGCTTTTTATTTCATTTTGAATGCATAGTTTTCTACATACTAGATTCCATATTCAAGGCATTACAGAGGCTCACTGTTAACGTACTAGATCATTCATCAATCGATTGTTTTGTTGTAATTGTGAAAGCTTATCTTGTGACTTTTGAACTTAACCAGGAATACAGGGTAGTAACTCCTCAGTGTCTCCAACTAGAGGTGCTGACACTGCAACACCCGGTCCAAATTTCTGGTCTTGGACACCTCCTTTAGATAATGACAGGACTATAGATGGAATGGAGGTGAAGTCATCCACTAAGGCTTCTGCAAATCCAGCTGAGATCAACCCCGTGATAGAGAAAGAAAGATCAGCAGATATCCTTCCAATCCCATTTGAGAGTGCACTTTTCCAAGGCAAACCTCCACTCCCTCCCCTGCAGTCACTAATTGAGGTGGAAAACTCGGAAGTTTCTAGCGCTACACAAGAGACACCTCATCTGGAGGAGGAACGTGAAATTGGTATTGCATTTTCTGCTCATGCAGCTGAAGCAGTAGAAGCTCTTAAAGTGACTGATGTATCATCCCAGGGTGTTAATCCTGATGGATCAAGGTGGTGGAAGGAGACAGGACTTGATCGTCGGCCTGATGGGGTGGTCTGCAAATGGACATTGACTAGGGGTGTCAGTGCTGACAAAGCTGTTGAGTGGGAAGAGAAATACTGGGAGGCTGCGGATGAGTTTGGATATAAGGAACTTGGTTCAGAGAAATCAGGGCGTGATGCTACAGGAAACATTTGGCGTGAATATTGGCGAGAATCAATGTCTCAGGTGAGCTAATGTGCATCTCAACGTCATTTACGAGACATGTTTGTACTATTTAATTTTAATTTGTTCTTCGAGTTTCTTAACAGCAAGTTGCATACTAATCCTTGCCATGCCTCCCTGCAAAAACAGCAATTCAGGAGCATTGAAATTATGGTTTAGAAAAGAAGGAATAGAGAAACTAAAAATATAAACTTCATCAATTTTCAGAATTTATGTCGAAATAGTTAGACAATGCAGTCATTGTTTTTGTAAATTTGACTAATAAAAAAATAGGGCATAAGTCACAAAGTGATGGATGATGATGATAAAATCACAATTCCCATCATTTAACGCATATATTCCTGTACAAGACGAAGGATTGTACTCATAAATGACTRCTGTGCCTGCTGTAAAGAATAACTTGGCCTGAAATTATGCCAGGCCTGCAGATGCAAGTTACATGTGCGCCATTTAATTTTTACAATGTCAACCTAATTGGGGAGTTCTTTTGAGTCTTTTTTCTGTTTTCTTGATGACCATGATATTCAGAATCAATACCAGATTTTTTGTTACAAGTTCCTCATTATTGCAAATGTGAAYGAAGTTATTTTTTGTAAACCTTTCATGTTGACAACTGCCATCTCTTGCCTTACAAGTTTGTTCTCAAGTCATATAAATTGAGTTGCGCCAGTCAGTTTTGATTGGGATCTGAGTGACTTAAGGTCTATGAAGTTTAAGAAAAGTTCAGTTCTATATATCGGACAAAGTTGTTTTTCATGTTTACTTGAATTAAGCATGTGTTCTATGTGTAGAATGGTGGGCTTGTCCATCTGGAGAAAACTGCAAATAAATGGGGGAAGAATGGAAAAGGTGATGAATGGCAGGAGCAATGGTTGGAGCATTACGGTGCCTCTGGCCAAGCAGAGAAATGGGCCCACAAGTGGTGCAGCATCGATCCATACACCCCCCTTGAGGCTGGTCATGCTCATGTTTGGCATGAAAGGTACTTTCTCTCTTTCTTTTTTTTTTTTTTTTTCCTACTTTAATTTACTTTGAATAGCACTATGAATTCGAGGTTCAACTTCAGGTTATGTTTACATTAGACCTTGTTAATATGCATCATGTCGTGCACATATTCCTAAACAATCATTTAAGACATTCAAGTGTCTTCCTTTGCTTGRAATTAAGAATTATTTTCTTCACTAGTATTCCTGGTAAAGGTACAGGTCTGCTTCTGCATATCACTCATAAGGAACTTTATTTTATTTATTTCTCTACTTCTATGGTTTAAAGAGTTCAAATACAAAGAAATCTTAGAATTTTCTTTTCATATTCTTGGAAATATGCTGCAATTTAAGACATTTGGAGATTGGTCTCTTAATGAAACTCCACTGGTACTCAAATGAAATTAAGCGAGCTTTTGTTAGGTTTATGTATTTTGAACAATCAAAACTTGTTATGAGTACTAAGATTCTATGCTATCACATTTTGAACAGTCATAGTGCTATATCTTGGTTTCATATCCTCATAGATATAAATATTAATTAACTAAATGCTTTTTATGATAAAATYATACTGGATGTTCAATTTTTGCAGGTGGGGCGAGAAGTATGATGGGAGAGGTGGCAGTATAAAATACACAGACAAATGGGCTGAGCGTTTTGAGGGTGATGGCTGGGAGAAATGGGGTGATAAATGGGATGAGAACTTCGATCCKAATAGTCATGGTGTAAAACAAGGCGAGACATGGTGGGCAGGCAAACATGGAGAACGCTGGAATCGCACCTGGGGCGAAGGTCACAATGGTACTGGATGGGTGCACAAGTACGGCAGGAGCAGTAGTGGAGAACATTGGGACACTCATGAACAGGAAGAAACTTGGTATGAGAGATTCCCACATTATGGTTTCTACCATTGCTTTGATAACTCAGTCCAGCTCCGAGAGGTTAAGAAGCCATCTGAGTGGTCATAGATACAAAGTTATAAAAGCCACCACAACCACCCAAACAATCATAGATTGCATTCAGTAATAACAGAGGCACAGACATAGACTTGGCCTGGAAACAAGGAACATAATGCTTAAAGATTCTAGAATGCTACTAAGCTGCATATACCGAGTTACTGTAAGCTTCAAAATATAATTGCTGCGATTATATATATTTTTCCTTTTCTTTCTCCTTTTCGTTTCCTTTTCTGGCTATGAACTGTATTCCAGCTATTATTCCAGTATTGTTCTCTAATTAATACTGAATACTTCAAAACTTAGAGCATTAGCCTTGTATATCTTTAGCCTCATTTAGAACATCTTCTCGCTGGCTTCAAAGTCCAACTCCAGCTCAATCTATGGATGCATCGTTCTTTACCATTAACTAGCGCCGAAGCCTAAGACATTTCTGCTCCAATGGAAGGAAACTGCCTAACTTTGTTATCAAGGTATCTTAGTCGTAGGCGACTAAAATTTTTTCAATACACTATCTATTATATTAATTAGAGTATGAGAGTATAATAAGAGAGATGTGAGAAAGTATTAGAAGATTTGAAATCATAATAAAAATAAAAWAGTTAAATTTAACCTCACTCTCCTTCAAAAAGAAAAAAACACATTCTACAAAATTTTTGAAAATTTACTGTAGGCAAACATAGATAAAGACATAATAAAGTATAGGATGATTTTATCAATTAAGTTATTGTTAGGCGTGATTTCTATCGGGGAATAGGCTTATCTTGAGTATAGCCAATACTCGGGTCCCTCGCTGCTTTRTTGCTGATGGTAAAAACTAGTAAACACAGAAGTACGAGACGGCCCGAATCCTCAAAGGACCATTTATAGCAAAGTACCATAGAAATAGAAAGCACAACGTAGTCTGGGACTAATACGTTATGTGGGGATGGGAGACAAAGAAAACGAGGTATAAACTACGTCGTAGAGCTTCGTCGATCCTATCTTTCAGTCTCCTTGGTAATCCTAACTTGTGGTTGTCTGCCTTAAGTCCCAACCCTTCAAATTAATTGGTTTTTTGGTTTTTTTTCTTCAATCAAGATTCTTTAATGTGWGCTCATTTTTCATTTCGTTTCTTTCATCCTTACCCGCCTGCATTTGTCAAATACAAAGAAACTCACAAGAATGGTGATCTAGCCAATCCATCATTTAGCAGATTCCTACAAGAATTGATACCTGAAGCCCCAGAATAAGCCGTTTTTGGGTGGGCTTATCGAATCTGCCTTATTTGTGAATCATGGCTTCTTCACTGCTTAGTGGAGCTGAAAATCTGAAACTCATTACTGCCTCAAATTTTCTTGGCTCAGAACTTCAATTCAAGTGCTTTCCAAAGAAGGGTTTTGTAAGTTATCGTAAAACCGCCAAGATTTCAACTTTGACACCAAAATGCAGTTTATCTTCTTCAAGGCCAGCGTCTCAACCAAGATTCATACAACACAAGCAAGAAGCTTTTTGGTTTTATAGGTTCTTGTCAATAGTATATGATCATGTGATAAACCCAGGTCATTGGACTGAGGACATGAGGGATGAGGCACTTGAGCCTGCTGATTTATTTAGTAGGGATTTGACTGTAGTTGATGTTGGTGGTGGCACTGGCTTCACCACTCTTGGCATAGTTAAGCATGTCGATGCCAAGAATGTCACAATTCTCGATCAGTCACCGCACCAACTTGCCAAGGCTAAGCAGAAGGAGCCTTTGAAAGACTGCCAGATTATTGAAGGTGATGCTGAGGATCTTCCTTTCCCTACTGATTATGCTGACAGATATATCTCTGCCGGAAGGTGATTTCGCCCTTTTTTAATGCAAATAGTTCTTTTGTTTCTTTGTTTGACTTAATGTGTTAATCTAATAATTACTACTCCCTCTATCCCCATCCTCCCGTTCGACAATTGATCCCATGCCTTTCTATTGGTGGAATGTTTTGTTTTGTTTTGCTTTTAATATACTCTGCTTTGAAAGTATAACAGCAATACTTAATGCTGAAAACTGTAACTTAGTTACTCTACCCTGGGCAACAAAAATTTACTAGCAATCGTGATTGTAGTATTAGGAGTGCATATAATTCTTTAGAAAACCAAATAAATAAGCATCAAATATTGCTCCTGTGAAAAACACAATTGGCTTTAGAATAAGAAGTAAAACAAGACATTGAATATGGACATAGGAATACCAGCAGTGGGAGATTAGGGCTAAGCTACAAGTTAGCTGATCAATTTGATGTTTCTTGTTATAAGGTCGTGTACACAGACGCTTTACTTGCTGGAARCTAGAACTTTCTAGTATCTTAATGATATTGGGTATCTTCCTGAAGTTAAACTCTTACTATTTTTCCCATTTCCTTTTCCCTTCAATATAGCATGGTAGCAATGCACATACACTGCAGCCGAGCTGTAAGGCCAATTTGACTTTCTGTTACTATCTTGGGTCTAGCCCATGACTAACTGCTCAGTAGTATTATTCTAATATCATTTGTAATTTTCCCTAGTATTGAGTATTGGCCAGATCCACAGCGTGGTATTAAGGAGGCATACAGGGTACTGAAAATAGGGGGCAAAGCCTGCATAATTGGCCCTGTGTACCCAACCTTTTGGTTGTCTCGCTTTTTCGCAGATATGTGGATGCTATTTCCAAAGGAAGAAGAATACATTGAGTGGTTCCAAAAGGCTGGTTTTAAAGATGTCCAACTAAAGAGAATTGGCCC
Organism: Rhazya stricta; assembly: GCA_001752375.1. Taxonomy (NCBI): domain Eukaryota; kingdom Viridiplantae; phylum Streptophyta; class Magnoliopsida; order Gentianales; family Apocynaceae; genus Rhazya; species Rhazya stricta. The sequence goes on along the minus strand of MEJB01000029.1, from coordinate 2,105,949 downwards.
AAAATGGTACCGTGGAGTCCGCCGGCATGGCCTGATTATGGGTTGTTCTGTGACTGGCGTGAAGCCAATGTCAGGGGACTCTCCACTGCAGGTATCAACATCTTTTCTTTAAGTATGTTGTTTATCCTGTTTGCTGCTTTGCCCATGTTCTCCTGTATTCCCCAGTCCAAAATTTGCTGGGACACTCTCAATCATGGATTCTTGGAGACACTATTCTGCTGTTATTGGTAGTTCTGAAGGAAAGAATCTGAAGAGAAATACAAATTTGCAGACCTACTAATATCTAGAAACTGATTTTGAGAAGTTTATACCACAAGAGTCATGGCTTAAAAAAACTCAGTTTTGGCCAAAATAATGTGACTATGTTTCTCAATCTTGGACGGAAAAAGTTACAGGGTTTGGGTCATTGCTTTTCCATTGCAAGTGGCAATTTGGATTTCTTGAAATCTTTTGTCTCCATCACTAATACTGGAGGCCAGGCACCTAAAGTTGTGGGTTTCGACRCTTTAAAATTCTGAAAGATTTTCCCCTGCTATATGTTTTAGGAAACCTATTTTTAAGTATCTTATAAATAGGGATATTGCATTGTCCAAACATTCTTTCAGAATAGAATAAGAAAGAGGACAAACAAGCTCTTATCTTATTTACATCTTTAATTCCTTTATCAGGCAAGCATAAAGGGCTTGCACATCCCATGCTTTCTTGTAGCCCTAAGTACTTGGGCCTTATATTGGAGCGGCAATTTATTTTATCAAACAGCTAATTACTTATATTCAAGCTCAACAAAGATATCCAAGCCAATCCCAACTGAACTCTATATTTTGATAACTTAACTCCCAGGTGAAATGTATGGACAAGTTCACTTGATTCAATTMGTTCAAATTATGATATATTGTAAACATATATCTGATATAAGGTAATAGTTTACATGATATATCATATGTTATTTAGAAAGTATGCTGGAGTTGTTGACTCTCACTTAAGCCTGATTAGGTTTCTCAATACTTGAGGTCAGATATTCTTTGATCAAAATAATTACTACTCAAGTTGTTTGAGCTCAAGCAGACCTATTTAAATAAGAATCAAATGACCCCAAGCTATTTGCTACTSGCTCAGTTAAACTTACAAGGCAAAATTAGTTGACCCGATGCTTATCATTCCTTCAATGGTATAAGGTAGAATTGTTTGAGGTTTCCATGCTTCCATGAGTGGGACCAAATATCATCAGATCGAAACTAGAGAGTAGTTCCCTAATAGTAATTTTTACCTGTAACCGCACATAAACAAKCTACTATATTTATGGAATGCATTGCAACCRTGATGTTTCCTTCTCTGATCCTTCTTGAACTTTGTTATTATTTTATATGATATACCTGATACATTCTCGAGCACTCAGAACTATACTTTATTAGGACTTAGGAGAAAGAAAGAAAAAAAATAAAGTTCAAAGAATTGAATTCTACTGCTTGAATAAGAATAGACTTGCAAACATATCAGAGAAGAGATGTAGTTACAAAAGCACTTACRAGCCTTCCAACTTTTATCGTTTAAGGTTTCTCTTAACTATTTCATATTTTACATAAGAGAAGCATTAGTGAAGACATGAGCAAACGGTTACCAAATATGCAATGGGTCACATTTCTATTCACAAATTTAGTAARCTAAAGCTTGTTGATAGTAAGYAGTTTTAGATATTTGGGAGYTGGTTTTTGTGATGAAGAGAGATATTGGTAGCTGTTTACACAACTTATCTTTCCTGATTTGGTGTTTAATCAGTAAATGTTTTGGTTGGTTAAGGATTCCCGGAGACTTAGTGAATACTCGAGTTTCCAAGTTTTGCGATAATAAAATCTCAAGAAAACTAAYTGTAAAGTTACTTTTATCTATTACATTCACCTTACTCAATTGGACTATTGCTTAAGAGCTTGGATTAATTGACCTAAAACTACTCTTAGTTGAGAATTCATAGAAGGTCAAGCAAAACTAAAAGAATATTAGCTAATCTGATTCAAGGTAATGAACTGACTATTTCTTGTTTGTGCAAACTCACTTCTGAATATGTAAGAAGCTTCTTATGGATCTTGTAATATGAAAATATTGGATTGACAGARAAGGTATGCAAATCTTCTTTCTCCAATATCCTTTTGTTTATATTTTCTGAAAGATATCCTGTTGTAGCTTGGTCCAAAGGTGGAGGATGTGAAGAAGCCTACAAATCCATTTGTGTTCCTTCTGCGTTTCATTCTTGGTGCACTGGCAGCAACTTATTATGTACTTGTTCCMATTTACATGTGGCTCAAGGATCAAATTGTTCCAAAAGGTATGCCTATCTGACGAAATAGATGAATAAACAAATAAAAAGAGAAGAAAGACGACGCAAGACAAGTGTTTGCTTCCTATAGCTTGACAAGATCACAACGCCATTACCAGTATGGATGCATCTAACTGAAGGCGAAGTAGTTCTCGATCAATGTTTTAAATAAGGCAACTTGCTGGAAGACATTCATGTAACAGTTATGTATTCAGCATTTCCTGATCTCTATTAAATGTGTAACTTGAAAGATTTTCAGACTGCATAGTTATATATAAACCAACAAATTCTCTCATGCCATTCTACATGTACTGAATTATTCACAATTTTGGTGTTCTGTGTAGAATCTAATGGCTCAGAACTGTCTCATTCTTCAGAATTTGTATTTTGTCATTGTGGGATGCCATTTTTATCTTCTTTTACAGCAGGTTGTCAAGTTTCTTTAGTCAAATGTTTCGAATTGTGTGGCAATAGGAAACAGGAYACTGGCAAATCACCTACTCAACAAGACAACAACTGATCTTACCTCTGACTAGTGGTGAGGTACACAACATGGCTTTTGTCTGTTTTGAAAAGCGATTCGCTCATGGAAGTGTTCGACATTTTTTATCAGATTGCATTCAAAAATACAATCCAGTAGAAAGGGTTGCAACTCCTAATTGCAATCTAAATTTCCTCCAATTTTTTCCCAATTTTTGAAATTTCAAGTATCGGATAATGTTYGAGTATTATCCGAATATTTTGATTTTCCAAATCTACAGTTGGATCACTACTCGCGCAATTTTCTAAAATCATTAATAATCAGAGTAAAGAAAAACCAAACACATTGATAGATGATGTATTAATTAGGAGGAGGTGATTAAAGATAGATAGAAAAGTTTGATTTTCAAAAAACAAAATTTATTATAAATAGTGTTCTTTTTTTGAAAATCTTTTTCTTTTGAAATTCAAAACAAATAAGATTTCAAAATGAGTAAAAAATTCTGTTTTGTTTTAAAAACAAAAACAAATAAGATTTGATTGAAAAATAAAAATTAAAAATTAAAAAGAATTCTAATCCGGATGTAGCCTTAGAATCACTATTGAGACAAGCACAAGAACCGGTCAAAATGTCTAGCTGGCTTGTGATGAAAACCATTCAAAGGAAGAAAGTAGGTCCAACCTCAGAAAGGYATAAAATAATAGTATACTTATGCAATCAACATCCAAACATCTTTTATTGGCCTATTTTCGATTGTTTTTAAAATGTCTAAATTAATAGAAAAGGCCATAACATAACTTAATATAGTAATTCTTTTGAACTTTATCAATAAACAAARATAAATATTAAAAAGTACCTTCCTTGTAGCTTTCGCAAAATTAGTTACTTTAGCTTTTTAAAGTTACAATCACAGAAAGCAATCGAGAACGGTTTTTCACTTAAAAAATATTTAAAATTAACTTATTTTGAGTAAATAAAAATAAAGATTATATTCTCAACGGTTCATAATTTGTGAACTTTTTATACCAACTTCTACCCGAGCATACATAATGAAAAGTAGTGGCCATGAGGTTTCAAGCTTAAAAAATATATTCTTTATATTTTTTTAAAAGTATGTTATAATAAATTAAAAAGTATGTTATATACATATGTTATATTTTGAGCAATAACTTTTTCGGTTTCAAATTACTTGTMATTTTAGAAAATAAAAAAAGTCATAAATATCTTTTATTTTTCTACTTTACATTGATTAATCTTATTTAACCATATAATATCATTTTCAATGTGTTGGGAACACACATTGTTTAAAACCTTAAATATGTATAAGCAATTAAAAGAAGATTAAAAATGTTATTTTATTTAAAAATTTATAAGAAATCAATATTTTCTTAATATGTCTAATCTTATCTAAAAGAACAATTAATTTGAAACAGATGAAGTATTCGTTTTCATCCTCACCTTTATTTCTCTTCCTCATGCAATTAATCGTATTATTCTTCAATATAAGGATAAATTATTATTTTAATTATAATTTGAAATCAAATTTGTGATTCCTCAATATATATATATTTTATCATAACGTGACATATTTAAAAAGCCAGAAGCAATAAATAATTAAAGAAATCCACTAGGATTTTTCATTAAAGTGATACATAAAATAGGGAATTGCGTTGTAATTGTACATAGGCARGTGAGCCTGGGGCAAGTAAAAGCGCGTTGACAGCCAAGCACATTTATTGTCATTTGATTTGATAATTCATGAATAACGATCCAAATYCAAATGCTTTTATCAATTTTTACTCGCGRCACAGGGCTCGATGATCCACGATTTAATTCTTAATTGCTAATTTATTTTAATTGTTAGAGATAATAATTATTACTCCTTCTATTTCATAAATATAGGTCTATGTTTTTGCCCCGAAGGCATAGATCAAGTGATTCAACCGGACTAGTTTGAAGAGCTTATGGAGGGATAGGCCTGCTTCATTTATCCTAAAGTATAGGTTTATGGACTTATTTTTCTTTATAAAAGATAGTTAATTTAGTAAATTCTTCATATTTATTTTATCTTTGATTTAAATACTTCACATTACTATTTTGAGTGGGATAGAAATGCTTTAACATTCCTATGTTATTAACACTTAATAGTCCCATCATTTTTAATACACATTGCTCATACTCTTTGACTCCAATAAATCTAGAATTATCAAAAAATATTTCTTTTTTCATAAAAAAATATTGTAGGATAATAATTAGAAAATACTATAAGAAATTATCTGCCACAATCACATTACCTACCTTTTTAAAATTGCGTGAAAATATGACTAGACCTATATTTATGGAAGGGGGGAGTATTTGATAAAGTTCCAGAAATATCCTTTTCAAATGTAATTAATCGTATTGGTAGACAATTTGTGGTTCTTTTTTTTCTAAACCTAAGTGGAATGTGATTTTATTCATCAATGAGGTTAGCTTCAGTTACCTTGAGTAAATCAAGGGGTGCACAAGCCACCCAGAAACCCTCAGTACTCATGCTACACCCAGTCTTTGCAAGATAGTGAGCGGGTTTGCTTCCAACACACGGGACATACCCAAAACCCTCATGGCTAAGAGCTCTTGCCTTTTCCTTAATATTCATCGCAAGGCCACCAACAGCAGACCCTCGTTCAGCACCTTCTGGATCGCAGTCGTGTAATCTGATTCTATTATGACGCGGGGTASGTTTAGCCGTTCGACTAGCAGAAGCCTTACAAAGATCCCATAGAGCTCGGTGTGCTTATGCCTCGTCCCTCCTCTAAACATCACAGTCATGCATGCTCAATTTCAGCATCTGATCCTTGAGGAATCGCCCCAACACCTACTAGGTTAGAAAAAGCTCCATCGACATTAATCTTGAAAGCCCCAGCTAAAGGCGATTTGCACTGCATGAGGTGTTTCGAGCCAAGCTTCCGTCACCTGCGCCTCAGTCTGGCATACATTAAAGTACTCAGCCAGCTACTTTGATCCATGCTCGCTGTGTCCACCTCAGCGAGAACTTTATTCTAAAAAATCCTCAGGTTTCTTCACTGCCATGTAGCACCATGAGGACGATCTCAAATTCAGAATCCCCAAGCAGCTGGGGTTTTTTTCAAGAGGTTCGCCTGCAAATCCTTCGTGGAAAGAATTCCCGACAGAGCCCTACTAAAGGGCACCCCAGTTTTCCTCCACGTATGCCTAGCATATGAGCACTCAAGGAACGCGTTAGTGCTGTTCCCAACCACCAGCCACAGGAAGCACAGTTTGTTGTGTCYATAGGAATTTTGTGCGTTAGGTTTTCCCTCTCATAGGCAGAATTCCAGCCATAACTCTCATATTGGAGCGACTGTTATCCTCCATAACCTCTGTCAAAAGGCTCTTTTCCTACAATTACACCTACCATCAGACGGAAATTCATTGTCGGCTTCCGCACTGCAGCAGTCCATGAAACAGATTCCCATGCAGTAAGCGTACTTTACTTCAAAAACTCCATTATATTCATAATGCCAGACAATGACGCCCTCTCCTGGCTCATGCGACAAGAGTAGCTTGAGGACTTCTTCAACATTTGACGGTAGGAATAAAGAGCTAAGTAGTTCTTCATAGCATCTGAAATGCTCTTCCTTAAGGAGATAGCTGGCCTTTAAATCATGCAGGAGAAACAAATTTGGAGAAATCACATTGAAATCATACCAAGCCATCCGTCAAGAGTGAGCCCATATTTGGATCTTTTTCTGTTTCCGACCCTCCACCTTAGGTTTTGTGAAAGAAGGTTTCTGCCCTCCAGGATACTCCTTCACACATAGGAGCAACCCCGCCCCACCTCTGCTTGAAGGAAGTTAGTCCCGCGGTAATATCTAGCTTTCAACACTTTACTCACTAGCGAAGATTCATAATATGTGGCCGAGTGATAAAAGGGCAAATAAGTAAAAGTAGCGCTGACCTTCATATAATTTCTATTTGCTCTTTATCACTTTATCGTAATCAAATTTTGAATTAAAAGAAAAATAAAAGAAAAACTCGTGGAAGCAACCCTTACGCCGGCGACCAGCGTGCTTTTTGGGCTGAATGGTAATTTAGATAAGCAAGGTACAAAGTACACAGTAGTACACACCTCCCCATACGGCCATACTTTCTCCAGTCGTCTCTTTAAATGCGCCTTGTCCCCTAAACCTTCAACCGTTACAGCTGTGTCTCATACTAACATCTTTTTTTTAATTTATTATTTATTAATATTAAGATATTTATCATATATTTGTATGAATTTGTATGTCTATACATACATGGTATATTGACAAGTTTCAAGTCTGCCAAAAAATCCAATAAGATTTGAATTGTCTTCTTGATCTGGGACGGCTAGAGAGAGTAGCTTCGAAGAGGACCAGACCATTAGCTACTGTTATTCCACTCGGAGTCGAAGACCAAGACCACTTCATGAGTTTTCACCCGCCATACTCCGATTTGGAGCAGAGTCATATCCGATTCAATCAGAGTGAAAGACAAATAACTCCTTATCATATTTTCCGTATCAATCAGGGCACACCCTATCTAGGTGAGTCATCCTGCGCGGCTTAAACGGACCTTTGAGCCATAGGAAAATGAAAAATTTTAAATTCTTAAATTTCAATGTCTTTACTCCTAGATTTTATAAGCGTGGAGAATATTTCTTTTATACTATTCATTTTTTCATGTCTCATAAAACGGTTAATAGACGAATTTAATCAAATTTATTTTAGTTAAATAAATGTATCGGTTAAATAAAATTATTACATAATTATTAAATCATGATTACGATTACTAAAAGTACATTTGCAAACCATTTGGGGAGACTGCCCTTATATTTAAAAACAATTGCTGATGAAAATGAAATATTTAAAATCTAAGTRATAAACSTACACATTTGGCTGTGTCAACACGACTTATTTATTTTATTGTATTATTTTATCTTTTGAAATTTTATTGAAAATGTAAAGCAGCTACTAGTCATTCATTCCCACATTGGAATTCTTCCTACATAAACCCAGCAAGGATTGAGCTATACTCAACTCAACTCCATCCCTCTCTCTCTCTCTCTCTCTCTGCGAAGTTTCTGCTGTTTCTCTGAGTCAAGAGGAGGGCTCAATCAGGACCATGGCAGAAGTACTCAATGAAGAACAGATTGTGGAGTTCCAAGAAGCCTTCAGTCTCTTTGACAAAGATGGAGATGGTAATTTCTTTTCAGATTTTTTTTCTCATTAAAGTTTCATATTTTCTTTGATATTAACAACGTCGTTAAATACAAATAGGTTGTATCACCATTGAAGAACTAGCTACTGTAATAAGGTCCCTGGATCAAAATCCAACAGAGGAAGAACTGCAGGACATGATCAGTGAAGTTGATGCTGATGGAAATGGAACCATAGAATTTGCAGAGTTCTTGAACCTAATGGCCAAGAAACTCAAGGTAATTAACTCTAAATATACTSCTTTAACCTCTCGATGCTTCTGGTAAATGTGATTTTTKKWTTTTTTTTTTTTTTTTTAACCCAGGAAACTGATGCAGAAGAGGAACTCAAAGAAGCCTTTAAAGTCTTTGACAAAGACCAAAATGGCTACATATCAGCCAGTGAGGTAACCTATTCCCATTCTCTCTTCATGCATTTTCCCATATTGGTCTTCTCACGAGTGAAAATTATATGCCATGCACAACTAATTGGAACATTTTTTTTTTTTTTTTGGGGAAAATATCTTTAAAAGTTTGTAATTTCCGACWTCATATTTTGCGTCCTAACTCTTGATCCAAAACTCGACCCAGGAAAATCGCCATTTCAATCTATTTCTTTTCTTACATTATCGTTCCACTGGAGGGTAATAATGTGCAATTTGTACCTCAAATGCGGCGTGGCTAAATTAAGAAAATAAACGACACTTATTAATAAAAATGTTACTTTGTACCTTATTTTAAACTTATATTTGATGACAAATGTCCTGCCACGAGAAGATTAATATGATACAGCGGAGTAGTTCACATGGTAATTGATCTGTCATTAATTTTAAATAAGCATGTTTTTACAGTTGTTTCACTTAGATGTATAATTATTATTTTAATAATAAGAGTCTAATACAGTGAACCTTACCCAAATCTAAATTAGAATTTCTTGATTTACATAATTAATATGAGAGATTTTTATTTTTTAAACATAAAAAAATTGTTTGATCCGGTGCAGCTGAGGCACGTGATGATCAATCTTGGGGAAAAATTAACTGATGAAGAGGTGGAGCAGATGATCAGAGAGGCTATATATTGCGATCAAGTCTTTTTTTTCTTTTTTTTTTTTATATATTGTATTTGGATTAAGTTTTTTTTTAACTTTTTGTTTAGCTATATTTTAATTTCATTAACTATTAGATTTTAGTGATGAAGCAGGAGGTTCACCGAACCCCAAAGGAAAAAAAAAAAAAAAAAAAAGAGGTGGAAAGAAGTAGGAGAATGGATCATTGTTGTTCATCTACTTTAACAATTTATTGTATTCTTTCATTTGTAGTTCAAATGCATAGTTCAATGTATTATTCAAGAATTTGATTGAGAGGTTGATATATCATTTCTTATTTCAATTTTTTAAAGAAAAATATATATATTATGAATTAACATTATTGATTATTTATTGTTAATTTTAATGGCTTCCGATATTYCAAATACACAAGGCTACACATTATCAACCAGAACGTGATTTGTATATATATTCTTCTTTATCATATACGTTAAAAATATACTCCCTCCATTCTTTTATAAGTGTCTCAAGTGAGAAGGACAAACCAATTTCAAAAATGATTAAATTGACTAACATAATTCCTTATTATATTTATAAACCTCTAAGTGGTATGTGAAAATCATTAATGCCAATGTTATTAAATGAAAGGTAAAATTAAATTTTTTACTTTTTTAATTGAAATATGCAGAAGGACACTTAATTAATAAATAAAATTAAATTAAGTCATTGRGATATTTATGAAAGACTATCAGAAATATACATCATGCTTTGATGTAATAGATGATGCGAAATAAAGAGTGTAATAAGAAATTTTTATCCCATAATATGACATGGTCAAAGTTATAATAGTAAARAAATTATTTTTTAGTAGACAAATGAGGCCGAAGACCCTTCAACTACTATGATAGAATTTAATTTACAAAATACCAAATTAAAAATCTTTATACCACCAAAAGTAACCAAACCAGAAAAGGGAAAAAGAAAAAGAGGTTCCGAAACTCAAGTATTTGAGCAGATTGTGGGACCATCGATGTACAACTAAAAATGGGCCCATACACGCCCATTTTTGTTGGTTTGCTCCGAAGTCCAATTTTGACCGAGGAAAAGTTCTAACCTTATTCAAATCGAGTACAAAAGGACTTCAAGGTATGACTGTGACCTCTTTAATTCTTTTTCTTTTTCCTTCTCCTTCTTTTGATTGAGACGCAATGCCAAATCCACTCCAAACTTTTCTTTTTCTTTTGTCCTTTTTTTTCAAGTGTCGTGCTATAATTAATTAATTTTAATACTTGTAGAATGGGAAAAATTGAAGAAAATTAATTACTTGTTTTTAGAGCTTTTGTAGCAAAATTAGTTGTAGAAAATCATCGTACGGATACAAATTTAATAAGAAAAACTTATCTCAATACTTTTAATCCCTTTAGAAATTTATAAGTAAATAATTCATTGGATTTATTTAGAACAAATACGAATTAGTCTCCTATGTATAGAAATATTGGATTTCAAGAAAAAAAAATAATTGATTAGATTTTGTTGTTCCTATAATTGTCAACTTTTGATTTTGGACAYAACAYTTGYAAAGTTTTGTTGTTCTTAGTTTAAGAATGAAAATGTTCATGATCTTGACTATGAATCAAGGCCTGCTTCATATTCCTCCTTATCTACAAGTATAACTGCCCACCAAATTGTTATAAAATATGTTCCTGTCATTGGTGAGCCATATACAATCTCAAGTTCATCAAGTTTCTTCCTAATGTAATACAAGGTAGAGTTCAATCCAAAATAATTGGAGCACAGATATGTTGGAAGGGTCAAAATATATATATATACATATCTATTCTCGTTAGTGTTAGAAAGAAATAGAGAATGCAGTAAGAAAGTGTATTAAAAGATGTTTAATAAGATAGTTAATTTTTTGATGATATAATATATGAAATATACTCGACAGTTAAAAGATTAAATCAAATACTTGTTTTTTAAAAGTTTCAAAGTTTAAGACCATTTCATACCCACCTTGGCAATGACCTAAAGGAGATGGAATTGAGAAATTTCCTTTCTTATATACGAAGGTTTCCATTTCATTTTGAAGGAAAAGACCAGAAATTGGTTGGTCTGCCACCGACGAGTGTGCCCTTTTCATTTCCTCTTTCAATTCCAATGTTTGGTTTACAAAGTAATGGTGGAAAGACCTTTCACATCRAAGTCCATTCCAAGAGAAAGTTAAAAAGGCGGGAAAGACATTTTCGCTGAAGACCTGATTGGTTTAAGGATTTCAACGAGGAAAAAGAAAATGAAAAGAAAACATAAAATTTTCATTTGAATTGTTTGATTAACTATGAAAAATATTAAAGAAAATAAAAAACGAATTATAACAAAGTAATTTGAATTGAATTTTTCTTTAGTAATTTCCTTATTTTCTTTTCCTTGATGATTTCCTTCGAATCAATTATGAGAAAATATATATATTTTTTYCTTTTCCATAGCAAAATCCTTAAATCAAAGAAGAAAAGGTCACTTCACCGAAAGTTGAACAAAAGTAAACAAAACTAAATCATGGGAGCCTCTCTAATCGTTTATGCTAAATGATTTCCCAAGTTTACATTTAAATATTTATTTTAATTTGTTATCGTTATTATACTGATTAAACATTTATTCGATCCTAAATTTATAATTTCTCGAGTGGGATCGATGTGAATTCAATATTTACATTTRAACATTTTTTTGTTTTACAAAAAGAACAAGGTGTAAATCAAATCTCAAATTTAGAATTAATCCCATTACAATTTTCTATCCATTAAAATCTAATTTTTYGATCAATCCAACTCAATCAAAATTTATAATTTAAACTTCTATTTCTCTTGYTTTCCCACCGAATTCAATCGAAGTTGTTGAGATTGACTGAAATTGGCTATCTCATAGGTAAGAAGTGATTTTACTAACTAATTATTGCTTTAGCACCTAAGCATTTTTTTTTTTTCACTTAGGAATAATTCTCCACGAACTTCGAACATTATGTATTCATTTCAAGAAACATGTCGTATTCGAATTATGTATAGAGGGTAAGAAACTCCTAACATTTTGAAACTTTATATTTAAAGGACTAAAAATAACTTTATTTAAATTTCAATAAAAGTCTCCATCCTATAATTAATCAACATGAATATTAACTCTCGTCCTCCTTCTTGATTTCTAGTTAAATTGGAGGTTACTTTTTACAAGACGGATTGAGTTAGGAGTAAAATGGGAAGAAAGTTAATAAATACTAATTTGATTTTATAAAAAAGACTTATATTTTAAAATAAAACAATTTCTCAAATTCGACATGTCTTTTGAAAAAAAATAGTTAATGCAATCAAATTTTAAAATCATGGAAATTCATGCTATTTTGTCATAATATACCATTAAATTTCACCAAGCTTCATAGAATTCTCCAAAATAACAAACATCGAACACAAAGGGGAAAAAAGGAAAAGGAAAAGAAAAAGAAAAAGCCGATTGATAAAAGTAAAAAAGAAAGGAAATGAAATCCATGCTAAGCAAAATAATTTCTCACTCTCATTCTCATTCTCAAAGCCAAACTTCCTCATCCCTTCTTCCAATCTCTCTTTAGAGTGATTCAGAACACTCTATAATGGTTAAAAAGTAGGCATCTCTCAGTATTGAAATGGAAAAGAYTTGAAAAAAAGAAGAAGAAATCATAAAGGGATGCTGGGAAATGCATATTTTCTGGTGGTCTTCAATGAATAACAGCTGCGCAACATATGCAAGAGGTGAAAATTGAAGGCCTGTTCTTGCGTTTCCCGCTTCCTTCGAGTGAGGTTAATGCAAGTTCTTCAGTTGATAACTCCTCTGAGTTGTTATTAGCAACAGGGTTTTCTTGCTTTTGTGGAGAGAATTCAGCATTGCCCTTCTCATCTTTCTTCAGCAACTTCATGAATGAAGCTCTTGAAATGTCAGAATCACTTCTTTCCATTCTAATGGTCTTTTCTTCCASAGTCACTGGCTCAAAGTCTAATGAGATTCGGCTGTAATCAGTTTGAATGATTCTGTTTTGATATCTTAYATTAGTAAAACCTGAAAAGCTTCTTGCTGCAGTCTTATCATGATGCAGTAGAGGAGTTTGATCAGAATCTACAGACCTTGCATCCAGTTGAARACCAAAATCAAAGCTGGGAGACTTGCTACGCTGCAGCTGATTACCTGGTTTTGATTCACTATTCAACAATGCAGAACTTTCTTGTGCCTTACCATTTGGCAAAGATATTTCACCTGGTGGATTGTGCTCGTTGGACTGGTAAGAGAGGCCTTCAGTTTCTGCTGATGTTCTGGAAGTTGTCTGAATATTGGTTGCYGGATTCTGCATAGTTGCCTTCTGTGGATCAAGATTCGATGTTGCCGTGACAAGGATCTCTTGCAAGTCTATCACGGTGCATTTCTTTCTGTCTTCAGCAGCCTCAGAGCCCAGTAGAGTTTCAGTGCCATTCTGAGAATTTAGTTCTGGTACAGARTATGTCTTCAGCAGATTGCTTCCCAATTTACATGACTCTGAGCCTGATATGCACTTCTCTGCTGTTCCTTTATTATCATTGTTCATTTCTATTGAGGACGAAACATCTTCTCTTTTGTCTGTTTTGTCCACGCTGGTTTTCTTGGTTACCCTCTCTTCATCATATTTGTCTGTGGGAGATAATTGAGCCCAAACTGATGTGATTGTAGGCAACATCGTAATAACTTCTTCAGTGTCCTCAAATTGATCCACCGAAACACACCTCTTSTTGCCAGTCAGAACACTTTTACTTCTTTTATGAGTCACTGTGACCTCCCCAGTATGATTAACCTTCGTCAAACCAGAATTAGAACTCAATTGAACCATAACCTCTTCCCCGTTGTCCTTGGAGGAAGCATCAGGCAGATTCATCAAAGGAGCAGCATTGTCAATGATCAACTCATTAACTGTCTTCTTGGATGAATTAATTTCATTTGATTCTTGCTTGCCCTCCCCTTTTTCCGGTTTAATGGATATCAAATCAATCTCTTCAGGATGAACAATGCGCTTCTCTTGGGGTTCTGGAGTTGCGAAAGAGGGATCTAGTGAACTATACTGTAGAACATCTTCATTTGATGAATCTGAGAATTCACTTAAATTCATTCTGAGGGCCACTTCACCATCACCTTGGTCTTCAAGGCTGTCGCCAAACTTGTTCTCTGTGCTCTTGATGTCACACTTTTCCTTACTTGTCTCCATTTCTAGTGATTCACCCTCTACGAAATGAGGCTTCCCTGAGACCAAATCATCAACATTTTCTTCTCTGTCAATGCCTTCCTGAGTATTTCCTTTTTCCTGTAAGTTGCATGTTTCGCTCTTTTTGGGAACCTTCTCACTCTGGTTGGGCAATAAATGTTGGAAGTCTTCAAGTGATCTGGTAGAATGATTGGAAGTTTTTGACGGCTGTGATGTGGTTTTTGATTCAGTGGAGTCACTTCTTTCAACCTCTAGTGCAATGGATTCTAGCAAATCAAGAGAAGAAAGTGTTAAATTAGAGTTGTCTTCTTTCACTGAAATTATATTATTGGCAATTTATTCTCTAAACGAAAATTATCTGATCCTGACCCCCATGCATTTTAAATTTTCATAAGCTTAGATGACAAATTTCAACTGAAAAAGAATAGATCTAACTCTTTCTATCTTCACAAACCAAGAAAATGGTTAATTTCCCCACCAAAATAACAGACCCAACCTTTTCCATTGGAGGGTTGATCACGAATTTGCAGAATGTCACTGGACGATATATTCTCCTGCAAGTTTGAGTCTAGTGGTTTCTCATAGTTGCCCTCATCTGGTAAAGCTGATTCTTGAATGTAACTGTGTTGACTACTTGAATCATCTGATTCTGTTGAAGCTTCTGGAGATGGGGAATGATGCTTAGACTCTTCATCACCTTTCTCTGGAACCAGAGCTGAATATGTTCAAAATCGAGTCTTGAACACTGAAGAGAAGAATACATGGTTAAATAGGATATCAAGCAAAGACAGGAATCAACCTTGTTCATCTGATTTGAGCCTTTCAGCATCCAAATCATATGCAGCTGATAGACCATTAGAAGACAAGTCTGCTTTTGCATGAAAATCTTTATTCTGATCTTCAGGAATTACATGATTTTCTCCTTTAATTTCATCAGTAGGAACAGCTGCTTCGGCTCTTTCTGAAACTTCAACTCCTGCCTTCTCTTCTTCTGCAGCTCATCGATGGCAAATTATCAAACTGAACATCTCTTACATTGCATCTAACTGAAACAACACAAATCTAAAAAACCCCTACTAAAAACCATACCTTTGATTCCTGATACGTTATTGTTGCCCATTTCATTACCCATGCTCAAACTATTGGTGCCTGCACTACAACAGTATATGTAAAATCAAGACTAGTTAGCCAATTATGCATTTGGTTGAGAGTATTGCCAGCAGAAGTATATTAAATATGATTATTTCACATTACAAAGTTGAAAAACCATACCATAATCATGATTATGATGATGATATTCACATGCTAATGGCTAGAATTCAGTGAGATTTCCAGAGTGTTAATACTTGATTACGGTGATCACGGATATCCCTTAAAGCTCAAGCCTAGTTCCATTGATCAGAGACATAGGAATCTCTAAAAGTTTCCAGGTATATATTGTTTACATTCTCATCTTTTTTCTTCTGAAAGGGACACTATCTGGTCSTGAATCATAGTCTTTTGAYGAGAAAATTTATCTCCAACAAAGATTATTGTCGGTATGCGACAACATTCTTTAATTATCCTATGAGCAGCCTGTATCTATGCGCTAATCTGTTCTTTTGCCTCTTTCATAGGATTAGTTTATATTCAAGCCCAGATCTCTGTGTCGTGGAGAATATGAGTACTAGTTTGAACCACCTTTTCCCAGCCAAACCATATTTAAGTAGTCTTTCCTCAATTTAATAAGCAAAGGCTACCAATTACAGTTGCATTATGCTGTTTGCTGTTGTGTTCTTTGGAACACAATCTACCTAATAGGATTGAGTTGGGTTTCTTGTCTAACAAAGGAATGCCTATAATATGTGRCGATATTAATCGTGTTACACAATTTCATCAAAATRTTAAACGTTCGTAACAAGAGTATAATATTTTACTTTTCATCCATATTCCTATTTCACTGATAAGAAAACATAATTCCATGAAGAGAGTTATAAATTGGTGGGTCTAGATTTCATTGTTTCTTGGTGTTAAAGTTTATTCCATTTAGGGTTTACTGCAACTAAATATTCATATCCAATGGTGATCTCATCATAGCATTGCATTCTCTTTGGAGCCCTCTTTATTGTTTAAAATGAATTGATGGACCCTTTGTGTATTTCTTTCTCATCAATGAAAGTTGTAGAAAAGAGAGTTTAGAGGAATCCACCTTACCATCCTTTAGTATAAAATAGAGCACTTCAAATCATTATAGTAGCAAATGCAACATTTGGGGCAGTCTGTTTCAGCTTTTGATCCMCCTATTAAACTAGATTAGCAATTTTCTTTTGAGTAATTGAAGAACCATTAAGTGGACCATTGGAAAATGGATTCAATCGTTCAATCAACCACCAAATTTATTGGTGCCTAATTGAAGGATATCTATGCMACTCAAAGAAACTGATTTTTTGCTATTCRAGTAACGATTCTCCTTAAAACTTGTTTGAAAGTAACATTGCTTTAAGATTTTGTGAAATAAAATGAATGTTTGACGATATTAAGAATCAATCAGTAAGGAGGGATAAAATGAAAATGGTGTGAGTTTGGCGATTGGTATTAAATATTGTGAGTTTGAAAGAAAAGCAGCGAAAAAAGCAAGAACTCACGCTATGCTACTGATGTAAGAGCTTTTTTGGACATAGAGGTAATTTAACACCTTAATTAGGCTCTAAAATTTTACCAATTTTAGGTTTTTTTTAATTTTCTTTATTTTATTAATTAATTTGTGGTTAATCATTATGGAATCAAGATTTGTGTTTTCCTTACTTAAAAAAACTTTTATATTTATAGTTATCAATTAAATTGGAGAGTTTTCTCTCAATTTTTATAGTGGAGTCCAAATTTATTTTTTCTTGAGTTCAATGGATCATTTTAGACTTTAGAAATTGTTTATAGAAACATTTATTCGTGTTTAATAATGTTTGAAGGGTTTGCGGAAGGAAGAAGATTTTATCCAACAAGCAAAAAAGTATAGACTCATTTAGAGGAGTGTTTTGCATAGTTTCAAAATGAAAATGTTAATAGGTACGTTGGTAAGTTTTAGCTTTTTGAAAATGTATATTTTGCATTAATTAATATTAACTATTACTCTATTCGTATTTAGAAATTAATTATCAATTTGAACTATTTTTTAAAATTACTTTACATCATTTATAGACATTAAAAACTTATTAACTATTCATTTTTCCTATTACTTCCTCATTACACTAGTTGCTTATTCAATTCTAGAATTTTGTTTCCTATGTATTTGAAGATACACACACTGGGTTAAATATTGATTAGGATTATGAGAATTAAAAGAAGGTTAGAATAGTCATTTTATTTAAAATTTCAGTAGCATTAAACTTTTTTTATATGCATGAATTGTTTCAAATAGCGATTGTTTTGGAAATGGTAGCAATAATAAAAGTTGGAATTCAAATATGTATGGAATTAACGATGCGCTCTTGAATTCCCTCTTTGGAGCAATGAAATTTATTACCCTTCAAATGGGACGCCCCAGTTATAATCCCGCGCTTGTATTTGGGCCCCAACTTGTCTACCTTCAAGCCCTGGTCAATAAATCAAGAAAACCACGATCCATCATTTAGTTTGGGCCAAGTACATTTCTTTGGACAGAGGCCCAAAAACTTTTGGGCTCCATTTGATAAGTCAAACATGAAGTCTCATCGCGTGAGAAAGAATAAAAAGTAAGGCCCTTAGTCTACTTATTTGTAATTAAAAATGGCTCCATTCCCTAACCCTCCACGAGTCGACCACCTTACAGTTCTTACACGTTCTTAAGACCCAATGCGGATACTTACATTACTAATTTTACTCGGATAAATATTTATCACAAATTACCACTCTATTAAATCTGGCAGTAAATAATTACAAATTTTTCTTATTTAACTTGCATTCAAAGTTATTAAGATTCAACAAAATGTTTGCACATCAATTATTCTATCAAGTCAATACAACGTTATTTATTCATATAATTACAAGGAACAACAAATAATTATTAATAAATTGAGTATATGGACACATATTTAATATCTCACAAAATGAATTAAAATAGTGCTTTAATTAGAAGAATGAAACAAAATATTATTTAAAAAATAATAATATCTAAATTGAATAATAGATAATAAAATGTCTTGTCTGTGTTTCCTGTGCTCCCTTTATATAGACTAGGAAACAAAGGGTTACGAAATTATCTTAACTACCTAATTCAAATATTCAAAGCTACTAAAAAATATAATCTAATCTAATCCTGATTAATTACATTCGTCCATTCTCATGTCCACGCGGTATATTTTGTGCACTTCTAGATTTTTGCCTGAAATGACTACATAATTAGCGCAAAAATTTTATTTCAAAATCCATCAAATATCTATATATATTACACTAATTTGGACTCTTATCACCAGTAACAATTCAGAGAAACCTTCAATGCATGAACTTCGTCATACACTTGCAAAATCTTAGCGGGCACATCATAAAGAAGCACCATTCTGCTTTTGTTACTATTTGCCGTTCAAGGGTCATAAAAGAAGGTTCTGTCAGCAGTAACAGCAAGGTTTTTCTTCTGCAATCTCATAGGGTTACAAAGAGCTGGAATACATTTATCAATACTGCCATTTAATCATATTCTTTTTGATATTTTTCAGGCTTACTTCTGCTTCAAGATTGATCAGTCAACTTCAACACAGATTGTCAAGGAGAAATGCCTTGACCAGCTAAATAGATTTGGTGGTATTCGAGGCATAGCTACTCACCTAAAATTCAATGTCCATGATGGAATAAATGCTGAGGATATTTGGCATTGGCATGAAGCACTGAGTGCCAACACATTCAGCAATCGAGCTACAAAAAGCTTCTCAAACTTTCTTCAGGAAGTTTTTGAAGATTGTGCTATCAACATTCTTCTAGTTTTTGCTTCAATGGCGCTTGGTTTTGACATCAAGGAGTATGGAGTGAAAGAAGGATTTTGTGATGGTGGAAACATATTGATTACTGCATTTCTTGTCATCTCTATTTCAGTCATCAATAACTTCAGGCACAATATAAATTTCAGCAAGTATTCCGCCCAGAAATAATTACCCAGCAGAAGAAGTGAGAAATTTCACACGGAAATACATACCAACATCTGAAACTACTGCTGGAGGTGTTGTTTTCTTGAAGGTTGGTGATCAAATACATGCAGATGGATTATTCCTCAATGGACACTCCTTACGTGTGGATGAATCTAGCTTGACTGGTAAAAGTGTTCCTGTTGAAATTAACCATAGCCAAAATCCTTCCTTGCTCTGTGGAACGAAGGTGGCCGACGGATATGCTAAAATGCTTGTGACTTCTGTTGGAATAAATTCAACTTGGGGCAAGATRCTGAGCTCATTTAACTGCGACTAAAATGAATGAAACGTCCCAAGCTCAGCCTAAGGAGCTAACTTCAGAAATAAGCAAGGTTGGTTTGAGGAATTAGTTTCCTACCATTTGTAGTAGGCCTATCCCCGGAGGAGATTACACACTAGAAAAAAGGCAGCAGAAGCTGAAAGAATTTGCTATGGTCATGACTCCTTACTCTTCCATTGCKTCCTCTATTTCCACAAATGTATTTGGCATTGGAAAATTCATGACTAAGTTACTAAAAGTTGACCAAGAGAGATTTACCGGTAACTCTCCACTATCTGCCCCTCCTCGAAAGCCTCTCTTAATTGGACTGTAAGGACCTAGATTTTGATCCTTTATCATATGAATCATCCAGACTAAATTTTTTTATACCTTATCAATATATATTCTACACATTTTTCAAGATAGTTTAGATTGAGTTTATTTTTAGTAATAAATCTGAGTTATATTTAATATCATAATTTTTTTAGAATTTGTATTATTGATTTAGGTTATCTTTATGTTACAATAATATGCTCAATATAATTAGTTCGTATTAGTTTTTACATAAATTTTGGCTCCTGTGGGGATTACAAAAGCAGACTTCTTGTGGGATATAAAAACAGAGTTGGAAGAATTTTAAAATCAAGCATAACTCTAAAATTAAGTTAACGGTTACAAGATTTAATATAATAAAAGGGACTTCTACTTTATTATAAATGATTGATATATAAGTTCGTTGGATATTGTTTGATTTAGTGAATTGTGTATTGACACCATAAACATGGTAATATGGATGTGTAGGCATTCATARTTTGCCAAACTATTTTAAATCGTGCCTTTATTATCTTGATTGTTATTTGATAAATATACATTCAGTTCGTAAACTTAAACTTAATTAATTTACTAATAAAAGTTATTATCTGAAGGTACACCATCAGAATGAGGGGAGTTTTCCGGTGTTGTTAATCGATGGCTATCTTCTCTACAACTCTTTCTGCACTCAGCTTCTTCAGCATATTTCTTCTCTTGGCATTATCGTTATCGCTTCACACGTTTATATCTTTTATCCTTCAGCATATGTATACTTCATGCATTTAGTGGTTTCTGCTTAATTACATGACATGACATCCTTATTAGAGGCCTCACATATGATTTTTTTCACGTGCTTAATGTCCCATATCTGCACTTACTTTTCATTATCCAGYTGCTTCAATTGCATCTGCTATCTGCTTTTGGATTAGAAAACATCACAAAGTGTCAAATATTCTAGAAAAAGGTTTTTGTGCATATATGGGAACCATACTCCAAAGGATTGGCTAAACGGTGGCTTGCATATTTCTTCTTTAGTTGAAAAGGTCAAATGCCTCAAACCCAACCTCTTATCATAGAAAATGCAACATTAAGCAGATTACGATGGCCAAATCCTTTGTTTCTGTGGTTCTTCTTGATTAAATCCTTTGGCAACAACTATAGCTTTACTTCTAACTATTGCACCATTTTCATCAAGCTTATTTCTAAATACCCATTTTGTTCCTATGGTAGTATGATGACTAGGTCTAGGAATTAATTCCCACACTTGTTCCTTTCAAATTGATTCAATTCTTCTTGGATAGAAACTATCCAAAAATCATCACCTAAAGCATCATCAATATTACTAGTCTCAATTTGTGAAAGTAAAGTGAAGTTATCTACAAAATAATGTCTAGTTCTAACACTTGGAGAACACACTGAACGCATCTTTTGGTGGGGAAGTTTGCATTTTATTGGATCTTTCTAATGTCACAATAATGGAATTACTGCGAATTAGCWCTGGCATGCGAGTGATATTAGGGGTTGTAGTTACTTTTGGTGTCACATCTTGGCTAAATCAAGAATTGTAAAGTTCTTGTGCTTATTATCATTTATTTTAGCAAATCCATCATGCATTTGTCAAAGGGAAAAGAGTAAAACCAAAATCACGAAAAGCATTTACCTTTCGGATCATTTGTGATCAATAAGTGTAAGATAAACATGTAAAGCTTCTGAAGCTATATTTTCCTGCGATGATGTTATCCTTGGAACCCTAATTAAATTACAAAACCAGTGAGGATTTCCTACTATTACAGTGGAAATCTTTCTTGCTCAAAGCATCATGGAGAACTCTTGGGATGACTTCGGAATAATTTTGGAAATAAGCATTAGTTGGACTTTTTGGCAGTTTGCCATGCATTTGCTATGCTACCGATCAGAGACTTGCAGGAAGACAACATAATCTAGTTGAAAGGAAAAATGGCCACCATGATCTCTGCAACTTGCGAAATTGTGGCAACACATTGGTGAATGCAGCCAAGATATGATCTAATTCCAGATAAAGTCGTCAGTTACTTTTGAAATATGTAATGCATACTGGAAAACTGCATATGATTATCGCATGAGAAGACTTGATTCTTTTTCTTGAGCTTATGATTTATTTCATTGCATCAGTTATATAGCATGGCCGGACCGGATACAAGAGAAGAAATTAAATCAACTGCTTTGATAACGAATTGGTTATCCGAAGGACTACAGCAGTTCCTCCCGTCCAATGTTCAGCCAAACTTAAGAAAGCTGGCACTTACTGGACACAGTAGAGGAGGCAAAGTTGCTTTTGCGGTAGCACTTGAAAAAGCAAYAACTTCTCTGAAGTTCTTAGCTCTTATAGGTATAGATCCCGTAGATGGAATTGAAAGAGGGAAGCAAATTCCACCCGTTCTTTCATACATTCCTCGCTCCGTTGATCTTGATATGGCGGTTTCAGTCACCGGATCAGGGATTCGTGAACTTAAAAGAAATTCTTTCTGTGCTCCTAAAGGTGTTAATCATGAAAATTCTACAATGAATGCCGCAAGCCAGCCTGCTACTTTGTGCWCAAATGGGGAGTCTAGGGACCCCATGAGGAGATTTGTGGGGGGAATTGTAATTCCTTTCTGGAGGACTTACTTGGAAGGTAATTCTAGGGACATGGAGGCTATTAGGGATACAAATACTACCACCCCGTAGAGCTCAAAAGAGTCGATTTTCTTGGGTAGGAACTGTTAATATAGATAGATCAACAGATGATTAGATTTTCCAGGAAATTCTCTACTTTGCCAACAAAAGGCAATGGTGTGCTTGTATATTTCAAGATTGAGCATGCATCAAGACTATGAAAAGGTGCATCCTGATGTTAGTTCTTCATTCGAGATCTTTGTGAGCTTGGGTAGTCGAAGTTTGATGCCTGTAAACTGATTAAATAGAAAAGAAATGCTCGTTGCAATATCCATGGCCAAAGTTTCACGCTAGAGCAGCAAATGTAAAGCTCCTTTCTTTTTTTTTTCCTCCCCAAACTCGCAAACTAGTAAAAACTTCCTTATTGCAAGAGAAAATGACATCCCTTTTATTGCCTCATGGTGTATGTTTCATCTTTTTCTGTCCCCATTTGTCATGAATCAAAATCGAGTCTAAAAATATAATTGAGAACATGGAAAAGTCACATTTTCTAAATTTTTTAAGAGTGAAAATGAATTATGTCGACTCATAATAGTTAGCTCAATGAGCTAAATTCATGAGCCAATGAGTAATTTGACAAGTGAACTGAGATGGAGTTAAGTAGATTCGACTCATTTGGCTCGGGACTCAATATAACTAAATAAATAAATAAATAAAATATATAGATATAAATAAGTAATGAAGTTGAATGTTTATCTTTTAAACATAGTTTGAAATTTAACTTACACTTTTAGAAGTCTTTTAATTCTAAAAAATATTCAAACTTCACTAAATCATTCGTGAAAGAAAGATGATGCTSGTATTATGAATTTTTATTAGCTTCTATTAATTTTATTTTATATTATATTGAAATATTTGTATTTTTTATTAGTAGCAACGTGATTTTGGACATTTTCTAATCTTTGTTGAACTATAATCATGAGTTTACTTATAAATGAGTTGTACCAAGAGCTATCGATGAATTGAACCTGAGCCTGAGCCTAAGCCTCGAATATGAGTTGAGCTAAACCAAATTCGATGAGGTGAGCTTGTGCCTGACTTCCTCTTATTTCCAACCCCGGCTTCACGAAAGAATATTAGACCTCCTAACATTCAACAAATACTTCAACTTCTTTTAATTCATAAATAAAAATAAAAATTCTTAATTTCCACAAACATTTAATCTTATGAAATGATAAATTATTAAATTCAAAAATAGAAATTCAAAGTTCTAATATAAAAATAAATCAAAAGATAAACTAATACTTCCAATTTATTCTCTAATCGAGGATTATAGTACTCACACCCAAATATCATCATCAAACTCAAACTCAAAGATTTTTTTATAGAATTGAGATTAAGATCAAGCTATGAAGCATTTTTCAAAGAGAAGAATCAACGGATTCAAATATTATAATATGTATCTTATCAAATTTATAATTGATTAACACATTCGTGTAAACAAATACATCTTCAATGAGTTTTTAAATTTTCTATAAACCTTTATATTTTAAAAAAGATAATACAAAACGAAAAGGAAGAAGTACAAATTTTCAAACAATGGCATTGGACTCAAAGAACAACTTAATACTCATTGCAACAAAAGGGGATAAACTGGAATTGCGAATACCAATGTTCAATCCATTTCTTATAAACTAAGATAACTGGGATTTTGTGCCAGCAATATAACATCCATTTCTTGAAGAGATGATGGTTGTGGTGACATTCCGAAATTAAATATAAAAAATAAGACTAAATTTATCTTGAAGTACAGGTTACCCTTTTAGTTTGAATATGACTAATCCTAATGAAATTGCTGAGGACCTAACAGCACCTAGTATTGCAGATTCTGTCCAGGTTGCTTGGCAATTGCTAAATCAGAATCTAGTTCTTTTGGATAATTTGATGTGCTGATTCTTGTCGAAAGAATATTTTTGTTGCGAACGTGGTAAATGGAAACTTCGTCGAAGGTTCACTCCATCATTTTGAGTTATCCTAARAAGATTTAAATGGAATGATGTAAGATATTAATTAATAATTACTACCTAACATTTATAAAATATTTCAATTTAAATAACCATAGAGAAGGAATTTATTTAGTATTTATATATAAGAAGCTCATGCCAGCCTAGTTGATCGGGTTTGAGCATAGTTAAAATCTGAAGTGAGTTAAAGATCAAAATGTGAGTTAAATCGGTCATCCACTATCTTAATCAAGACAAGGACTTAGTTTGCAAAACTCTCCTTATTAAGATTTCGAATTCAATAATTTATTTTGACTATATTAGTAAATATTTAAAATAACTTACTTTCAATTCTTTCCAAAAGCTGTTATGAATGGAATTTGCTTTTTAACTTCTAATCTTATCTTTAAAAAGTCCAATTTTTTGAAAAAAGAAAAGCTAAAGATACTCGTTTTACTTTTGATTAGTAGCATGAGGTCATAGAATTTCATTGTTAGAATCACATAATATGATGCAAATTCTTAAGTTACATGAAACTTACYGAACAGACCAATGTAGTTAGGTAAGGACTGAAAATATAGGTGCATGGCAACCAAACATATTTTGGTATGTTCTTCATTTTCTTCATTTGACGTGACAGTCTTCCAATCCTTTGAAGATTGCAGATAGTGTCAATATGGGATGTGGATAGGTCAGTTTTTAGGTTGCCAAACTGGTTGGTATCCAGTTCTATCTGGATTAGCTCTAACGTGTAAAAACAAACTTTTTTGTTAGAATGAAGAAAGGAATTTTTTCATTCCAATTGCTTTTAAATGGAATCTTATAATTTGGAAAAAAAATTGAAAATAGAAAAATTAACTTTTTATGTACCTCAACAATTTGTGATTCTCTATAAATATTCTTGGGATGAGAGATATAAATAAGTAAAAGAAGAAAGTTTAAGCGTATTTATATAGAATCGTAAATAATTAAAATATATAAAATATATTTTTTGGTCGAAGGTAGAAAGTATTTTTTTTTTCCCTCACTGAAAAACTAGCCCAAATGAATCCAATTCTCCAGCTTCTAGGATCAGACTGGAGTGCTGAGCTCATTTTGTCTGGTTTGTAGATCCAAAAGCATTGTAATGTTACCTAACTCACCAAACCTCAATGTTAGGTTATGACCCTGTTCCTAATTTTGAGTCTATGCTTGTCAATCTGGCTAAAACTTTTCCATTTTACGTTTCCACAGGGTGAAGTAAGGGCTATCAAAACAGCCCACCTGGACGTGACTAGATGATCTTTTTCTACTTTCTTCATTTCTTTTTCTTGTCGGGAAAAAAGGTTAAGGAAGACTACGATTGTCTTTAGATATCACGATAATAATTTTTCTCAATATAGACTATCGACTTGAATTATATTTATCTTCAAGAACATGAATCATATTCAAAAGCTATAAAAATTTACAAACTATCAATGTGTTACACACTATCGCTCTCACGATGATGACGAATTAAGCATAATACTTACATCAATATACACAAGTCTTGAATTCCCCTACACAAGATTTGAATGGAAATTTTGCAGCAGCCACTTATGGACCTGGTTTTACTTCTGCAGAAATTCTATTATAGTTTCACATAATCTTTCTACTCTATTTCTCAAGCAAAAGGTAGAATCAAACAAAAATCCAAAAAGGGTTGAAGTCAATTTTGGAAGGAAAAACAAAGGGTTTCTTAATCGTGAAGTCTATAAATATGATGATGATTAGATAGGATCATTGGTTGCAGATGAATTTCTGAAAAAATGCATAAGCAAATTAATGATCTATTATAGTCAGTCAGCAGTCTTTTGATGTTCCTTTCATCAGGGAAGAAGATAGGCATCCATGGAAAACGAAGCAAGGCTGTGAACAGAGTGTTTACATAGACCGACATCCATAGCCAGCAGAATCACATGTAGTCGATGTGGATAATCGCCAATCAGAAACCAAGTATATTTCTTCATCAAACAAGTGTTTTGACCAAAGGACGAAGCTTGGGCCGAGTATACGCGGCAAGTCTGCCTCAATATTTTTCTTAAATTTTTCTCAGAAACCTATATAAATCTTTACTCTGAAAAATATTATCTCACACTTTCTAATATCTTTTATCATTTCTTCCAAGAAAGGGAGAGACTGGCTTCAATTGCAAGTCAAGCCTCAATTATAGCCATCATTTAAATATTGAAATCTAAGGTCAATGATAAACTCATTTACAATGCTTACGAAATTACATGTCACATGGCCCTTAACTTTGAACTATAGTAAAACTAAATCATTAAAGGAGGGAAAGGAGAGAGAGATAGAGATAACAAAGAATATATTTCATAAAATTAAGATAAAATTATTTTAGATATTTTAATTTAAATTTTATAAATTTCTTATCGTGCATATATCTCTCCAATATGAATATATAAATTAAAACGAAAGGAGTATTGCATGTCGGTAACTCACACACATTATATCTACCATTGGCACAGTAAATAGTGAGAAAAGATAGGCCTGTTTTCCACTCGAATAGGTATCTCTATGAAACTTTGGGGACAGGACAACCCAGAACCTGTCAAAATACATTCTCTATGGAACTTTAATGCTTGTCTCAGAAACTATTAAAGAAAAAAAAAAAAAAAACTTCATTCACGCAGCTTGTGCTTTTTTTTTAAAAAAAATATATATACCCATCTTCATTATATTTTCTCTGATATTTTTCCTGAACTGCCTGGGAAATTTTATTACTGTGAATCTGACTAAAGAGTTTTACGAGGGATCATGGTTGACCTGTCAAGCGGACATCGAAGCCTGAGATTGGCTCTTTGTATCAAAATTTTGGCCAACCCAAACTCTGTAACATTCGGCGAAGTACCCTGTCGGCAATTCCTTGGCCTATTAATAAGCTGATGAAGCAAATCATCCATTTCATCAGAACAAAACATCTTCCTGCAAGTTTAGAGCAACAGCCATTTTGTTTTCACTTCTCTTTTCTACGTACTAGAAGATAAAATACAAAAGGAAGGATATTTTGGTCAGATGTTGTGAGTCCTTACTAGCAAAATTTGTTCAACTCCGATATATTTCCTACCTACAGTATAACATTTTACCTTTTGCAGATTCATATTATTCTTTCTTTTCTCCAATTCTCCAAAATATGTCTTCTATCATTCAAGCAAACTTAGACAACATTAGCATTCTCSTGCCACGGCAAATCAAGATTACTACACTCAACAGAAGAAGATGGTCCTCAGCATTTGTAGTCATTTATTGTTCAAGGGCCTTCAAATATGTTCTTACAAGCCATGCAAGCAAGATTTCACTTCTTCCATACAAAACTGTTACTGAACTTGAGAAAAARATATCATCAGGATCCTCTGATAGGATTGTTCTAGACGTTGTTAAAGATTTCTCATGCTCTTATGCTATTGATCAGCCAACTCTGACAAAGCTTGTCAAGGAGAAAAACCTTGAGAAGCTTGATGAGTTGCTTGGTGTTCAAGGAATAGCTGCTTCTCTCAATACTCATATTCATGAYGGCATMAATGGTGATGATGCAGAAGATATTTTACGTAGAACTGAAGCTTTTGGTAATAATACGTACCATAAGCCTCCAGGGAAAAGTTTCTTCCACTTTGTCTCAGAAGCTTTCAARGATCCCACTATCGCCATCCTTTTGACTTGCGCTGCTCTTTCACTTGGTTTTGGCATCAAGAARGACGGACCAAAAGAAGGATGGTACGATGGTGGAAGCATATTTGTTGCTGTATTTCTTGTCATCTCCGTTTCAGCTGTTAGTAACTTCAGGCAAAGCAGACAATTTGACAAACTTTCCAAGGTCGGCAACAATATTCAGATAGAAGTTGTGAGAAATGGCAGACGACAACAAATATCAATATTTGATATTGTTGTTGGAGATSTTGTTTGCTTGAAGATTGGGGATCAAATACCTGCTGATGGATTATTCTTAGATGGGCACTCATTACGCGTTGATGAGTCCAGCATGACAGGTGAAAGTGATCATGTYGAAATCAATAACATCCATAATCCATTCTTGATCTCAGGCACCAAGGTAGCTGATGGATATGCTCGGATGCTTGTCACTTCTGTTGGAGTGAACACAACTTGGGGARAAATGATGAGCTCAGTMAGCCGTGATACTAATGAGAAAACCCCTCTTCAAGAGCGGCTCGACAAGCTAACTTCAGCCATTGGTAAAGTTGGTTTAGCAGTTGCTTTCCTGGTTCTTGTTGTGTTACTGGTGMGATACTTTACAGGAAATACRAAGGACAAAAGCGGTAACATAGAGTTCATACGCGGTAAAACAAAGATTGATGATGTGATCAACTCYGTGGTGGAAATCATTGCTGCTGCAGTTACAATTATAGTTGTTGCAATTCCAGAAGGTTTGCCTCTTGCAGTCACACTTACTCTTGCTTTCTCAATGGATAGAATGATGGCAGACAACGCTATGGTTCGGAAGCTTTCTGCTTGTGAAACCATGGGTTCTGCTACCACCATATGCACAGATAAAACAGGCACYCTTACACAAAATAAGATGACGGTCACAAAGTTTTGGCTGGGCAAGGAACTTATCGAAACRACAGGCTATACTTCCATCATCCCCAGTATTGTCAAGTTACTCCACCAAGCAGTAAGTCTGAACACTACAGGTACCGTGTTTAAGTCTGCAAGTTCACAATTCAAGGACCTTGAGTTCTCAGGAAGTCCCACTGAAAAAGCAATTCTTTCATGGGCTGTTCTGGAACTAACCATGGATGTGGAGCAAGTAAAAGAAAGCTGCACCATTCTTCATGTAGAAACATTCAACTCAAAGAAGAAAAGAAGTGGCGTCTTACTTGAGAAGAAAATGGACAAAAAGATCCATGTCCACTGGAAAGGAGCTGCTGAAATGATTCTAGCAATGTGCTCACACTACTACAATCTGGATGGAGATGCAATAGCTCTTGATGATAACGAGAGGAAGCACTTTAATCAAATCATTCAGGGCATGGCAGCTAGCAGTCTCCGGTGCATTGCATTTGCCCATAAGCAGATTGTGGAAGCCAACCAGGAAGATGGAGAAATAAAGCAACAATTATCAGAGAATGACTTGATCCTTTTGGGAATTGTAGGCATTAAAGATCCATGTAGACCCGGCGTGAAGAAGGCTGTGGAAGATTGTCAACATGCTGGAGTGAACATCAAAATTATCACTGGTGACAATATTTTCACAGCAAAAGCAATAGCCACTGAATGTGGAATCCTAAGCTCTGATCACAAAGTCAACGATGGCTCAGTGGTAGAAGGTGTAGAATTTCGCAACTAYACAGATATGGAACGGATGGAGAAAGTTGATAAAATTGTTGTAATGGCAAGGTCATCTCCATTTGACAAGGATTTGATGGTGAAATGCTTGAAACAGAAAGGTCATGTTGTTGCAGTGACTGGTGATGGAACAAATGATGCACCAGCACTTAAGGAAGCTGACATAGGCCTTTCTATGGGGATTCAGGGCACYGAAGTTGCCAAAGAGAGTTCGGATATTGTCATTTTGGATGATAATTTTGCTTCTGTTGCTACAGTTCTCAGATGGGGAAGATGCGTATACAACAATATTCAGAAATTTATTCAGTTCCAACTCACAGTCAATGTGGCGGCACTTGTGATCAACTTTGTAGCAGCAGTTTCAGCAGGAAGGGTACCATTAACAGCAGTACAGTTACTATGGGTGAACCTCATTATGGACACACTGGGTGCCCTAGCTTTAGCAACAGAGAGGCCAACAAAGGAGCTCATGAAGAATCCACCGGTGGGTCGCACTGAGCCACTTATCACCAATATCATGTGGAGGAACCTTCTTGCTCAAGCTTTATACCAGATAACTGTCCTATTGACTCTGCAGTTCAAAGGTGAATCAATCTTTCATGTRAGYGAGAAGGTAAATGACACTTTGATCTTTAATACCTTTGTGCTTTGCCAAGTGTTCAATGAATTCAACGCACGGAAACTTGAGAAGAAGAATGTATTTGAGGGAATCCACAGGAACAAGTTATTCTTGGGAATCATCGGA
>MEJB01000029.1:2029537-2075175 GCA_001752375.1 Rhazya stricta | reverse complement strand
CTTTTCAATCGAATATAATCTACCTATATTAATATCATGATAACCGATAGGAGTTTAGACTTCAGAACTACTGATTGCAATGGTAAAACTGTTAACTAGGTAAGACAGAAGTTTGAGGACGACAACTAATGCCTACTAGTATGTTAGAGGAAAAAAACTACGTCCGAACCTTTAGACTTCTTACAGAGAACCGAACCCCAAAGTTTTACGGAGCATTGTTCCGTAATTTGAGGACACAAGCTTTTCTTGTTTCTGTCCCTGATGTTGAAGAGGTACAATCCGGAGTATCGATCAACCTTTTATTTTGTTGAGTGGCAGTTTTAAAATAAAGGGGTTTACTCAAAGTTTTGTGTAACCAACAACTTAATACGATGTAAATGAACGACAGGATTCTCGAACCATTTTGTTACGTTTCTTATGGCGATTATTGTTACTCTTCCGACATCCATACCTTCGCGTCTTACAATTCGTGTGAACGACCAAATAACTGTAGCGTAAACTCCAATCAGGTGAATTCTATTGATTTATTACACAGAGACTCATGTTCCACTGGGTGTGAAATAGTGTGGTTAACGTTCACGACGTCGTTAAGGATACCGTAACGAGGGGTGACGGGCGCGCAATCGCCACAAATTTGCACTTGACGAAATGTTTGTTCAGTAAATAAGGTGATCATTTTGCAGAGCTTGGTTGTCCAGGAACCAAGCAAATAGACATTTCAACAGTAAAGACTGTCAACTTCTTTAGAAAATTCTAAAAGGCAATCTAATTCTTTCCAACATTTCCTACGGAAGTCCCTCATAAACAAATCACCAACTTAAGATTGCATATTTTAAGTCTTAGTGGGAATATTCAGATTAAACAACTTATAACTAACATATGGTTTGGGGATGTAGCTCTGTACCTATAAATAGCTGACATATTTCTTTCTCAAGTCCCTCTTATTAGTGATACAACTCAGTAGTTCACTTGAAGAATTTATCCACACGAAACATACAGACAAAGATGCACACAACATATATATACAGAGGARTGCTGTAAAATTATAGACTTACACACATAACACTGCCACATTTAATTTCTATTAGAATTCAAAAGGAATTTATGCTCTTACTTTTATCCTSAACTATATCTCAACCTTTTTTTTAATTTTTCCTCCTCAAACCACAAGCCATTACATAGTATTAGGCACGCTCATTACATTTGGTTCCTTATTAAAGAAAATTAAAATCATGAGAAGGAGTGTAAGAAATCAATATTTTCCCCACCAATCTCTCAGTAAACAAAAAATGCAGTTCAAGTAGATATGCGTTATTTACATAAGAATGTAAAGTAAAACCTGGATTTGGAGCATGGAAAAGCCAACTTCCTAAATGTCCAGAGCAAGATTAGCATATACACTCTGAAAGCCACTGAACTTTCCAATCTAAAATTAATGAAATACAAAAAATTAAAGTATTCCAAGATCTACTCTCTGCCAGAAAAGAACAATTATCCCATCAAGAACCCTGAAAGGGGAAAAAAAAAAAAATATATTGGATTGTTCTTCAAAGAGCATAAACCGCAATGAATTGTAACGACCAGATAGTTCGAGCAAAGTACCTTTAAAAGGACAAACCGAGAAGAAGGGAACCGAATCGCAGCTGGAGATGAAACCACCTGAAGAAACGGTTCAATGGAAGGTATACTTATTGAGGGAGGACGACCAGTCGACGAAGAGAATATGGCGGATATCATCGCCTGCGGCAGGCGAATTTGGAGGAACTGAGGTAGCGGGACAGTTATTAATTAGGAAGGGGATGCAACAAGCTGAGGCGTTCTCGATGCGTCTTGGGGCAAAGCAAACATCGGCCTGGCTCTAAAAGTGTAAAGCCGCATCCACGTGCGGGTAGGTATGCYGTGTCRTATCCTTTTCTAATTTTCAACAAATTCTTTTTGTTGGSAATTTACTCGGAACATCACTTGAAAATAATTAGCACAAGAGTTTGACTTCCCTCGTCATGTGCAGGAGTTTCGGACCAACTAGTCCGAGAGTAAAAGATCATGTCCGTTTGGATTGGTTTAAGAAAGATTTATTACTTGAAAAAGGTGGAAAAAATAATTAAAATTTGGATTTGTTTGTTAAATTAAAAAATTAGTTAATATTTTCCTCAAGATTTTTTTTATTTTACTGACATCGACCTTTTACTTCGCCATCACAGTTTAGCCAAATTCAATCGATGCAGCTTTAAATATTTGAGTTCGATTAAGAACTAAACTTTTCATTCAAACTTTTTAAATAATTCATTCAAAAATAACCAAAAAAAAAAAAAAGAGATTTTTTCAGAAGTAATCTAATGAAAGGGTTAAAGAGAATTGAAAAAGTGAAAGAATCTTCATGTCTTAAATGAAGAAAAGATTTGTTTTTTTTTTGAATTAAGAAGTAATGCAAATGGACCCTTTGGGGACACATCGAGATATTTTAGAAATGTTTATTATATCTATTTATCTTGTTGGGTGTGAAATGAAATGACATAAATAATAAATATTTCATGTCTTATTATTAAATTTAAAAAGTAAAAGGAAATTGTTCATTTTTAGGCATCGTTTGATCAACGATAAAGATTAAAGTAAATGAAATTTATTGGCGACTAGAGAATTTACAGTGAAATGGATGTGTATCCAGCCTTTTAAGGCACCTGAAGACTTATGTATACCAAGCAAATCGTGGAAGAGAATTTGGAAATTTGCAGGACCTGAGACGCAACTTTGCACATTCAGCTGGATCAAGAGTCCGACTCGGGTACAGGAGTGGGTTCGAAAACCTCCCAGCGTCCAGCCCCTCTCTGCCAATAACCCAAAGAGGTCTAGGGAGGCCCTCAAGCTGGATGAAGGATTATGCTGTCTGAGATTAGCAAGTCCTTTTACGCTTTCTTTATGTCCCTTTCAATTACTTTATGATGTTTTCGAAGTATATGAGATTGGTTGAGATATCATTTGTATGAGAGCACGCCCCCATGTTTATACAGGAAAACTATAATCAAAATTCTCTCTTCTCTTTCACCTTCTCTATTCTTCTTTTTCTAAATTTTTTTCTTCTGGAGTTTAGACTCACTCGAAGAGTGCTAAGTGCTTAATTTTAGTGTTAACTGGGATCTTGGGCGTATCAACCTGCCCAACCATCCCTCACTCTCTCTGGCTGGCCATAAATGACCATCTCAAAACTACTAAGATGCTCAGGAAAAGAAGGATAATAATAATAATATTCTTTCGCATAAAATCAACGTATCACTTCCTATTATAATTAAAAGTGACGTTATATCTTATATGACTATATTTTCAGCCAGTTGATTCATGTGATATTGTTTGAAAGGAACAATCTTCTGTTTCTGGACATTCAGCCACAACCCACATTGAAATTTACCCGGAGAGTTCTTGACGTGCTACATACCCTTGGCAGATATTAGAGAGAATGAGGTCTCTTGGTGTTTTTTCAAGAAACTAGTTGGCATAGAAGACCAGCACCCTTGTGCTGGGCTTTTTCTCTTATATTTTGATTCATTTTGTTTAATATATCGATGCCATCCACTTGTCAAAGAAAGAAAAAGGAAMGTTGTATTTAAAATGTGACTATTTGAAATTAAAATTTTTAGACATTCATTTATCTTATTTAGAAGGTAAAAATATGTCAACAAGAAAAAACAGTAAAAAGTTTCTTACAAGTGTTTGTTATAATATTATGTAATTTTTTAAAAATTTTATTTTTTTCCTTTTTTGGAATGGAAAATATGAATTATTCTAGTAGGAGGAAAAGTGTTTTATTTATAGAAATATAGCCGGCCATTTCTCTTGAAGTCCATTGTGCATGCTAGCCAATAGTCGTTCTTTTTTGGTACTGTTTCTATTTGTGGCCATGACGAAGCATGAAGGAAGGTTCTGCACCTATCGTCCTTCGACCTTCGAATTATACAAACTTATCGCGTCATGGCCGTGTTAGGCGGCTGCTCTATTTATCTCTTCCCGCTTCCTTGTAAATATACAGAAGTTTACGCCAGCCAAAATGGTATTCCCTTCTTTCCAATATAAATACACGGAGACAGAGAGAGACAGAGACAGATAAAGAGAGACAAAGAGAGCTTAAGCTGGACCTTAGATTAACAAATCCAATATAAATACATATCAAGAGAGAAGAGAGAGAGAGAGAGAGATCAGGAGAGCTTCAGCTGGACCTCAGATTAACTAAGTTTTGAGATTCTTGTGGAATCGTCGCATTTCTTTTAATCCCTTACAGGAGTCGCTTTGGCCATGTGTAATGACTTGGAAGAAGCAAATTTTGAAGTTACAGAATCGCCATTACTGTGCACGATTGCCCGGAGGAGGTGGCGACTAGTTGGTGTTACTTTCCGCATCATCAGAGCATGGAGTCTTGCAAGAGAAATTGTGGTGGAAAGCCCAGGGCCAGTGATAGAGTTTACACCAACCAGCTCCATTTCTACCATCAAGAGGTTGCGAGTGGCTTGTCTAGCACTTCGGAGCATCAGAGCTTTTTTCCTAGCAGCAGATGGTGTACCTGAGAAACAAATTGAGCTGTTAGATGAGCTTTTGGACAGAACTCCCTCTCATATAGCAATTGATGTTCGAGACTGCCTAAGTAATCTCGTTCAGTCCCGGAGCATTGAGCAGCTTCGTGAGTTTGGATATGTCGAAGGGGTTGCCGCAGCCCTCGGAACAGATACACAAAATGGTCTCTGTGGCGACGAAGAAAGCATAGCTCAGAGGCGCCTGAATTACGGTTCCAACAGAATAGAGAAGCTACCTCCACCGATGCTGCAGATTGTGTTGGACACCATCAGAGATCCCATAATTATTGTCCTGCTATTGTGCGCGGTACTTTCTCTTGTGTTCGGCATAATTAAGCATGGGATGAAAGGATGGTCTGATGGAGGAAGCATATTCTCGGCCGTCTTTGTTGTCATTGCGGTTACAGTTTACTGTAAAATCTGGCCCAGGAGGAAAATTTTCAAGCTATCCAGAGCTAGTGACGATTTCGCAATTGATGTCATAAGAAATGGGCAAGAGCGCCACATCTCCGTATTTGATGCTGTTGTTGGAGATGTTATATGTTTGAAGCAAGGAGATCAAGTTCCTGCGGATGGTCTATACATAAGCCGGAACTCGTTAGAGGTGGATGAGTCAAACATGATTGAGGCAATGGGTGTAAAAGTTAAAGATAGCAACGATCCTTTCTTGCTCGCTGGCTCAAAGGTGACCAATGGTTCTGCTCGAATGCTTGTCACTGCAGTTGGGATGAACTCAGCACACGGCCAGACAATGTGGGCAGATATCGATGATGCTCATCAGGAGACTCCTTTACAAATGAAACTACACAAACTGGCCATGCTTATTGCTAGGGTTGGTCTGGTGGCCGCTTCCCTGGTTCTTATTGTCTTGTTGATCCGTTATTTCACAGGGCATATGCGTGATGGTGAGGGAAAACCTGATTTTCTGGAGGGAAAGACAAAAATCCATCACGTTTGCAGTGCTTTGATTGGGATACTAGCCACACCATTTGCTATTGCATCAACTGCTATTCCGGAAGGTCTGTTGCTGGCAGTCACGATACCCGTTGCATATTCAACGTACATGATGGCAGCAGCAAAAAAGGCCCTCGTACGAAACCTTTCGGCATGGGAAAAAATCGGCTCCACAACAGTGATATGTACAAATGAAAGAGGCAACTTGACCACCCACAAATTGAAAGTAAGTCGATTTTGGTCTGGCCAAGACACTTCGATTGCACCAAATGTTCGTGAACTGCTCTTTCAGGGAGTTGTTTCAGACAGTACACAGGTTTCACCAGGATCAGTCCCTGAGAGTATTGAACTGGCAATTCAAGAGTGGCTTCAACAGCTGAGTGTGAACGTCGACCAGCAGAGAGCGTGCTGTGCCATTCCGCATCAGAAAGGTTATCCAGAAGTCATGCTGGCCAAGTGTTCCAAATATTATGATGAGCATGGGCACATCAAAGATATCACTGATGAGATAAGAGAAAATTTGGAGCAAAAGATTCTCGAACTGAAATCAAAGTGCCTCGAATGTATTGCATTGGCATGCACAGATGTGTCTAATGAGGACAGCAGAGAAAATTTTCATCCCAAGCCCAAGGAAGAATGCTTTACCTTAATTGGCTTTGCAGGCCTAACATACCATTGTCTACCTGAGATAAAGAAAGCTGTGCTTGATTGTAAAATTGCTGGGGTGAACATCAAACTGGTTACAAGAAGTGAACTTTCTGTTGCAAGAGCCATAGCCTTTGAATGTGGTATCCTTGATCCAGATCAGGACACGACCACCGAAGAAGTGATTGAGGGGCTTGATTTTCAGAACTACCTAGAAGGCGAGAGATTGGAGAAATCAGATAAAATTCGAGTGATGGCACGAGCCTCTACTTTCCATAGACTTCAAATGGTGAAAGATTTGAGACAAAAACGCCATGTCGTAGCAGTTACTGGAGATAGTGTTGGAGACGCAACTGTGCTTAAGGAAGCAGAGATAGGTTTCTCACTGGGGATTCAAGGAACTAATATAGCGAAGGAAAGCTCAGATATTATCATCATGAATGATAATTTCGATTCTATAGCTACAGCATTGAGGTGGGGACGCGGTATGTATTACAAAATCCAAATATACACTCAATTCCAGCTTACTTTTAGCATGGTTTCTCTTGTGATGGACTTCGTAACAGCAATTTCTGCAAGAGAACCCCCAACTATCAAGATCATTGCGGCCATTTCAGCTGGAAAAGTTCCATTTGCAGCATTCCAAGTGCTATGGGTTAAGTTGATAGTGGGTGCATTGGCAGTTCTAGTTATCACCATAGAGGAGCCAAAGGAAAAGCTCCAGCAGCTACCATCTGTCAGCAGGACGGAACCATTTATAACCAGCATCATGTGGAAGAACATTGTAGGACAAGCACTGTATCCAATCATAACTTTGTTAACCATCCATTTCAAGGGTGAATCTGTTTTCAACCTGGACGCCAAAGTAAAAGAGACAATTATCTTCAACATATTTGTTCTCTGGCAACTCTTCACCATATTCACTACTAAAAGGTTTGAGTTAAATATCATCAAAGGGATACAGAGAGAAAAGYTGTTTTGGACTATATTTGGAACCATGATTTTTCTTCAGGTGGTGATTATTGAAGTGTTGAAAAGATTTGCAGGCACAGAGAGGCTGAATTTGATGCAGTGGGCAGCATGCATTGGTATAGCTTTCCTGGCATGGCCAATTGGATGGCTAGTAGAAAGAATAAATGTTCATAGATGACTTTTCTTCAGCACCGGCAGTCTTGAACTTGTTTAAAGTTCTTAGTCTTATTTAGCTGTTTCCAATTTTATACAGGGCTTTTTAGCTTTTATCAACTATTTCCAGCACTCGCATTTTCTTCCTTTTATATTTTCTACTAGCAAAGCTGCCACATACAAGATAGATAAAGGAGATGGCCATTTTCAACTGAACCAACCAAAATAATGTATGAAGGAAAAAAGAGAACTTTAAAGTGCACAAGACAAGATAGAAAATAACAAACACATAGCCTATTAATACCATGATCATTACAAAGATTTTGCATGAATCATGTACAACGGATACACGAAAAATGCAGMTATAAGATAATCATTGTTTCTTTTTCATGAACCATGCTGTTTAATCTTATCAAACAATTGAGGACCAATTTTATTCGGATTTTGCACTTAGTCAAACAAAAAGGAGAGCAATCCAGCTTCACTCCCCTGCTCTCAAAGGTCATCTGACTACTTAAAACTTCCTTTAGTAAAACAGATCCCAGCCAGGTTTTAGTTTTTACTACTGAGAAGAATGGACTCTTCCTAACTACTGAATTTATCATTCACAAATCAAACCTTGCTATTCCTTACATGTTGGAGAACGAAAATCTGAGAGAGAACCTTAACAATATCAGTTGTAGAAGCATAAAGTTCAAGTCTATAAGCTTTCTGGTAGAATGCTATCCAAAACAAAACATGAGGARGCAAAAGTATCAACCATCATTCTCTGCTTTCTGAACATTCTCATAAACAGCTTAGGTTCAGAAAAAGCAAGCAATATGATCTTTTTCCGGGTCCAACATTTCAACTGATTAACTATTCCAGACTTTTCATCTTTAACCATAGTAAACAAAATAAATTTGCATGTTCCTTGATGTAAAATTTCCAAAATCTCTAAATCTTCCTTTTTCCAAATTCTTCGACAGTTCACTTTAGGACCAAACTATCCCCTTCCGTGCTTCATATTCATACAGTTTCATTACAGATTTCGTCTTTGTTTATTATAATTATTTCTTGAGAACCCATTTCCAAAATGTGGAAGACATATCAAATTCAGCATTATAAAAAAGAAGCAATCAAATTGAACTAGAAACCATGATTCATAAGAATGCAATACACATACGTATCTGTGAAAGAGAAAGAACATCTAACCTTAAACCACGATGTAAATGCAGCTTGCCAAAAGCATTCATTAACTTGTTGCCTCTGCAGATCTGCTTGACTGACTGTCTCCAACAATCAACTCTATGTAATATGTATTTGCGAGTGCATGACTTTGAGTTGACTTGAGAAGAAAGGAGACAAACTGCGACGGCTCGGTTCACTCATCTCCTTCTGGTCATTTTTAATTCGAGTATTTGAGAAAAGGGCTAATTCCATTTTGCGCCCTTGAAGCCTGGGGAATGTGTCAATTGAGAACTATTTCTTTAAGGATGCATTTTGATTAGTTTTTAAAATGAATTTTTTYTCCTTTTCTTCAACCAAATTCTTATTTGTATTCCTTTTCAAAATAAAAATAGAATTTTATTCATTTTAAAATCTTATTTATCTTGATTTTCGAAGGGAAATTTTTTTTTTCAAACAAAAACTATCTACATTAAACTTTTTTCAAAGAAAAACCAAACTTCTATCTCCATCTTTCATCAATTTCTCCTATCAGAGAAATAAGAATCTATTGAATCAGAGAAAAAATTGGTTACTTTTGTCCTAGAGATTCGTCAATTTGGTTTTGATTCTTCTTCTCCTAGTTACTTCTWGTCCTRAAGATYCATCGAAGATTAGGAATCTCTTGAATCAGATAAAAAATTGGATAGATTTGTCCTTAGATTGTCCGTATATTCTTCTTCTCCCAATTACAAGAGTCGTCAAAGATTATGAATCTCTTGAATCATAGAAAAATTTGGGTAGATTTGTCTGTAGATCATACTTATTTTCTTCTTCTTCTCCCAATTACAAGAGTCGTCAAAGATTATGAATCTCTTGAATCATAGAAAAATTTGGATAGACTTGTCTGTAGATCATGCTTATTTTCTTCTTCTTCTCCCAATTACTTATTGTTCTGCAGATTTATCAAAGATTACGAATCTCTTGAATCAGAGAAAAATTTGAAAAATTTATTT
Source organism: Rhazya stricta (assembly GCA_001752375.1). NCBI lineage: Eukaryota > Viridiplantae > Streptophyta > Magnoliopsida > Gentianales > Apocynaceae > Rhazya > Rhazya stricta. The sequence continues at coordinate 2,065,730 of MEJB01000029.1, read as the reverse complement.
GTTTGCATTTGTCCGCATCTTCTCCTTTGCTTATGCTTTTGACTGTAGATTTGTTCAAACCTCCTCCTTCCTCTTCTTTTTCTGAAAATGCGTTACCTATTGCATTGGGTTGCTTGAGCACAAGAAATAGTGACTTCTCCATATCTGAAATTAGGGTCAGCAAGAAGATATTAGTCAGAGACAATGRCATAAGTAGATCAACATCTAATTTTGTTGATTTTACTAGATAGGTTTCTTCTAAGTTTGTTTGGTTTCTTCTTCCCTATCAAAGATTGTATCTTTATTGTGTTTGTTTTAAAAAAAATTTGTTGTTTCTGTTTGAGTATCCTTGAATTTGAATATGGTGTTTGTTTGGATTCTCGTTTATTGCCTAATGAATAACCGAGTATTGTAATATAAAAGTCAAGTATTACCCTATTAAACAAATATGTCCTAGAAGAAATCTATTTGAATAATTGTCTATTACCTTATGAATAATCGGGTATTATAATTTAATAGTCGAGTATTATCCTATTAAACAAAAATGTTGTTACCGTTTCTTATTAAAAATACTCGTTTATTGTCTTATAAATAACCGTGTATTCTCCTATTAAACAACATAATGGTTTTTCTTTCAATATTGTTGATTGCCTCATGAATAGCAGGCTATTGTTAAGATAATCGCCAGGAACAACAATAATGTGTGTGTATATATCGGGTATTGCCATGATAATATCGGATCTTACATATCTTTTGGTGAGTTCCATTATCCGATATGATTAGAGCTCTAGCGGTCATGGAATGAATTTTATTTTCTTTAAATTTGCTGCTAGACTAGTGGTGTATTTGGCCTAAAGACGTTTTAACTATTGATGTAAAATTTTCAATATTGCCATTAATAGTAATTTTTGCTTTTTAAATGGCATGTATAGGGAGACACAAATATTGATCAACAAGTGTCATCTATGGGCTTGGACGTCCCAGTTCACCAAAAAGAGGGACTACCAAAAGGAAACGGAGAGTATGTWCTRAACTCCTTAATAGTTTTTGAATTAACTATTATGAAAAATTAATTTATAATGTGAAAATTATTTTTCTTAATGATAGATGACAGATTCAGATAAAGATGAAACAAGTCAATAAGAAAGTGAATGGAAAGTTTATATTGAGAATGCTTTTATTGACATATGCCTTGAGTATAAAAACATTCCTTATGTGTGAGTYGGTTGAAAATTCAATAAAGATGTATGGAAACTCATTAGAAATGATTTGAGCCCAAACTGGACAAAATTACACCTTAGCAAAATTGAAATTAAAATTTCAAAGGATGAAAAAAGACCATAATTTGATGCATTGGATTATGCATGCGGATGGCCACACGGGAGCCAGTTGGGACGAGGAGAAACAATGATTCAGGCGATGCCTTGGTAATGAAACCAATTGATTAAGGTAAAGTAATACAAATTTCAATTATATCTTTATCTTATCTGACATATCATTTCCTTTTAAACCTTTTTTGCATTATTCTTGATTCAAAGTATGCGGGTACATAAATGTGCAAGAAAGAAAGGGAGTTCAAGAGGTTTATGAAATAAGAATTAGTTAATTTCTTGCAAATGCACGACATCTTCAAAGACGTTGGTGCTAAGGGAGTATGTTCACGTTCATTGAATCAACCACCAGTAAGACGTGATTTGGAAGATCAACTCGTTGAAGAACACGAGATGGGTGGTTCGCTCCCTGATCAGAATGCATTTGATGTCGATGGTGATGTTGGTAGTGATGTCGGCGCTGGCATGGTGTCGGAGAGGAAGTTGGCGGGTTAGAGCAATATCATCCAGAAACAAGCATAAATCAGATGATGCACCAAGGACAAGAAAAAAAAGAAAGATAAAAGAAGCTCATCTCGTTTTCATCCGTCAGAAGAAGACCTTCGAACATATATTGTGCTTAAGGTTCATTTTAGCCTCAAACCTGAGATGACCTAAAAAAAAAAAAAAATTAGCATTAGGTTACGCTACGATATTATTGCAGGTTGGACTTCTTGCTTTTTAGCCTTTCATTGTGGATGACACCTGACATCAAATATTTGTTGCATCTAAGCCTTTTTTGCGACGTCTGATAATTGCCCAAGCATTGGAAAAAGACTGATATCACTTATTGTCGTTTTAGGGTAATGTGGGACATTTTGTAGGTTGTGGTTGACTTAAAAAATAATATATGTGTTGTGAAATAATATAGGATTGACTTCTACATATTGTATTATTCGTATTTTATATTTTAAATTTTACAATTTTTAAGTGAATTTGAATGTTATTGTGGTAATTTTTTATGGATAAAATTCTTTGGAAATGATCGTCGACATGTAGTCATGGAATGGAGGAGTGATCCAGTTGATTGGAACAATTTTCAAGAATTATTAGATTAAGAAGAACTTGATGAAGTCGATGATATCGTGGCTATTTCGCAATTGAGGCGACTGAAACGGGAAAGCCAAATAATAAGTATCCAAACACGACCTTGTCAAACATCAGCCTTTGTCTGGTCGAGCCTGAGTGAAGGCAATCCAAGAAGATTAGTTGAACAATTTGGAATGGAGAAAGAAACTTCCAAAGCATTATGCAATATAGTGGTGGAGAAGGGCGTATGGGAGTTTGAACAACGTATTGACGTTGTCGAGAGTTTGGCCATGTTTTTGAATCGTGTCACCATGTCCCATCCTCACACTGATTTAATTGAATGTTTCTAACATTCTACAGAGAGCCTTTGCCGTTATATTGTGAAAATGTGTTGGCAGATTGTAGAACTTGCTCCTGAGTACATTTGTCATCGTAATGAGGAAGCGATTCATCCATGAATATGAGGGGACATCAGTTATTTTCCATGGTTTAAGGTATATAAAATTATAATTGTTTATAAATATAAAATTATTTAGACTATCTGTTATATATCTTTATGATACTAACATGAAACTAAATTCGAGATTGCATTGGGCGACTGACGGTACCTGTGTTGTTGCTCATTCYAGAGGTCGCAGAATGGAGGCTTTTTTGTAATCACAAATATAGGATCGCACAAAATGTAATTGCCGCAGTTGATTCATATTTGTCTTATATGTCTGGGAAAGCAGTGTACACGATAGTCGTGTTTTCAGACGAGCTATTGACAATGAAGACATGAAGTTTCAGTGGCCTGCACTGAGTAATKTATYATTTTCATWATTTTTTAATATATTGCATAAGATATTATTTGCAAATTAATTATCTTTAAACTTATTAAAATAGAAAAATATTATATGGTGGATTTTGGCTACCCGATTATGCCCGGGATTATGGGTCTGTACAAAGGTGAGCCATATCACTATAGCGACTTCTATGGAGGCATATACTTTAAATCGAAATGTAAGTTGTTCAATCACTRACACTCATTCTTTAAGAATATTATTGAGAGATTTTTTGATTTATGTCACCTATTAATTACATATAAAATATATGTTTATTTCGCTGTATAAAAGGATTTTGAAAGAAACATGTACCACATAACTACTTTTTACAATTTCATTTATTTTATGTAAACAGGTGAATAGGGTCGAGAAGGACAATTATCATTTTAAGGGACCTAAACCATCAATTCTTATTATAGAAGTCACTTAGAAGGGCTTTGACGCCTGTTGTGGTCCAATACATTTAGTACAGGCAAGGGAAGAAAATGACCAATACAGATTATGTGTTGATGTACAAGTCATGATGGCGAGAAAAAATTTTGGAGGTGTGTTTTGCATTAGTTTGGTGATGACTCTCAAAAAATAAGAAAATGAAACTTCCCTGTGAGCAATTGCTGACCATTATCTTTCGATTCAATAACATTAATGCTAATGTTGGGGAATTCATTTAGAACACAAAGATATTCTTTGGCCATCGAAATCTTGTTAATATCAAGGGCAAGAGGAATATGAGAGGATATGATGGAGGAGCTTAAGAGGAGATATGATGGAGATTGAGGCTGCCGGTCCTAAAGAACTGTTGACAGAGGAAGCATTCAAGGATAATGGGGAGAGGGATCATTGAAGAATTAACGCCATGTACTCAAGATAAAAGAAAGTCTAATGAAATTGAAGAGAAAATTCAACAATTTCACGAGGACTACATAGGAGCATTTTTGATAAACTTTTTRCATTATTGGGTTATTAAGCAATCGGATAATCWTTRAAGCATTCAACGGCCATAGTATGATGAATGACTYATGCTTCGGACATGAGGGAGTACGTGTCTTTTGTTATGTGGTTTAAGCATTATCATGTTGTCTACTTTATGTATGTTCATCAGGAAATTTTATATTTTGTTAAATGTTATGAATTTCATTTCCATTGTAGTAATTGTATTTATATTATTGTACTTGTTATTGTGATTATTAATGATATTAGAAAGTTTACTCGAGTAGTAACCGAATTGGGAATCTGAGAAATCAATACTCGGGTATTCAAGCAATACAACTGATTTTATGTCGGTGAATGCCTCGAGTATTACGCTAATAATACCCAGATATTCAAGCAATACGACTAATTTACATCGATGAATACCATGGCATTACTCAATAATATCACGATATTGAAACAGAAATATTGAATTTGGTAGATGAACACACGAGTATTAGCCCAACGATACCCGGGTATTGAATCAAAATTAATTGAATTTTGACGGATGAATACCTAGGTATTAGCCCAATAAAGACTCAGGTATTCAAGTTTTTAAAGTGATTTTGATCAATTTGGATTCATTATTTACAAAAGTATTCATTTATCATCTTTGAAAAAATTTCAATCCAAATGATTTTTTGAAACAAAAACATTTTAAATAGGCTAAACATAACAATCACTGGCCATACATAACTACATGAAATTACAATTATACCTTCCTATATAAACAAATAATCTTTCATAATTATCAAATTCTTTCTCTCCCTACACTTGTTTCTCTCAATTCCTACACTCTAATATCAGATTTTGAAGCTTGAATTGCATTTGTTTCATGAAATATCCCCGATTAAAGGTTAGTAGTCATCCCAATCTATGTAAATATGTGTATTTTCTTTTAAATATAATGAGTAAAAGCAAAAAATATATATATTTTTAATTTTTTTGAGTCTGCTGCAGACAAGAGAGTCCCGCCCGTTGTGTGTGGGAACTTCTAAAGGAGTACCGCCTAGCACTCTCCTAAGAGTCCCTACACGCATTAGGCGGGATGCGGTGGGCGAGACTCTCGCGGACGACAGCTCCCCTTCAATACAAAAATTAATTTTTTTTGAAGAAAAAATACAAATTAGATAAATCGGTACGAATACTACATTTAATCGAAGAGATTTAGCGAAAAAATTGCAAATGGAGCTTCAAAATTTCAAATTAGGATGTAGGAGTTGAGAGGAGAGAAGTCTAGAGAGATAAATACTTTGGTAGCTATGAAAGAATTTCAGTTTGTATACGAAGATATCATCGAAATTTCATATGGGTAGGTATAATATATTATCTTTACATTTAATAATCCCAAATCTTTTCATTTCAATTATATTAATTTAAATTTTAAAATTTTCTCGTCTTTTCATTTTAAAAACTTTTTATAAATAATAAAAATTTTTTTTCATTTTATAAACTTCAAATTCAATACATCTAAATTGACAATTTGGAGATAACAATAGCAGCATGATATTAATATATAGGGTAATTTAGTAGAGAAGTCTATATATATTAAATTTCTAATGTTAAATTAATATTACCAAAACTATCCTTAAAACCCAAACATTTTCAACTGTTTCTAGAAAGAACTCAAGAGGGCATAATCGTGCATATTCAAAGGTGACTATAATATTAAATATATGTTCCACCTTATATTTAATATATTTTTAATATTATTATGAAAGTCAAAGACAAAGTTTATTAAAATTAAGAGAATATTCTCAAAATAAATTTTGTAATTTTATTTATCAATTGTGATTATGAATTATAAATTGAATTCTTTTGTGTTTAATAAGTAAAACATTCGATTTATAATATCAATCGATTCATGAACATGTATAAGCTCGTAATCAATTTATTAAATAAAAATAATAATAAAAGTAATCATTTAATTTCATCCAAAACGTCACATATACATACAATTTGCTGACGAGCATAACACCAATAACTTTCTATTCTCTTGTTTGCCACATTTTAAGGGAAAGGAATGGAAAGAACTGGGGAGCAATCGAGGGATGTAGATTCTGTGCTACGGTAAGAACGCCTTCCCAAATTGGGAAGAGATAGAAAGAAAGTTGATTTTCTTAAGAATCGGGAGTTAAAATGTCAAATATGCCCTTATTATGAGATATTGTATTCAAAGAAATAAGGTTAGATTTGTAAATTTAATATCTTTCTTCATATTTCTCTCCATTAAACTCCAAAATGAAGAGAGAGGAAACTTAACTTTCTTTCTTTTCTTTTTCTCATCCAACTAGCAAAATTGGCTTACTCTTTCGCTTTAATTTATTTAWTTTCGTATAACAACAGGAGATATTATGATATAAAATCCTAAATTTCTTTTAAACATGTTAATGAAAGTATTGATTGAAAATATAATTAGTCAAGATATACGTAATATACGCSGATCAGTGACAAAAAAACCTTGACGCAAAAAAACATTGCAATTCATAATCAGCTCCTATTATGCTAATGACTAGACTCTGATTCATCTTCCATATTAATGTCAGAAATCCTATTCCTACTCTGATTTGTCTTCTTGGCTAATGTGCATATTCAATATATTAATCTGAGAAAATCCTTGTCTCTACTTTGATACGTCTTCTTGACTCATGCCTATGTCTAAACGCATGCGTTTTCCATTTTTGAGCAGCAAGCTTTCTACACCCTAGAAGAGATAATTGAAAATTTTAACTAGACTCTATGCGAAAAATAGGTTTTATTTAATGGATCTTTCTCGAAGATAAAAAATAAGGTTTTTTTATTTAATGGGTCAAGGTTGGATTTATATGGAAGTCCAATTCGATAATCGCAGCCATGAGCCAAGATCATGTCTGAATAGAATGTCAATACGATAAGAGCATCTACATTGTTACCGTGGTGATATCATATTCATCAGACTATGCTATAATATTTTAAGATTATTATGGTGAGAAATTCTGATGATGTAACAGAGATTTTAAGATGTTAATTTCTATAGAAAATAAATGCATTAAGACGCTATAATGCAAGATCCTCTTGCAGTTAAAGGAAAGTCAATAGTCTATTTGGATCTCAATTTGAATGAAAGAAATTTGCCTGAATTAGAAGGTGACGAACTGAACGAGTAAGCCAATGACTCGCGTGAGAAAGACAAATGTACGGAACTTCCTGGAAACTTCYTSTWTGGATATTGCAGCGCGTTGTACTTGTAACCATCTATGTATACGAGAATATAACAACCATAATATACGTAGCCATAATATAGCAACCATAATATAAGTAACCATAATCTTCTTCGAACTTGTGTATTTTCTGTTGATCACATCCAGAGGTCCATTCCGTTATGCCAGAATTTTTAGAAGCAGGTTTCGCAAAATCGCCATTACCATGCACGGTTGCCCGGAGGAGGTGGCGACTACTTGGCGTCACTTTCCGCATCATCAGAACATTTAGTCTTGCAAGAGAAWCTGTGGTGGAGAGCTCAGCAACCAGCTCCATTCCTACCATCAAGAGGTTGCGGTTGGCTTGTCTAGTACTTCGCAGCATCAGGGCTTTCTCCCTAGCAGCCGATGCTTTACCTGAGAACCAAAATAAGCTGCTGCACGAGATTTTGGAGTGCAGCTCTCCATCTCATATAGCAATCGATATTGTTGGACTAGACTGCCTAAGTAATCTTGTTCRGTCCCGGAGCACTGAGCAGCTTCGTCAGTTTGGAGGTGTTGAAAGGGTTGCCTCAGCCCTTGGATCCARTACAGAAAATGGTCTGTGTGGCGACRAAGAAGGCCTAGCTCAGAGGCAAAGGATTTATGGTTCCAACAGAATACRGAAGCCACATCTACCGGTGTTGCAGATTGTGTTGGACACCATCAGAGAWCCCATAATTATTATCCTGCTATTATSCGCAGTACTATCTCTCGTGTTCGGCATAACAAAGCATGGACTGAAAGGCTGGTCTGATGGAGGAAGCATATTTTCCRCCGTCTTTGTTGTCATTGCAGTTACAGCTTACTGTRATATCTGGGCCAGGACACAAATTTTAAAGCTATCCATWGGTAGTGACGAATTCACCATTGATGTCATAAGAAATGGGCAAGAGAGCCACATCCCCGTATTTGATGCTGTTGTTGGAGATGTTATTTGCTTGAAGCTTGGAGATCAAGTTCCTGCGGATGGTCTATACATATGCGGGAACTCGTTAGAGGTGGGTGAGCCAAACATGATTGAGCAAATGGGTGCCAAACTTAAAGATACSAACGATCCTTTCTTGCTCGCTGGCTCAAAAGTGGTCAAWGGCTCTGCTMGAATGCTTGTCACTGCAGTTGGGATGATCGCATCACGGGGTCAGAATCTGAGGGCAGACTGCCACGATGCTTATCAGGACACTCCTTTACAAATGAAACTACACAAACTGGCCATGCTCATTGCTAGGGTTGGTCKGGTGGCCGCTTCTCTGGCCCTTATTGTCTTGTTGATCCGCTATTTCACAGGGCATATGCGAGATAAATATGGAAAACCTGAGTTCCTGGCCGGAAAGACAAGTATCAATGACGTTTGCAGCGCTGTGATTGGGATATTAGCGACACCAGTTGCTATTGCATCAGCAGCTATTCCGGATTGTCTGTTGCTGGCGGTCACAATGCCCGTTGCATATTCGAGCTACAGGATGGCAGCAGAACAAAAAGCCCTTGTAAGAAACCCTTCCGCATGGGAAGGAATCGGCTCCACAACAGTAATATGTATAAATGAAAGAGGCAACTTGACCACCCACAAATTGAAAGTAAGTCGATTTTGGTGTGGCCAAGACACTTCGATTGCACCAAGTGTTCGTGAGCTGCTCCATCAGGGAGGTGTTTCAGACAGTACACAGGTCTCACCTGAACAGGCAGTCCAAGAGCGGGTCCGCCAGATGATTTTGGACGTYGAACGGGGGAGAGCAGGTKGTGCCATTCCGCATCCAGAAGGTGATCCGGAAGTCATGTTGGCCAATTGTTCCAAGTATTATGATGAGCATGGGCAAATAAAAGATATCACTGATGATATGAGAGAAAATTTGGAGCAAAAGATTCTCGAACTGAAATCAAAGTGCCTCGAATGCATTGCATGGTCATGCACAAATGTTTCAAATGAGGACGGCACCGAAAATTTTCATCCCATGCACACTGAAGAATGCTGTACCCTACTTGGGTTTGCGGGCCTGACCTACCATTGTCCACCTGAGATAAAGGAAGCTGTGGTTGATTGTCAAAGAGCTGGAGTGAACATCAAACTGGTTACCAAAAGTGAACTTTCTGTTGCAAGAGCCATAGCCTTTGAATGTGGTATCCTTGATCCAAATCAGGACRCGACCACAGAAGAAGTGGTTGAGGGGATTGATTTTCAGAACTACCCAGAAGGGGAGAGATTGGCGAAAGCAGATAAAATTCGTGTGATGGCACGAGCCTCTACTTTCAATAGTCTACAATTGGTGAAAGATTTGAAACAAAAAGGTCATGTGGTAGCAGTTACTGGAGATAGTACAGGAGACGCTGATGTGCTGAAGGAAGCAGATATAGGTCTCTCGCTGGGGATTCAAGGGACTAAAATAGCAAAGCAAAACTCAGATATCATCATCATGAATGATGATTTCGATTCTATAGCTACAGCATTGAGGTGGGGAAGAGGTATGCATTACAAAATACAAATATACACGCAATTCCAACTTACTTTTAGTATGGTGTCTCTCGTGATAGACTTCGTAACAGCAATTTYTGCAAGAGAACCTCCAACTATCAAGATTGTTGCGGCCATTTCAGCTGGTAAAGTTCCATTTGCAGCATTTCAAGTACTATGGATAAAGTTGATAGTGGGTGCATTGGCAGCTCTAGCTATCACCATAGAGGAGCCAGCGGAAAAGCTTCAGCAGGTACCATCTGTCGATAAGACTAAACCATTTATAACCAACATCATGTGGAGGAAAATTGTAGGGCAAGCACTATATCCAATCATAACTTTGTTAACCATCCATTTCAAGGGTGAATCTGTTTTCAACCTGGACACAAWAGTAAAAGAGACGATTATCTTCAACATTTTGGTTCTCTGGCWACTGTTCACCATATTCACTATGAAAAGGTTTGAGTTAAATATCATCAAGGGGATACAGAGAGAAAAGTTGTTTTGGACCATATTTGGTACCACTTTTTCCCTTCAGGTGGTGATTATTGAAGTGTTGAAAAGATTTGCAGGCACGGAGGGTCTGAATTTGATGCAATGGGCAGCATGCATTGTACTAGCACTCTTGGCATGGCCAGTAGGATGGATTGYAGAAAGAATAAATGTCCCAAGATGCCTTTCTTCAGCTCAGGCATTCTTGAACTTGTAAACCTGACCAAAATTTACTGTCCAAGGTACTCTTTTGTACGAATGTCATTTGCTTGAGTATTCTATGACCTCTGATTATTAGTTTATATTTGCTATTACATGAGTAAACAGAAGTACGGTTAAWCCTCTAGAGGTGAYAAAAATTTGTATGGTTTTTGGTGTATCCATGAAGCTGAAAGTGGGTGAAAACTTTACCCCCTCAAAATATAATTGGRAGATACAGAAATATAAGTAATAGGGCAAGAGAGTCCCTAATTACGTTTTATCTGACGTGATAGTCTCCTGTATAATCCAAGTTTCTTCATTGCAAAAGGAAGTTATAATGGACTTCTAAAATACTTGAGCAGAAAAAACAATTGATTATTTCGAAAAATTGTGTTCAACCAGTCCCCTAAATTATCCAAAGCCTGGTTGACATTGAGATGCTTCATTTAACTCTGAAAATTTTTGAGATCAACTTTCCTGGATATGACAGTTTTGAGCTTCATTCTAGTACCTTCTTCTCTTTCCCCTTCAGCTGTAGCAGTCATTTSAAGATTGACTACAGGCTCACATTGATCTACTTCATCCTCTTTCACAACTTGGCTCATACTGCTACAATTTTCTGATACAGGACTACTCTACTAGGTTCATTAAACTTGTCAAAAAGCTTTTAATCTTATTTAATTGTTTCCAATTATGTAAAGGGCTTTTAAGGTCTTACCTAACTGCTTCGAACGCTCACAGTTTTTCCAATAATTGTTTCTACCAAGAAAGTTGCCTGAAGCAAAAGATAGATAAAGGAAATTTCCGTTTTCAGCTAAACCAACCAAAACAAAAGTAGAAACAGGGAAAAGGAGAACCTCAAAGTACACAATGCAAGATAGATAAGAACGAACACCCCTATCAATAACATTATMATGGCAAATAGGTTCATGAATCATATAGAATGGAGACAGAAGAAAATGCAGATAAAAAACAATGATTGCTTCTTTTAGCAAGGAAATGATAGCCCTGAACTTTGGAAGTCTTTGTTAAAAAAAGAATGGCACAACTATGTTTCTGTTTAATCTTATCAAACATTCGAGGAGTAAAACTTTAGGATATAAGACGAAGCAATCATTCAGATTTTACACTTCAATCAAACAAAACGGAGAGTAATCTATCTTGACTGTTCAGCTTTCATAGGAAATCTGACTAATTTCCTTCAGTAGAATAGATCCCAGCAAGGTTTTAGTTTTTACTACTGGGAAAAATGGACTCTCCCAAACTACTGAGATCAGTTTTGCTATCCCAGGAATGTGGTTTSTGGATATTATGCTGGAGAATGAAAATCAGAAGAAATGAGGGAGAATCTTGTCAATATCAATTGTAGAAGTASAAAATTCAAGTCTATAAACTTTCTGGCAAAATGCTATCAAAAATAAAACATGAGAAAGCAAAACTTTCAACAATCATTCTCCGCTTTCTGGACATTCATGAAAAGCAAGAAATATGATCTTTTTCCCTGGTTCAACTTGTTCTGAAATTTCCAGTTTTCTTCACAACATTTCAACTGATTAACAACTAGTCCAGATTTTTCTTCTTTAGCCATAACAAATAAAAGAAATTCGCAAGCTCCTTCATGTTAAAATACCAAATCTCTAAACTTTCCTTATTCATTTAAAGTATTTGACAGTTCACTTTAGATCAATCTATCTGCTGCATACTTCATATCCATACTGTTTCATTAAAGATTTCGTCTTTGTTTTAATACTATTATTTCTTGGGAACAGAASAAGGAAGAATATAGCAGCAGTTGGAGAACCATTAAAATTGCAATATCATTCGCRAACCCATTTCCAGAATGTGGAAGACATAACAAATTCTAATTCAGCCATTATCGAACGAAGCAGAAMATTAATTTTTGAAAAAAATTAAAAAATCAAACTTTAGAACTAGAAAGCATGGATTCATAATAACAATACACATATGTATCTGCCAAAGAAAGAGAACGTCTAACCTTAAAGCACGATGTAAATGCAGCTTGCGGGATGCATTTGGTGACCTTTACCTCCGCAGACCTGCTTGGCGGACTATCTTCAACAATATAACTGCGAGTGCATGATTTTGAGTTGACTTCAGATGGATTCCAAATTGCTTGCAAATGAGATCAAATAGATTCTTTTAACTTATTTTCTAGATGTTAAAATTGATATTGCCAAAACTACCCTACAACCCACAATGTTTCTAGTTAAACATGTATATCCAAGCGAGGAGCCCTATAGTGGGTGAGTGGAAGGGTTTTAACTAATGAATCATAACTTATTATCTGAAATTAATATAAAAGTAACAAATTRTTAATTTATTTTCGGTCAACAAATTAAGATCCACCTATTTTTATAAAATTTTTCAAATCCAAGAATCTTTTAATATTAAATTCTGACATTTTTGGACATATATGTAACAACTTTTGCTTTATCCTCGTTTGAACACTATACATGTGCCTGTCATTAGAGCTTTTTTAAAATAGATTAGATCACTTATGTAAAATAAATKAATTACATTGAAATTTTTTCAGGATCCGTTAYGTTTGTATCTTTATTTTTAATTTTTTTAAAGTTTTTATTGATTAATCCTTCTAACCCGCAACTCACTTTAATTTAACTTAAATTCGAACATTCCGAACATGCCACAATGACAGCTACCTGTTTAATAGCTTTATTTGACATGTCTTAGATGAAATGATTTCTTCATCTTCTCCTCGCCACCAACTTATCATTTTATTTTATTTTATGTTATTTTCTGTAATTTACAATTCATTATTTTTATTTTTTTGATGAGTTAATTTATTTTTAGAAAAAAWTTATATTAAAATTTTAAAACCTTACCCTAATAGAAGAATTCAATGAATGATCTCTACGGCAGCATGCAGAAGGGGAGAGATATATAAGAGAAAATTTGAGAGAAGCTAAAGAATATTTATTATTTTATCTTTTATCTATTTTTTTCTCTTAATTAGTTTTTCAAAATTCAAAAGATGATGGTCATAATTTTSTAATTAATATCTTTAACTTATTTTTTCTTGCTCTTGAATTCAACAGAGATTGAAATACTGATATCGAAGAGAGTGATAAGCCTCATCTGGTTTACGAACAAAATTACCACATTTTTTCTCTCTCTCTCTCTCTCTTTACTTGTTTTCTTTTAAAATTTAAATTGTAACTTTTTTCATAAAATATTTTCAATTTAATGTTAGTATTTATTCTAATCTATCTAAATATGTATTTTTTTCTTAAAAAAGTTGCTGAATAAAAGGTAAAAAAAAAATTGAATTGTTTGATTTTTGATGTCTGCTGTCGTCAATACTGTCCTACCCAATCCCTTTGAGGGACCAGTGGAACGAGGCCGACCACGATCGTAGGCATAAGAGATACAGCAGGGGATTCCATGTGACAACCAGGCACCAGGCACCAGGCACYAGCATACCCTACTTAAAGTACATATTAGAAATCGTCCGCGTTCACATGTTAATTGCTTTCAGCCTAAGAATACAATCAACGCTATGGCTTTAGAAGGTCCATAAAAATTTGGATTTAAACTAATAACTTTTAGAATATATATATCTCTCGCTATTTACAAAATAATACAAAATGAGATTCTTAGATAATCTTTAATGCTACCCTATTAATACAGAGCAAATATTTTAATATATTATAGTTAATATATGAAATGTCAATTCACATAAAAGAAAAAAATCATACGAAACACTTCGTGTTAATATCGCTTGACATTTAATTTGGGTAAGTACGTTAACAATACTATTTCCATAATAAGTCTCATGATGCAGTGGGACGCTGTCGGCTGATGACAGAACATGTCCGACCGTGACGTTAATAACATGACGTCCTCGAAAGGACGAAGATGCACGCGGGGAAAGCCGAGGACTCTTGTACGTATGCATGAAAATTACCAGATAAGGGAACTTCACCTGCGTTCCTTGCAGGGCTTGCTCTTCCACTATATAAAGAAGATCTCAACCATAGTAACCATAAACTGATCTCCCTGAGAAAAAAACCATGGTAACAGTAGCAACGCTGTCTTCCAAAACTCAAAAGCCTTAGTAAAACTGCTGAAGGATTCAAACATCTGTTCTTCAAACTTCTCTATTTTCTATTGATCACATCTAGAGGTCTATTCCGCCATGTCTGAAGATTTAGAAGCAAATCTTGCAAAATCGCCATTACGTTGCACGGTTGCCCAGAGGAGGTGGCGACTAGTTGTTGCTACTTTCCACATCATCAGAGCATTGAGTCTTGCAAGAGGAATTTTGGGGGAAAGCCCAGGGCCTAGGATAGAATCGACACCAACCACCACCATTTCTGCCATTAATAACAGGTTGCGAGTGACTTGTCTAGCACTTCGCGGCGTCAGGGCTTTCTCCAAAGCAGGAGATGCTCTAGCTGAGAAACAAAAAAGAGCTGCTGGAAGAGCTTCTGAACAGCTCTCCATCACATCTAAAAATCGATGTTAGATCAGACTGCGTAACTAATCTTGTTCGGTCCGGGAGCAGCAAGCAGCTTCGTCAGTTTGGAGATGTTAAAGGGGTTGCCTCGGGGCCCTTGGAACAGATACAGAAACTGGTCTCAGTGGGAAAAAAGAAAGCATAGCTCAATATACTATGAGCCAACCCATCTTTGGTTGGGCTAGTTTATTTTAATTTTATGTGAGCCGACCCATCTTTGGTTGGGCTAGTTTGGAGTCTTCCCATCCCATTTGACGGTTCTACTTGCCAAGCCTTAGATGAAAAGAATTTATTCATCTTCTTCTCGCAGTCGATATACTATTCAGCTCACATTTATATTGCTTTCATTTATCTATGAGTTAGAGTTGCCAAAGTTTATATTCAAGTTTTAAAACCTTATACTAAAAGGGTTTTGCTTTCTAATCATCCCCTCAAACCTTCATCGTGCAAGAGAATTTAAGACAATTCATATTATTGCCTAATCGATTTTGGCAATAATATGAATTGTCTTAAAGGTTTAGATACTCAATTGACTCACCACCAAGTGTTGATGGGTCAAAATAAAATTAGTCCAAAGAAACATGCACCGATCATTCGGAGCAAAATGAAAATTACCAACACAAAACCTGGGCACTATATTCAGTGCGACTTCTAAATCTTTTCCCTTTTTCCCTTTTTTTTTTTTTTTTTTGGTAATGAAAAGTTGGACTACTATGAAAGAATTCTATTAATGGTATAAGCATGTAGGAGGGAGGTAGCTTCGTCCTCTTTTTCTTTTTCTTTTTTCTTTTCATTATTTTGTTCAATGTGAAAAAAGATATAAGACAAAACTTGAAGAGAATTTCCCACTCTTTTCTTCTCTTTTTCTGGTGCTCCCCTTGAATTAGTTCTAAACTCAGTAGAGGAAAAGACTTTTCCTTACTGGAGTTAAATAAAGTTTAGAGAGGTACATGTCTTGGATTAATTTAAAAATTATAAAGTTATTTAATATAATTTTAATGTATGTAAGATTTTTTTATTAATAAAATTAGGAAAGGTAAAGATCTTGAAATATGAACCAACCGAAAACTTGAACACAAGCAATTAAAAACAAAATTTCACAATGTATTTACACAATGGTCAGAAAAATAATATTTACTCAAGGTAACCAACTAATATATGTAAATCAGTCGCAAAAACATACTTACACAAAATAATCGCTTTTAACCTCGAAATTCATCATGTGATACACACCAATGGAATTGGATCCCATAATAGTTTATAAGAGATAAATGAAAAAATTCTCCGATTAAATCGTCAATTGAGTTATTTAACATCAATACACACACAGCAAATTAATTATAACAATTAAAATTAGAAATATGATTTGAAATTATATATTTTTTTTCAAGCATGAAAATCTCAAAATCAGAAGTTGTAGGATATTTTTTTCTCATAATAATATAGAAAAATATGTTCAAATTTTGTTGCGAAAACTTCCGAGGAAGTTATTGAATTCAAGTCATTCATGTGTACCGTTTCCTTACGGGTTGACTTTAACAATTGGGATACTGTCCCCAGTAGTTAATTCCCCTGCACGCCCTGTAGGGACAGGTGAGCCCCTAGCTTTGCACTTAACTTCTCCGTGCTGGGGATAACATCAAAGTTGGATTCGTAAAGCGGGTAGAGAAAGTTGCCAGGAAAAGCTGCAAAGGGGAATCTGGTGAATATGGCTTACCTTTGGTGTATGGTGTTCGTCCTTTTTTGTTTTCCTTATCATATTGACCGATCTCTTCCCTTCCACATAAATGCACAAAGAAAAAAAAAAAAAAAAAAAGAGTGGATATTTTCCCTGAGGAGACAGAGTCGGAAATTCCTTTGGAATTTGGCTCGAAAATACTATAGGGAGATCTGGTGAATACGTCATTTTGGTCAAAAAGCAGAATAAATTTAAAAATAGAAAGAAAAGAAATTAACAAATGACATATCTAATGACGTATTCCCAAGGCCAAGAATTGGCCCTAACAGATATACCCTCCCCAGGAATTCGACTCGTGCCAAATTAACAAATAATAAATAAAGAATGTGTTAAAAAGTTAGTTTTTCTTCGATAAAACTGAAAATATCTAACGTATTAAATCGAAATATTATTATTTAAAATATATAAAAAAATTAAGAAGTACTTAATATATTAAAATTTTTAAAATTAGAACATATTAAATATATTTTTAAATACTTATCACAATTGAATAACTTTATTTACTCATTTAAGTCTAAAATATCATTTTTAATTGATCAAACATATACATTGATCAAAACATTAAATATTTATAAAAAATAATAAAAATTATAAACGTTATTCTATTTAAAAGTTTATAAAATTTTAATATTTCCATAATAAGCATAATATTATTTAAAAAGACAAGTAATATGAAACCAAGAGAATATTAAATAATAAGATGTATGCTCTTATTGGCTAATATCTCGTCGTCAAATTCATTGTRGGTGACCACAGATCAGCTCTGATGCGCGTCAAGTCAATATTGTATCGTATGCATGACAAAACTTCCGAAAAAGGAAACTTCTCCTGTGTTTCCTGTCGCGCGAATACTATAAGTAGAGAGCTCAACCATAGTAACCATAAAACGACCAATCCATGTGAGAAAACCATAGTAACAATGGCAACACTGTGTCTCAAAAATCAAAAGCCATAATAAAACTGCTAGAGGATTCAACCTTCTATTCTGTTGTTCGGTCGACTAATTTTTTCAGATCTTCTTCAAACGTCTCTCTTTTCTGTTGATCACATCCAGAGGTTTATTCCATGTCTGAAGATTTGGAAGCAAATCTTGCAACATCGCCATTACTTTGCACGGTTGCCAGGAGGAGGTGGCGACTAGTTGGTGCCACTTTCCGCATCATCAGAGCATTGAGTCTTGCAAGAGAAATTGTGGTGGAAAGCCCACGGACACCAACCAGCTCCATTTCTGCCCTTAATAACAGGTTGCGGGTGGCATGTCTAGCACTTCGCAGCATTAGGGCTTTCTCCCTAGCAGGTGATGCTCTAGCTGAGAACCAAAAGGACCTGCTGGACGAGCTTTTGGACAGAACTCCATCTCATATAAAAATCGAACTTGGATCAGACTGCCTAACTAATCTTGCTCAGTCCCGGAGCAATGAGCAGCTTCGTCAGTTTGGAGATGTTGCAGGGGTTGCCTCGGCCCTTGGAACAGATACAGAAACTGGTCTCCGTGGCGACGAAGAAACCATAGCTCACAGGCGCCGGAATTACGGTTCCAACAGAATACAGAGGCCAYCTCCWCCGATGCWGCAGATTGTRYTGCACACCATCAGAGATCCCATAATTATTGTCCTGTTATTATGCGCGGCACTTTCTCTTGTGTTCGGCATAATAAAGCGTGGGCTGAAAGGCTGGTCTGATGGAGSAAGCATATTTTCGGCMGTCTTTGTTGTCATTGCAGTTACATCTTACTGTAAAATCTGGCCCAGGAGGCAAATTTTCAAGCTATCAAGAGCTAGTGACGATTTCACCATTGACGTCATAAGAAATGGGCAAGAGCGCCACATCTCCGTACTTGATGCTGTTGTTGGAGATGTTATTTGCTTGAAGCCTGGAGACCAAATTCCTGCTGACGGTCTATACATATACGGCAACTCGTTACAGGTGGATGACTCGAACAAGATTGAGGCAACGGGTATAAACCTTAAAGACAGCAACGATCCATTCTTGCTCGCTGGCTCAAAGGTGACCCATGGCTCCGCTCGAATGCTTGTCACTGCAGTTGGAATAAACGCAGCACGGGGGCAGATGCTGAGGGAATTTTGCTGCGGTGCTCATCAGGACACTCCTTTACAAATGAAACTACACAAAATGGCCATGCTTATTGCTAGGGCTGGTCTGGTGGCAGCTTCCCTGGTTCTTATTGTCTTGTTGATCCGTTATTTCACAGGGCATATCCGTGATGATGATGGAAAACCYGAGTTCCTGGAGGGAAAGGCAAGAATCCATCAAGTTTGCACTGCTTTGGTTGGGATACTAGCGACACCATTTACTATTGCATCAACTGCTCTTCCGGAAGGTCTGTTGCTGGCGRTCACRTTAATACCCATTGCATATTCAACATACATGATGGCAGCAGCCAAAAAGGCCCTTGTAAGAAACCTTTCCGCATGGGAAGAAATTGGCTCCACAACAGTGATATGTACAAATGAAAGAGGCAACTTGACCACCCACAAATTGAAAGTWAGTCGATTTTGGTTTGGCCAYGAYGCTTCGGTTGCACCAAATGTTYGTGAACTGCTCCTTCAGGGATTTGTTYCAGACAATACACTGGTCTCACCMCGTTCACTCACTGAGAGTATTGAACTCRCAATCCAAGATTGGATCCAACAGATGAGTGTGGACGTTGAACAGGCGAGACCAAATTGTACCATTGCGCATCAGCATGGTGATCCAGAAGTAATGCTRGCCAAGAGTTGCAAATATTATGAYGAACATGGGCACATCAAAAAGATCACTATTGATGTAAGAGAAAATTTGGAGCAAAAGATTCTCGAAATGAAATCAAACTGTCTCCAATGCATTGCATTTKCATGCGCCGATGTGTCTAACGARGATGGCACTGAAGATTTTCATCCSAAGCTCAAGGAAGAATGTTTTACCTTAATTGGGTTTGTGGGCCTAACATACCATTGTCCACCAGAGATAAAGGAWGCTGTGCTTGAGTGTCRAAGTGCTGGCGTGAACATCATACTGGTTACAAGAACTGAACTTCCTGCTGCAAGAGCCATAGCCTTTGAATGTGGTATCCTAGACCCAAATCAGGACACAATCACAGGAGAAGTGGTTCAGGGGCTTGACTTTCAGAGCTACCCAGAAGAGGTGAGATTGGACAAATCAGATAAAATTCGTGTGATGGCACGAGCCTCTACTTTCAATAGTCTACAATTGGTGAAAGATTTGAAACGACAAGGTCATGTGGTAGCAGTTACTGGAGATAGTCTCGGAGATGCTGCTGTGCTCAAGGAAGCAGATATAGGTTTCTCACTGGGGATTCAAGGGACTAACATAGCAAAGGAAAACTCAGATATTATCATCATGAATGATAGTTTCGATTCTATAGCTACAGCATTGAGGTGGGGACGCGGTATGTATTACAAAATCCAAATTTACACGCAATTCCAACTTACTTTTGCTGTGGTTTCTCTTGTGATAGACTTCGTAACAGCAATTTCTGCAAGAGAACCCCCAAATATCAAGATTGTTGCGGCCATTTCAGCTGGTAAAGTTCCATTTGCAGCATTCCAGGTGCTATGGGTTAAGTTGATAGTGGGGGCATTGGCAGCTCCAGTTATCACCATAGAGGAGCCAAAGGAAAAGCTCCAGCAGCTACCATCTGTCAACAAGACTGAACCATTTATAACCAACGTCATGTGGAAAAACATTGYGGGACAAGCACTMTATCCAATCATAACATTGTTAACCATCCATTTCAAGGGTGAATCYGTTTTCAACCTGGACGCCAAAGTAAAAGAGACAATAATCTTCAACGTATTTGTTCTCTGGCAACTCTTCACTATRTTAACTACGAAAAGGTTTGCGTTAAATATCATCAAAGAGATGCGGAGAGAAAAGCTGTTTTGGACTATATTTGGAACCAAGTTTTTCCTTCAGGTGGTGATTGTGGAATTGTTGAAAAGATTTGCAGGCACAGAGAGGCTGAATTTGATGCAATGGGCAGCATGCATTGGAATAGGTTTCCTGGCGTGGCCAATTGGATGGCTTTTAGAAAGAATAAATGTTCCTAGATGCCTTCCTTCAGTTCTGGCAGCAGTATCTTGAACTTGTACATCGGACCAAAATTTACTGGCCAAGCTGTCAGGCCTGCTCTCCTAAGACTAAAAGCAGGTGAATTTTAACCTTTTTCCTTTATAAGGAAGATGAAGAGAAAATCTAAAATCCCCTGCTTTTGTATGAATGTCATTTGCTTGAATATTATATGACATCTTATTATTTGTTTATATTTGCTACTGCAGACATGAACGGAAATATAGTTAAACCTATATAGCTGATAAAAAATTTATGGTTTTTGGTCTATCCATGAAAATGGAAGTTGGTGAAAACTTTACCACCTCAAGATATAATTGGGAAATACAGAGATCTAAGAAATAGGGCGAGAGAATCCCTAATAGGTGTAACTGGGACCTGAGACTATCTCCTCTATTATCTCAGCTTCTTCATTGCAAAAGGAAATCGAAAAGAAGATCATGGACTTCTAAAACACTCGAGCAGAAAAGGAAAACCAACTGCTAGTAGAAAATATAAATAACATCAAGCAAGAAGTGATTTAGGATGCTGAATGGTTTCCTATTGAGCACTAGTTATACCAGAATCCAGGACTAAGGGAAACTAAGTTCAAACATCTTACTGTGACTTGATTAGAAAGTTTAATTTTTTGCTTAATCCTTCCATAAATTTCTTTATGGCATTATCTTACCTATCCTAAAGGGTTTCATATTAGTTAGAAAGGAAGTTCTGTTGATAAATAGGTTTGCTGTCAAAATTTGCCTGTCTGAAACTCCTAGTGACTAGTGAAATGGTTCCGCTCAGTTCTTTGTTCTGGATCATAGGTGCAAATGTTTGAAAGTTCAGACAGGATTTCAATGAAGGAGAAACTGTTAAGAGTCATTCTTTATTTCAGGCCGGAGGATCTAGGASAAGAGGGATTTTCTATACAGTCCTCAGCTTTAGTTGAATGTGGGGAGAGCTCAGCTCCTCATGTCAATTACTATTAAACGTACGAAGTTCATAATGTCAAATCAACAAGATCTTTGATCTTCTCCAATAAAGGAAAATTAAACAATAGACATTGAAAATATGTCAATTAGTTCTATATATAAGTAACAGTGTAATAAGGAATGCAGAGAATCTATAGAGAAAGTTTTAGAATTTCAAGGAATCTATTAAGAAAAGCTTGAAAAAGGAAAGCTTGGTTATTTCAAATATTAACTCTGAAAATTCAAGAATGTTTACTTCCTTCTTGAAGTTGATGAATTACATTACTATGACAGCCTKGAGATTCTTTATAATACCTTTCTTTTCTTTCCCGTTCAAGATTGAGTAAGACTCTCAAGAAAATTAAATACTCAAACATCATATCTGGAAGATGGTGAGGAAATTACATTATTGTGGATACAATTTGTAGCAGAGTACGAGACTGCAATGCCATTGACAAAACTCAAGAGCAAGCATTTTCTGAGTAAAGGGTTCAGGATTATGAATTCCAAATTAGAAGAAAAGACATAACAGCAATATTGTACAGGCTCATATTGTTATACTTCATCCTTTTTCACAACTCGGGTCATACTGCTAGACTTATTAAACTTGTCAAAAGTTTTTAGTCTTATTTAATTTTTTCCAATTATGTAAAGAGCTTTTAAAATCTTATCTGTCTCCAACACTTGCAGTTTTTCCAATGATTGTTTCTACCAAGAAAGTTGCCAGATGCACAAGATACAGGTAGGAAATTACCATTTTCAACTAAACCAACCAAAAATAGTAGGAACAGGGAAAAGGAGAACTTTAAAGTGTACAAGGCAAGATAGATAAAAACAAACATATGCGCTATTAATAACATAATGTATGTTCATGAAATCATATAGAACGGAGACAGAATAAAATGCAGAAATAAAATACTCATTGCTTCTTTTAGTAAGGAAATGAAAGAGGACACGACYTAGAACCTCCAACTTCAGCATTCTGGAAGTCTTTGTTGAAAAAAGAAAGGCACAACTTCTGTTTAATCTTATCAACTGTTTAATGAGATTAAACAGTTGTGGAGTAAAACTTTAGTGAATAAGAAGAAGAAATCATTCAGATTTTGCATGAGCAATCCATCTTGACTGCTCAGCTTTTGGAGATAGACTAATTTCCTTTAGTAAAACAGATCCCAATAAGGTTGTAGTTTTTACTACTGAGAAGAATGGACTATCGCAGACTGCTGAATTCATCATTCACAAACGAAACCAACTTTAGAATGCTATCCAGAACAAAACATGACAATGCAAAAGTTTCAAAAATCATTCTCTGCTTCACTTTCTAAGATGAAGGATGATCTCCTAACGTATCGACCAAAGGGACCAAAATATCGTTGTAGAACAAAACTGATGCTTTTGTTTCTCTATGCAATTAAAGTTTCTGTGCTCATAATTGGAATTTAGAATGTGAATTCTTCACATATTCCACTGGCATCCACCCTTCTACAGATTCCCAAGCTATGTAGTAGCACAACGACCACAACCTTCATACAATTCRTTTATTTATATTGTCACCGTCCTTGGGGGAAAAAAGAAGATAAAAGTGATTTGCTTAAGAAGTTTTCCTTTATCTACTCAACAAAATCCAAGTCTCAAATGAAGCCTAAATGCAATCTTTTCTTCAAGATATCCTATTACAACTAATCTATTATTCACTACCAAGATCAAATATGCAAAGACAACCAGGAACTACAAAAATTTTCAAGATTCAAGCTCTAAATTCTCAAAAACAACTTTCTTTCGTGACACACCAAGCAGTATGATCTTTTTCCTGTCCAACTTGTTCTAAAGTTCCAATTTTCTTCACAACATTTCAACTGACTAAGAAAACTAGATTTTTCATCCTCGCCCAGAACAAATAACCCTCACGAAATTAGTCGCAAGCTCCTTCATGTAAAATTACCAACATCTGTAAATTTTCTTTTACCCTTTCTCTGGTAACAAAATGTTGTACAGTTCACTTAAGGACCAAACTATCCGCTATCATTCTAATATTCAAAAAGTTCAACTAAAGATTTCATCGTTGTTAGTTTATTTCTTGAGAACAGAACAAGAAAGAGTATGCAGGATCTAGAAAACAACAAAAATTGCACACCATTTTGCTATCCCATTTCTAGAATATGTAAGACATATCAAAATCAACCATAACGAAGCTGAGCTTATCAAAGTGAAGAAAACTTAAAAACTTTAGAACTACAAATCGTGATTCATAAGAATACAATATATGTACATATATCTGTGAAAGAAAGAGAATATCTAACCTTAAACTTTGCTGTGAATTCAGCTTGCGAAATCCATCCAATGACTTGTTCCCTCCGCAGACCTGCTTGACTGAGACTATCTTCAACAGTCTACGGTTGTAATATATGTATTTGCGAGTGCATGACTTTGACTTAAGAAGAAAGGAGACGACTGAGAACCCTACGTTGACTCAATCTTCTTTTAGTCTTCTTTTATCGAGTATTTTGGAAAGGGTTCATAATTCCATTTTCACCCCAACGAACTCTGTGGAATGTGTTAATTGAGTAAATATTTTTTTTAAAATTGACAATTGTCTACCAATTACAATTATTGGAAATGACCCTAATTTTGTATTTATGTATGCCCAAAGCAGTGATAGTTGACGAAAGAAAATAATCCCCTCGAAAAAGAAAAAAGGGAGAATTTAACTAGAAAAATTAATCTTTTCTATTCTTTTTCCTTTTTATTTTCTCAAGAGTATCTTTTTTGTAATTCATTCTCACATTTCCTGAATTTTGGGATTTTAATAGAATTTTATAATTAAATTTCTTAAATTTCAATTCTTTTTTAATATATTGTGTATCTCGCATTAGGATCGTTATACAATTATTATTGTCATCACTTTTATGCTTTTATTCTTTTTAACAAAAATTATTTAAAACTTGGAACTTAAACAAAAAGAAAAAGAAAAACCCATGCAATACATGGGACTACCACTAGTTGGATTGTGAGAAAAAACGTTTAATTGTTTAAAAAATTTCAATTATTTTCATCTCGGAGTGTACGAAATGCACGAGATAAAAGATTCGACGTTAAAATTATTTTTCTGTTTTTTTCTCTTACATGCAAATTTTTTAAAATAAAATTAGGATGGTTAAGATCGAAAAATATGATCAAACAAAACTTGAACATCACATTTAAAATAAAATTTCACAAAGTATTTATGAAATGGTCGAGAAAAATAATTAGTCAAGGTAATCGACTAATATGTGTAAATCAATCCCAAAATGTATTTACATAATGATCCCTTTTAGCTTTGACAATTAGACAATTACACTTACATTAATTTCTCTTCTCCATTATAGGTTTCAAGAGAATCTAAAAAATTCTTAATTAAAACTTGACTGATTGTGGATACGGTCATGCACTCATAGTAAAATAGAACAATTTTGAAATATTGTATAAAAAGAATTTATATAAGCACGATTATATAACCAATCATATGTGCCAATTTTAATAAATAAGCAAATATGATACTTGGGCTAAGAGTCAAGTTGGTAATAATCAAATTTGGCTTCTTGGAAAATCATCAATTTGTAGCTGTCAAATCTTCTACTGGTACATGGACAATTGTGTTGACTGATAGACTTAGGTCTAAAGAGATACAATTTCCTCRTGAATTTATCTGTTAACTCAATATCAAGATTCAATTTTCTGTAGATATTTTATCGACCAATCCTTCCTAATTCATATATTCATTGAAAAATCAAAAGATTTCTCTTCTATTTCTATTAATGAAGATTCATAATGCAGGAGAGCTAAGTGCTAAAAATTCTACTTTATATTGTTATTTTTTCATCTTTCTCTCATCCAAAGAATTTGATCAAAAGGCTCCAAAATGAATTTTCTTATTCTAAAAACATATTTCATTTAGTTCCTTTATGCTCACTATAACTAGTTGTTTGGTTTTCTACTAATTGTTTTCTTATCGGAGTAGTTGCCGATCTACCTCATGGTTGGATCTCAATGGGTTGGAGAAAAAGTGCGATGATTTACTTCGTAGGTAGGAAGAGACAAAATATTTTGATTTCTTATGTTTTTGCAAGCAAGATTATATCTTATATAGATAAATCTATAAAAAGTGATCCCATTTTTCTCATCGGGTCTGGATAAAGACTAAAGGTCTTGAGTGATTGAGAAATTGAAGTGCTTCGAATTGTTTATTGACACAAACAAAATCTAGTCTATTTCTAGAAATAGGGCGAACTTATAAGGAAACTGTTTACACCAAACTCTAGAAATCTGAAAATAATATAAGAAACAAGAGAAATGCAAAAATAATTATATATTGATCCTATAAATTTGATAAGATGCATGTTACAATTTTTGAAATGTTCTCATGTTAAAGAACTTGATACATTGATTCTTCTCTTTGAAATTTGCCTAGGGCTTCATGGCTTAACCTCGGGGTTTGAAAGAGATTTGATATTCTTTCTTCTAAATTTCTCTCAATGTTGGACCTTGATATGAAATTCTAACCCTTTCCTCTTGTGCTTTGACATCTATTTATAGACAAAGTGAATTGATTTGATTGGTTGAGGTTACACTTAGGAGTGACGTGACGTTACCTAATTCGCTAAGCTTTTCTTGATTTTCATTGGTTGAACATTGTCATCACTGATACGTGTCACCGTTTCRTTGATTGACATGTCACATACCTTCCAATTTAATGGAAGTATGTAAAATTAATTTTAAATTATTTAAATAGATTATAAAAATTTAATTTAATAAGATTTTTATATTTACAAATTGCCCCTTAGAACTTGGCCACAGGTACAACTCAAAAGTTTCGATAGGTTGTGAGTGAAAAAGTTCCAACCCAATTTATGCCATTAGAGTCAATATTACAGTCCAATAACATGAATTATTTTTCTTGGACCGTACTTGAGGTATTTGGACCTCCTCCATTGTTCAGATAATAAGCTTTTTTCTTCAATTTATTGGGCTTGTCCCATTTCCTTCAATTTATTGGGCTTCCTTATCTTCCAACTCATTGGCCCCTTTTTCTTCCTTCATCTTCTTGAAGATATGACATACTGATATAAAGTTTGGATAAGACTTATATTCATAATCCTATTTCTTTGCTTATATATACCTTCTAATCACATGAGTCGCTCCCATTCTATTTTCTTTACATCACCAATATTAACAAGATGTGTCGAGAGAGATTTTAACAAGATGTRTCGAGAAAAAGACAACGAAAGGTAAACTTTCATCATTTTCTTTATTATGAACACCCTCTTTTCCTTTTTTTTTTTTTTGGTGCAAGACAATATATAATTTTTTGTGTTACTCATTTTTTTTTTTTTTTGCTTGCTGTCCGTTTATCTGCATGCGTGCGCCTTTCTTTTTGTTTTCTTTCTGCTTTTTTTATTCTTGGCCCAAACCGTATTATTTTCTTCTTCGTTTTTGTTTGCCGACCCATTCTTGTTAGCTGGCCCATTTCCTTTTTATTTTCTCCCACGGGCTGAGGAAATCAGGCCAAAATGCGTGCGGCCAATCACTTTTCGATTCTTTTACTTCTTAGCCCAAGTGCAGATGGCCCAGAGTCAACCAAGACCCAAGTCATCTGCCCCAGATGATCCGGCCCATCGGATGGCCCATCCTTCTTGTTCTTCTACTTCTCGGCCTTAGTAAAGACAGTCCAAGGTCGACCCAGGACCAGACCCAGACTCGGCCCAGATCATCCGGCCCATCCAATGGCCTATCCTTCCTGTTCTTCTACTTATCAGCCCAAGTAAAGACAGCCCAACGTTAGCCCAAGCCCAGACGGAGACCGGCATCCAGACCCGACCCAGATCATCCGCTCCAGACCACCCGACCTATCCGACAACCCATCCTTCTGATTCGTTAGCTTTGAGAAGACGACCCAAAGACCAACGGCCGGACGACCGCGGAGCCCATGCACCTTTTGCCCGTCATCGTTCGGCCCTCTCTGTCGCCGTCATCGTCCGACCCCCTCTGTTATCATCCCCGTCGTCGTCGTCCTAAAGCTGCAGCGGTGGTCACCGACTTCCGAATCAGTAAGATCAATTCTATAGAGAAAAAAGCAAAAAAGGGCAACCCAAAAAAAAAAAAAAAAAAAAACATCCGCTTCCTGATCTTCGAGATGCGACAGCCTGAATGCAGAAGCGAAGTTTTTTTCTGAATCCCTTCCTACGCGACGGCCATGGTGAAGGTTCTAAGCAGCGACGTCGAGCGGCAAGGTCTCAGCATTTTCTTTCGCCCGGTCTGCCTTCTGCTCTGCCCAATCTGCAGCGACGAGGCTTCAGTGGTTTTCCTTGGTGACGGCGACGGCGATGGAAGATTATGCTTCATTTTATTTGTTATTGATGGATGATTTGTAGTTAAAGATTAAGTTAGAATTATGCATAAAGGATTAGAGAAGGCTGAAGAAGAATAAACTAATGGTGATATTTCAGTGATTTTCCTCCGGAAGTAGCAATGGTGAAGAATGGTGAAAACCGACGACGGTGTCGACGAAGAGGAGTGATAACCCGAACCTCTTGCTGATCTCCAAAGGGAATATCGAGCTGTCCTTTTTTTCTCCAGCYTTTTCCTTTTTCCTTTTTCTTTTTTTGGCACTTTTCTTGCCTTTTTTGTTTTCTTGCCCTTTCTCTCTTTCTTTCACTTTTTTTTTTTTTTTTTCCCGTTTTCTTGCGTCAGGTGTTTGCATTGGTTTTGGGCCCCGTTTTTTCTTGTTTCTTTTTTATTTGGGCCACAGATTTGCTAGACCATTTTGTCCAGACTTGATAGGGTTGAATTGGGCTTGGGCTTGACATTCTTCTTTTCTTCTGTTTTGGTATTTGAACTGGGTTGACACAGGCCCCTGTCTCCATTGCATTTCTCCTTTAACATTTAGTTTGGGCCATGTATCTATTGGGCCCAGACTTTACACCTTTCCATTATTCTCTTTTTTTATTTGCTTTCCTTCATTTTTGCATTTTTGTTTTTTWGCATATACTCKTAATTTTTTTTCGAATGTTCTTTTTCTTTTTTTTTGAACTCCTCCTTTTTTTTTTTCGCGCACATTTTTTGGAAGGTTCAACATGTTTATTTTTTTTGACAAATTTTGGAAGTTGGACCACTTAAAATTTCTAGCAAAATAAAAATCAAGAATTTTGAGAAATTAAAGTTATAATCTTCATTTTAGATGATTGACAAGAATTTCAATTTAAACCATGACTTTGAACGTTCTTTCGATAGCAATAAACATATGGAAATTCAATAAGTAAAGCGATTGAGAAAGTTATAAGAAAAAGCTACAAATGGGAGGTATGGAAAATAATCTAAGGAAGTCTGATGTATGGTGTCCGTCCTTTATCCTTTTCCTTACCTCTAATTATATTGACTGGTATTTTTCCCCCAAGAACATGAACACAAGCCAAAAAGAAAACCCAAAAAGAGTGGATTTTGGAAGGGAAACAAGAAAGAGTGGATATCTCTAATGACTCAAGAGTCAGAAATTCATTTGGAATTTGCTCGAGATGACAAACCATATGGAGATCTGGTGAATACGTCGTTTTGGTCAAAATGCAGAAATAATAAATTAAAAGATAGAAAGACTAGAAAATTGTTGCCGAAGGCCAAGAATTATGAATGGGCTCAACGCGTACCAAGTAACCAATGACACGTCTTNGAGGTGCTCGCTCACGCCTTTCCCTACCTAACTCTGCCTCCGTAGGTGCTACAACAGCTTCAGTAGGAGAACTCACTGCCTCGGTTACTGCAACATCCACCTCGGTCGAAGCAGTCTCGGGGTTCAGCAAGGGATTCTGCAGTCTCCTCATCAGTGATAACAAGGGACCCGATAGTGGGTGCAACAACCTCCAGTGTCGTGTCAATCGGCTCATCCAAACCAAAGAATTCATGCCCAGCACAATTTACACCACTAGCCTCCGAAACCAACTTAGGAGAATCACTAACACCCAAAAACTCAGTCTCATAAAAAGTAACATCCCTCGAAACAAAATAATTATGAGTCTCCAAATCAAACAACTTCCAACCTTTCTTATCTAAAGGATAACCCACAAAAATGCACTTTCAACTCCGACTAATAAATTTATCCGTACGAGACTTTAAATCAAACGTATAATAAAGACAACCAAATGCCCATAAATGATCATACGAAGGGGGAACCATAAAGAATCTCATACGGTGATTTAAAGTCCAAAATCCTAGAAGGAGTATGATTGATTAAATAACAAGTACTAAGCATCCACTCACCCCAAAATTCAGTAGGTAAGTGTCCCCGAAACATCAGTGCCCGAGCAATATTAAGAATATGATGGTGCTTTCGTTCCACCCGTCCATTTTGCTGGGGTGTACCCACACAAGAAGTCTAAAACAAAATCCCCTAAGTGGCAAATAAGGCTTCAAACTTAAAAATTCTGTCTCATTATCACTACAAACCCGACAAATATCCAAACCAAACTGACGCCACATCATAGCAAGAAATTTAGGAAAAACCGAATGTACCTCAGTTTTATCAGATAATAAGACCACCCAAACAGCCCGAGAATGGTCATCTATCAAAGTAAGAAAATACTTAGCACCGCAAGATGAGGGAATACGATACGGACCCCAAAGATCACAATGAATAAGCTCGACACAATGAGTAACTTTATTAAAACTGTCAAAGAATACATCTCGAGTATGTTTAGCACGGTGACATGTCTCACGGGACTTATGCAAAATAGAAGAGCTACTATTAATAAAAGGTAAAGATTTCAATACAGGCTCAGACGGATGTCCCAATATACTATGCCAAAGCTCAAACTCAGACATCTRAACAGCTAACAGAGATRCCGTCGAATCCACTTAAAGCTCACAGAAATAGTAGGGTGCACCCCTTCGTTCATCTGCTCCAATTACCGTCCTCGCACTTTGGTCCTGAATAAAACACAAATTGTGAGTAAAGACAATGTCATAACAATTCTCATCAAGCAACTGAGAGATCGAAATCAAGTTACAATTCAGAGTAGGAACATAGAGAACATTCTGCAACATCAAAGATTTAGACAATACTATATTGCCCCGTTGTGTAGAATGAATAACGCTCCCATCGGGTAAAGTAATAGAACCAGTAGCATCATCAAATTGAGCAACCAAACACTCAATAGAACCAGTGGCATGAATGGTAGCTCTCATATCAAAAATCCAAGGAAGAGTAGACTTACCCATCAAACGATCAGAGGCAGAAGCAGTATCAGGATTACCAATGAGATTCATCAAGCGATGCCATTGTTCCGAAGTCATCAAGGGAACAGCAGCTCTAGACCCTTCCTGAATTCGAGATGAGTTAGCTCCGGATCCGCCCTCGGAGAACACGGCATGGAGAGCAGCCCCCTGCCCTCTCACGGCCTGGGCAAACCTGCTTCCGGCAATAGTACGGCCTCCTGAAGTAGAGGCCACAACCCCACCAGCAACTCCTGATCGTGCACCCCTCCGGTTCCTTGTCTCCCACCAATCCAGATACCCAACTTTGAGAAAGCACATAGTAACATCATAGCCCTGCTTCTTACATTGAGAGCAACGAAGTTTAGATGTAGCAACAAAATCACCCATCCGAGAAGTCAACTTCAAGGATAAAGCCACAAATTCATTCGCAATCGAAGAATCCTTCAACGTTTGCATAGATTCTTCCTCCCTAATCTTTTGATACACCGTATCCAAAGAAGGCAATGATTCCTGAGTATTGAAGGCGGAACGAATAGAATCATATAACTCACGATTCAGACCATACATGAAATCAGATAGCGTTCCTCCAATCTCATATGCATCAATTGTTCCATAATACCACTACACTYACAAGTAGGCAACGGAGTCAAATTATGA
This sequence comes from Rhazya stricta, assembly GCA_001752375.1. NCBI lineage: Eukaryota > Viridiplantae > Streptophyta > Magnoliopsida > Gentianales > Apocynaceae > Rhazya > Rhazya stricta. The sequence goes on along the minus strand of MEJB01000029.1, from coordinate 2,034,027 downwards.
AACTCGTCCCACAAAGGTTACAATTTCCCAAAATATTCTTCAATAGACATCGAAGGTGTCTGAACACAGGCTGCTAATTCAGCCTTCAATTGTTGTTTACGAGTAGCATGGCTTGCATATACCTTTTTCAAAGCATCTCCCAAAGAGGAAAAACCTCCTCATAAAANTGAAAACCGACGACGGTGTCGACGAAGAGGAGTGATAACCCGAACCTCTTGCTGATCTCCAAAGGGAATATCGAGCTGTCCTTTTTTTCTCCAGCCTTTTCCTTTTTCCTTTTTCTTTTTTTGGCACTTTTCTTGCCTTTTTTGTTTTCTTGCCCTTTCTCTCTTTCTTTCACTTTTTTTTTTTTTTTTTCCCGTTTTCTTGCGTCAGGTGTTTGCATTGGTTTTGGGCCCCGTTTTTTCTTGTTTCTTTTTTATTTGGGCCACAGATTTGCTAGACCATTTTGTCCAGACTTGATAGGGTTGAATTGGGCTTGGGCTTGACATTCTTCTTTTCTTCTGTTTTGGTATTTGAACTGGGTTGACACAGGCCCCTGTCTCCATTGCATTTCTCCTTTAACATTTAGTTTGGGCCATGTATCTATTGGGCCCAGACTTTACACCTTTCCATTATTCTCTTTTTTTATTTGCTTTCCTTCATTTTTGCATTTTTGTTTTTTWGCATATACTCKTAATTTTTTTTCGAATGTTCTTTTTCTTTTTTTTTGAACTCCTCCTTTTTTTTTTTCGCGCACATTTTTTGGAAGGTTCAACATGTTTATTTTTTTTGACAAATTTTGGAAGTTGGACCACTTAAAATTTCTAGCAAAATAAAAATCAAGAATTTTGAGAAATTAAAGTTATAATCTTCATTTTAGATGATTGACAAGAATTTCAATTTAAACCATGACTTTGAACGTTCTTTCGATAGCAATAAACATATGGAAATTCAATAAGTAAAGCGATTGAGAAAGTTATAAGAAAAAGCTACAAATGGGAGGTATGGAAAATAATCTAAGGAAGTCTGATGTATGGTGTCCGTCCTTTATCCTTTTCCTTACCTCTAATTATATTGACTGGTATTTTTCCCCCAAGAACATGAACACAAGCCAAAAAGAAAACCCAAAAAGAGTGGATTTTGGAAGGGAAACAAGAAAGAGTGGATATCTCTAATGACTCAAGAGTCAGAAATTCATTTGGAATTTGCTCGAGATGACAAACCATATGGAGATCTGGTGAATACGTCGTTTTGGTCAAAATGCAGAAATAATAAATTAAAAGATAGAAAGACTAGAAAATTGTTGCCGAAGGCCAAGAATTATGAATGGGCTCAACGCGTACCAAGTAACCAATGACACGTCTTRCTAATGTTTTAATTTAATAAACAASGAAAATGTTAAGCTAAGATTTTCTTTGATAAAACTAAAATATGGAGTCTTAAAAATAATTAAGTTTTTAGTCTCCAAAAATATGTTTAATATATTAAATTAAAATATTATTATTTTAAAATTTTAAAAAATACTTAATACATTGAAAAATAAAATTGGAAATACATTTTTACTTATTTTATCTCTAATTTATTAGTTTTTATTTACTTATTTAAGTTTAGAATATTATTTTTAATGTATTGAAGACACACGCTGATCAAGACATTAAATATGTATAAAAAAGTAAACGAAAATTATGGATATTATTTTATTTAAAAATTTATAAAAAATTAAATATATTGTTCACTTATTTTTTCTCTAATTTATTAATTTTTATTTACTTATTTAAGTTTAGAATATTATTTTTAATGTATTGAAGACATACGTTAATCAAGACATTAAATATGTATAAAAAATTAAACGAAAATTATGGAAATCATTTTATTTAAAATTTTATCAAAATTTAATATTTTCATAGTACTTGTAATATTATTCAAAAAGACATATGAAATCAAGAGAATATTAAATAATAAGATGTATGCTCTTATTATCTAATATCTCTCGTTGTTAAGTTAATAAGACAAGATCACCGATCATCTCTGGTGCATGACGAAAACATCCGAACAAAGGAAACTTCCCTGCGTTTCTTGCAGCGCGAATACTACGTATAGAGTAGAGAAGAACTCAAGCATAGTAACCATAAACTGCACCATCCCTGTGAGAAGTAACAATGGCGACACCGTGTCTCAAAAATCAAAAGCCATAGTAAAACTGCTGGAGGACTCGACCTTCTGTTCTGGTGTTGGGTCGACTAATTTTTTCAAATCTTCATCAAACGTCCCTTATTTCTGTTGATCACATCAAGAGGTCTATTCCGCCATTTCTGAAGATTTAGAAGCAAATCTTGCAAAAATTCGCCATTACTTTGCACGGTTGCCCGGAGGAGGTGGGACTAGTTGGTGCCACTTTCCAAAATAAAATGGGAAGGGAAAAAGAGAACTTTAAAGTGCACAAGACAAATAGAAAATAACAATCACGTAGCCTTTTAATAACATGATCATGACATAATTTTTCATGAATCAAGCAGAATAGAGACTCGAAAAATGCAGATATAAAATAATCATTGCTTCTTTTTCATGAACTTTGTTTCTTTTTAATCTTATGGAGCAATTGTAATCCATCTTGTACTTTCATCAACCACATCTGAGAGTAATCCGTGTTGACTATTCTGCTTTCAAAAGGTAATTTGACTACTTTCSTTTAGTTAAACAGATCCCAGCAGGGTTTTAGTTTTCACTACTTAGAAGAATGGACTCTCCCTAACTACTGAATTTATCATTCACAAATCAAACCAATTCTGTTATTCCGTACATGTTGGAGAATGAAAATCAGAAGAAAATGAGAGAGAACCTTGGCAATATCAGTTGTAGAAAGTTTCATCAATCATTCTCTGCTTTCTGGACACTTTCAAAAACAGCTTTGGTTCATGAAAAAGCAAGAAAGATGAATTTTCTTTTTCCTGGTCCAACTTGTTCTAAAGTTTCCAGTTTTCTTCACAACATTTCAACTGATTAACTAGTCCAAATTTATCTTTACCCATAACAAATAAAATAAATTTGCAAGCTCCTTGATGTAAAATATTCCGAAATCTCTAAACCTTCCTTTTTCCAAAATCTTGGACAGTTCACTTTAGGACCAAACTATCCCCTTCCGTACTTCATATTCATACAGTTTCATTACAGATTTCGTCTTTGTTTTATTATAATTATTTCTTGAGAGCTCATTTCCAGAATGTGGCAGACATATCAAATTCAGCCATTTTAAAAAAGAAGCAATCAAATTGAACGAAACTGTAAAAAGATTAAAACTTTAGAACTAGAAATCATGATTCATAAGAATGCAATACACACATGTATCTGTGAAAGAAAAAGAACATCCAACCTTGAACCACAATGTAAATGCAGCTTGCCAAAAGCATCCGATAACTTGTTGCCTCTGCAGACCTGCTTGGCTGACAGTCTCCAAAAATCTACTCTATGTAATATGTATTTGCGAGTGCATGACTTTGAGTTAACTTGAGAAGAAAGGAGACGACTGCCTACGACTCCGTTCACTCATCTTCTTCTGGTCGATCTTTTATTCGGTATTTGAGAAAAGGGTTAATTCCATTTTGCTCCCTTGAACTCTGGGGTATGTGTCAATTGAGAACTTATTTCTTTAAAATTGACAATTGGATACCAATGGCAGATGAGGTCAAATAGATTTTTTTTTTTTTTCTGTTACATTGAAATTACCAAAACTATCCCAAGACTACTTAGTATCCTCACTTTGTTCGCTTAATTCAGATTTAAATTGGATCACGTTCTTAGAGTTTAACTTTTATTTAGAGAAAGACCTGAATCAGAACTCTTTTAATATATTGTCAAAAACATGAATTTGATCAGATTTAAGATTTTGGTTTGATTTAATAGTCCACTTACTTACATATTGTTCCAAGCTATTATGTTTTAATTAAGCATGTATATTCAAGCTTATTTTTTATTAAATTTTGACATTAGTCAACACTTCTAGACATTGATGCTAAGGCTTTTCCTCATAAATTATTTTTTGTTTTCATATTTTCTATTGACCTCTTACATTATCTTGTCATTAGAGCGATTAAAATGCGCTGGAGAAACTCGACCTATTCAGTTCATCATAAAAAATGAATTGATTAAATTAAAATTTTTCCAATTCATTTGAAAACGGGCCCCAACTTGGAGGCAAGGCGAGGCAGGAGGGCAACCTGCCAGCTAATTGAAATTTAAACAAAACTAAAATCAAAGATTCAAAATCAATTATAACAAGTCTACTTAGAACTATAAATAGAAGCGCCTACATAAACTCCAGCTAATGCATTCGTTATTCACCATTCATAAACCTTAAGAAACAACATCACGTAGAAAGCTATAACTTCATTTAATCAGTCCATGGCTACTTCAATTATGAACAAAACCCCCATTACATCATGCGTGCACCACAAGTTAGCATCACACTCTAGTATGGTGATCATTTAAGTAGTTTTTTTTTTTTTTTTTTT
>MEJB01000029.1:1990126-2002626 GCA_001752375.1 Rhazya stricta | reverse complement strand
TTTTTTTTTTTCTTTTTTCCATAAAAAAGTTTTGGGAAGAAAAAACAAAAAAAAAGAAAAAAAAAAAAAAAAAAAAAAGGCTTTTAAAAAAAAGAAAAGTGGGGGGCAGTTTTTGCCCGGGGAAAAAGGTCCTTTTTAAAGTTTTCGTTTGGGGGGGGGCTCCCATTTTGTTTTTTGAAAAAGAAAAATCAAGGAGGGAAAAAAAAGGCCCCCAAAAAGGGGGGGCCCTTTGTTTGGGGGAAAGCCCCAAAAAACATTTTTAAAAAAAAGCCGGGGAAGGCCTGGGGCGGAAGATTTTTTTTTCAAAGGGGGCCCAGTTTTGGGAAAAAGGAAAAAAAAAAGGGGGCCAAAAAAAACAAATTTGTTTCCCCAGGCAAAAAAAAGTTTAAAAAACTTGAAAAAAAAAGCCTTGGGCAAAAAGACCCAAAAAAAAAAAGGAGTTTAAAGGGTCCCGGGGGCAAAAAAAAAAAGGCAAAAAAAAAAAAAAGGAAAACCCGGGGGAAAAAAACAAAAAGGGGGGAAAAGGGGGCAAGGCCTTTTCAAGGAAAAAACCCGGGGGAAAAAAAAAAAAAGGGAAAAAAAAAAAAAAAAAAAAAAAAGAAAAAAGGGGGGAAAAAAATTTTGCCAAAAGCTTTTTTTTTTAAAAAGGAAAAATTTTTTTTTTTTCCAAAAAAAAAAAAAAAGGGTTGTTTGCCGCCGTAAAGTCTTGAAAGGCCCTTTTTTTTTTCCAAAAAAAACCAAAATGCCCGGAGAGCCCTGTTTTTTTTTTTTCCAAAGAAAAAAAGGGGGCCCCCAAAAAAAAAAACAAAAAATGTTGCAAAAAAAAAAGCTTAAAAGATTTCCCCCAAAAAAAAAAGGTTTTTTTTTTGAAAAAAGAAAAAAAAAAAAAATTTTTTTTAAGGAACCCCCCCTTTTGTTTTTTTGTTTTCCTTTTTGAAATTTCCCTTTTTCAAAAAGTAAGTAAAAAAAAGAGTTGGCTAAAAAAAAAAAAGGAAGTTTTTGTTCCAAAAAAGAAAAGTAAAGTTTTTTTTTTAAAACCGAGAAAAAAAAAAAAGCTCCCTCCGCAAGTTTAAAAACCAAAAAAAAAGGAAAAAAAAAAACTAAAAAAAAAAAAATTCTTTTTTTTTTTAAAAAAAAACACAAAAAAATTTTTTCTTGTTTTTTTTTTTTTTGTTCTGTTTTTTTGAAAAAAAAAAAGGCAATTTTTTTTTTTTTTTTTCAAAAAAAAAAAAAAAAGGGCTTTTCAAATTTTCCTTTGTGGTTTTGGAATTTTTTTCCTTTTGTTAAACTTTTCTTTCCCAAAACATCAAATAAAGTGACAAAAAAAAAAAAAAAAAAAAAAAAAAATCTGTCTGTAAAAAAAAAAAAAAAAAAGGGCCTTTTTGCCCCGGTGGGAATTTTAAAAGTTCCAAAAGGGCCAACCCCAATTTTTTTTTAAAACGGAACAAATGTTTGTTTTTTTTTTTTTTTAAAACCAAAGAATTTGGGATTTTTTTTTTTAAAAAAAAATTTTTTTCGGTTGTCAAAAAATTTTTTTCTTTTTAAAAGGCAAAGTTTCTTTTTTTAACTTTTAAAAAATTTTTTTTTTTCCGCCAATAAATTTCTTTTTTTTTTTTTTTTTACGTAATTTTTTTTTTGCAAAAAAAAAAATCTGTTTTAATCAAAGATTTCTTAAATTGTTGGTTTAATTTAAAAAAAATGGTTATTTTTTTTTTTTTTGCGAGTTGCAAAATTTTTTTAATTCTTGGGAGTTTTTTGGGGAACCTTGAGAAAAAAAAAAAAAAAAGGAAAAATGAAGAAATTAAAAAACTTGCTGAAAAAAACCCCTTCTTCCCGTTTGACCTTTTCCGCATCTTTTTTTTCCTGGGTTTTTTTTTCCAATTTTTTTTTTTTTAAAAATTTTTTTTCCAAAAATTGTTTTTTTTTTTCACGGCCCCTTTTTTGAAAAAACCCCTTGCCGGGAAAAAATTTTTGTGTTAAAAAAAATGGAGTTTTTTTTTTAAAAAAACTAATTTTTTTTAAAAAAAAAAAAAAAAAAAAAAAAAAAAAAAAAAAAAAAAAAATTTTTTGAAATTTTTAAAAAAAAAATTGTTTAATAACTTAAAAAATTTTTTTTTTTTTTAAAAAAAAATTTTTTTTTTTGAAAAAGTTTAAAAAAAAAATTTAAAAAAACAAAAAAAAATTTTTCTTTTTTAATTTTTAAAAAAAATATTTTTTTTTTGTAATTTTGTTTTAAAGAAGAATTGGGGTAGACCAGGTTAATAGCGCAGGAAGATGAAAGAAAAAAAGAATGATAAATAAAGAACCCCGCGCCTTGTAAAAAAAAAAAAATAGAACAAAAGAAAAATAAGTGATGAGAAAAGAATAAACCTCGGATTGGATGGATAAGTCGCTCTAAAAGTTTCAAGAAAGAAGAAAAGTTATTTGAAAATTTTTAAAATTGTTTGTTTTTGTTTAATTTTGTTTTTTTTGTCTGGGGACCAGAAACCATTATTTTTCGAATTTATTTTTAATTAAATTTTTTTTCGGTTTTGTTTTTTTTTTAAAAAAAAAAACAAAAGAAACCCAAAGTTTTTTTTCTTTGCGCTTTAAAAATTAAGGGGGGGGGGGAAAAAAATTTTTTAACTTTTTTTTTTTTCTTTTTTTTTAAAAATTTTGCAAAAAAAAAAAAGAATTTTAAAAAAAAAAGGATTTTAAAAAAAATTTTTTTTTTTTTTTTTTTTTTTTTTTTTTTTCATTTGTTTTAATTTTTTTTTTTTCTTCCTTTTTAAAATTTTTAATTTTTTTTTTTGGAAATTTTTTTTTCAATTTTTTTTGTTTTTTTCTTTTTTTTTTTTCAAAAAAAAAAAAAAAAAAATGGAAGGGGTTCGAGTTCTTTGTGTTGGAGAGAAGATAAAGAAGAAAAAAGTAAGAAGTGTGTAGGGTAAAGAATGATAAGAAGAACCTTGTGTGTTTGCAAAGAAGAGAAAGAGTTTTTTTGTTGTTGTAAGACTCCGCCTCAAAAAAAACCCCAGAGCCTAGGGAGGGCCCGAGAGAGAAGAAATTGTCCGATAAGGAAATGGGTTTTCGAAAGAAAAAAGAAATGTTTGTTGGGTTGAATGGAAATTGTGAAAAAAAGTTTTTTCCCGCAAAGAGGGGAGGCAAGGAGAAGAGATGAAAAAAGATGAAAAACGCAATGGGGGGGAAAACCGGGGACTCTCCCCCAAAGTGGTTTCCGGGGGGGGCAGATAAAAAAGGGGGGGAAATGTTTTTTTTTTTTTTTTACCCCAAAAAAAAGAAAAAGGAGAAAAAGAAAGCGCTCGCTAGAATTTGGTGTGGTGTGTTTGTTTGTGTTGTTTTTCCCAGAAAAAAAAGGCGGTTTTGTTTTTGTGTCGTGTAAGAGCTTTGTTTAAGAAAAAAAAAGTTTTTTGTTTTTTTTTGTTTTGTTTTTCCTTTTTCTTTTTTTAAAAAACTTTTAAAAAAAAAAAAAAAAAAAACTTTTTTTTTAAGAAAAAATTAAAAATGAAAAAAAAAAAGGAAAAAAAAATTTTTTTTTAAAAGTTATTTTTGATTAAATTTTGCGAACAAAAAAAAGAAAGATAATTGGTTTTTTTTTTTTTAAAAAAGGGCGGCAAAAAAATTTAAAACCTATAAATTTTAGGGGGGGGAATAAAAACTTTTTTGTCTTTTTTTTTTTTTTTTTTTTTTTTTTTTTTTTTTTTTTTTTGTTTTTTTTTTTTAAAAAAAAAAAAAAAAAAAAAAAATTGAAAAATTTTTTCGTTTTTATCCCTTTTTTTTTTTTTTTTCCTTTTCCCCTTTCTTAAAAATAATTTTTAATGTTTTAAAGAATTAAAAAAAATTTTTTTTCCCCCCAAAAAAAAAAAAAGAAAAATTTATTTTTTTTTTGATTAAATTTTTTTTTTTTCCAAATTTTTTGGAAAAAAAAAAAAAAAAAATAAAAAAAAAAAAAAATTTTATTTTTTTTTTTTGGAAAAAATTTTTTTTTTTTTTTGAACCAAAAAAAAAAAAAAATTTAAAAAAAAGAAAATTTTAGGGTTTATTCTATAATGGGGTCTTTTTAAAAAAAAAATTTTTAAAATTTAAAAAAAAAAAAAAAAAAAAAAATTAGAATTTTTTAAAAATTTTTTTTTTTTTGAAAAAAAAAAAAAAAAAAAAAAAAAAAAAAAAGAAAAAAAAAAAAAAAAAAAATTTTAAAAAAAACTTTTTTTTTGTTTTTTTGGCCCCCCCCAAAAACTTTTTTTTAAAACCCAAAATTTTAAAAAAAAAAAAAAAATTTTTAAAAATTTTTAATTTGTTTTTAATTAAATTTTTCAATAAAAAAAAAAATAAATTTTTTTTTTTTTTTCACATTTTTTTTTAATTTTCTTTTTTAAAATTTTCAACCCCTTTTTTTTTTCCAAAACTTTGGGGGTTTTTGGGGTTTTTTAATTTTTTTTTAACTTTATTTTATGCCGATGCTAAGTGGTAGATGCTGGACGAAAAGCCGATACCTACCCTCTCAGCATGTTACAAACTTTTTTTATTTTTAGGTAAAATATCAACCAAATAATTCTCACTAAAATCTAAATTGGTCAATTTTATAACTACATCATAAGCTTCTTGATAATCGTCCAGGATAGTGGGAAGAAGATTGGAATCCAAAGTGTTCGGTGTGAGCAAACGGTAGAACTTATAGGTTTATGGATTTTAGGGACAGGTGAATGAATATATTATGAGAATTTATTAAATCTTTTAAGTTATGATAGAGACGTAGGGGCGGGGGGGGGGGATGAAAAAACTGGGAGCTTCATGAATGTGGATCAATTTTTTAATATCCAAACCCTTCCAACAATATCTGGTAGCTTTTTATGATTTTTGGTAAGAAAATACATACTTTCTAAAGATTTTGGGTTCTACTTTTCAATTCGAATGAGTGACTCGATTTTATGGCCACCAAAATTATAAGTTTTCTTTTTCCCAAAATATAAATTTTCTGATAAAAAAGTGAGTTGATTGTATGAAAATAACCTTCATAACTACTCACGTGCATAGCACAAAAATTTGAGAGCCGAATTTCGCCACTAAATGACATAAATAAGATACTACAAAATAATTGAATTATAAAATAATATAAAAAAATTAAAACACATTTATCAATAATCATAAATTATTGAAAGACAAAAAAAAAAAGAAATTAATTTCCCTTCTTTTAAATTTGTAAAAATTCCACAATTACATGCAAATCTTGAATATAAATAAAACAAAATATGATATTATGTATTATACATTATACTTATTTCCATGTTTGAGTCTAAATGTAAGTTGTGGAAACTATTATAGAAACCTTATATGTATGATGACGTTGCTTAAATAGAATGAGCTCTTCTTTACTGRGCTCAATAAGAGCTCCTTTGCATACAGACCSATCCTCCAATTGTGTATTGTAAGAAACAGAGAGCAAAGGAAAATGATGGCATCACAAGAAGATACATTCCAAGTTTCTAATTCACAAGCAGCTCCAATAATTCTATTTCTTCATCAATACCACAAACCACCACCATATATAACAGATAAACTTATACAAGCCCACACTTTCAAGGGTGCCATATTTTTCATTGTACTTACAGATGTTGGTGATTGTCTATCACCCAAAGACACAGGCCCCGTGGTTTATTCTCAACTCCAAGGTGAATCATTACCCTAGTTCTAGGAATAACCATACAATGGAGAAAAAGGATTGAAGTTTCTCCAAAATATGTGGTAATACATATTCACATACTTCATTTTATGCCAGGGCAGCCGCGGGTACTTTGCCATTCTCAGAGGGAGCCATGCTATCATAGTATTCGACCAACACTTTCCAACCGCCAGGGCACATAAATCCATCTGGAGGATTCTCCCGGTTCTTTGCAAGAGTTCGCATCTGAGAAATGCAAGAGATCAGAGACAGTCACATACTAGCCAAAATACATCCACAACGGAAGGTAAAAGAATCATAAATCAAATTCCACTTCTATACGTTTATTCTTTTTTGCTGAAGCAGCAGATATTAGTTCCACAACCATTTTGCATGGTAGCTGCTGCTTTACCTTCCTCTTCTCCCCACCGTAATTATCCAAATTTGTAATTCATTTGCCATTTTTTTTTCCTTTCCTTTTCTCGAGCCATTTTAGATAGTTTATATAGGAAAGAAAGCAAATGTACCTTGGTGCCTGATATGAAAAGAAAATCTTGTGGTCTTGATGGATCAAAGAATGCCATTCTCATCTGACTCTTGTCATATGCAGCCACCTGGAGCAAAACTTGACTTGTGAGTTTTCAATGATCTTTTCGCTTCTGCTAAAAGAATAGTTTTCAAGCATTTAAACCATTAAGAACAGAGACCACAGAGTTACTAATGTGGCAGCACTGTTTAGTACCTTGAAAGGCAAAATGTTCAGCCGTTCCAATCCGGGAGCCATGCCGAGGACCTTCTTACCATGGTCAGCATCATACAAATCTCTTTTCTCTAGTGGATGGCTCAAGCCAGCAGGGTCTCGACCCACAATGTAAAAGTTTGCACCTGCATTAATACGGGCTTTGGCATGCCATTGTACCTCAGTTGGGCCAGCATAGTGCATTGGAGATGGGAATATGGAAACTACAGTGGTCTCTGGATCAAGAACACCATCTTCAAGCACCTGAAAGACCGTTTACTTACTAATCAGTATAAAAGAAGGGTTTGGCTTTACTTATATATTAAAAGAGAAAAGGCATGGCAAATAAAATATATTCTGTCAATGGTATATTATAATATATAAACCTTTTCGTGCTGCTTCATGCGCCAGCTAAGTGGAACATCATCTGCCTTAGTGTAACCTCCCAATGGATGAAGCAAGAGAATAGGATTTTTATATCCCATCTCAAGAAGCCGACGACGAGTGTCAGTCATCAGTAGAGCATGGCCATTGTGCACAGGATTTCTCAGTTGGAAAGCAAACACTGCATCAGCATTACGCTTGGTGAATTCATCACGGAGTTCTGCAGGGGAAAGGCGGAAGCGGTCAAGACCATCACGGTACCTGACAGGTTGAATGACCTCCAGATCACCACCAATCAGCCAGTTTCCAGCATTGGTTATGGCTTCCTCAACATAAGGAAGGCCAGGGGCAGTGGTTCCCCAAGTTCTTGCAATTCGTTCTTCTTTATTGTGCTTGTAAATCTCGATACTGCAATTGGACAATGTATTAACGAGATAACCAAATTCTCAGGAAGTCTTTGAAGTTCATAATCAGAAAMGAAATCTCCAGCAGCTAGTTGAAAAGAAGAACTGTACTACGATGCCATATGAATAGGCTCCTAGCAAGCAAATCTTCATATAATGGATCAAACCAACAGAGTGACGAGGAAACGAAGGATAGGGGGTTTCATATACCAAATCAAAACAATCTAGAACTCATGCCAGATKCGTTCGTGTACTGAGTCCAATGTTTAAAAAGAATCGATTTACATAACCTGAATTTGATAAAAGTGTTCCCTAAGGCCATTGACATATTTTGCTTCCAGGACAAAACAAAAAAGAAAAGGAAAATTATAAAATGTCATCCTGCTAAATGGTCCCTGCCTCCAAGAAGCTGCAGGTTATTTAGAAAGAGATCGTAGATCTAACAAGACACTTCCTTGAGAAGTACCAAAATGACAAAGTACCATTGAAGGACATATAAATTTACAGGCACAACTTATCCAATGAAGATCATTCAGTCAAGAAACAGACTCAGAATTGTTTATAGAACCCTAATCTACATGGTTTACGAAATCTTTCCTTCTTTTCCTTTCGTTATTTGCGTAGATTATACTGTGCCTCATCGAAAGTTTGAACAGTATGATACTATTTATTTCCTAGACCATGTACAAACAAAATTTGGTGAGGAAAAAGAAAGATATGACCATGTACAAACAAAATTTGGTGAGGAAAAAGAAAGATATGACCATATAGTAATGGATCGTTATCCAGAGAGATCATTGTCCAGCATATATCAGTTCTCTTCCTTTTCATTTGGAAAAAGACAGATTTCACAATTTAACATAACTTTATAGATGTTATAATCAAGAAATAGTTGAAAAAAGAAAAACACATTCGTCTAAACATTCTTTTACTATTGTTTTGTCTCTAGGAAATTGGGGTATTAATTTAATTAATTGCGATTTTTATAATTATTTACGTCTATTTAGTTACGACGTCTCACCCACCAAAAAACAACAACGGTAGGTACATGGTGCATGGCCAGATTAGTAACTAGACATTGTTTAATACAGGCACCAGAAAATCCAAAGTCACAAAACTCGGAAAAAATACATACAGTGTCTCTTTTATCCTTTCATGTACAGACACATAGTGCCATTCATATCTAATCAACTCAAATAATTGCATTGCTAATCAACTACTAATCCACCAACCATAGTTATCAAATACACGTAGGAAAATTTTTACAAAAAAAAAAAGTGAGAGAAAAAAAAAAAAGTGAGAGAAGTAATTAAGTTATAAAATGGAGGAAATGCCCTTACTCGTTTAAAATGGCAATTGGATTGTCTTCATCATCCACAAGGGCCACAGAGGTGTGCTGACCGATCCTCTGCTTCTGGGAATCATCGATGGCGAGCACGATGGGCACCGACATGTTGACGACCGAGCCATCTCCGAGTCGGAGCGAGTTAAAATGAAGAGTTTGGAGGAACTCAGATTCTCTCATGAATCCTTTCAATGGGCTGGCCCAGCCTTCGCTGAGCACATGAACCCATTGAAGGTCAAGTTTTGAGAGTCCGATTGCAGGCAAAGACAAGGCCTGCCTCATCTTCGCCTGTTTCTGAGACTCTTTAACGAAGAGCTCAACAAGCTCCCCACCATCGGGTTCAATCAACCCGCAAGAAACCCTGATCCCAAGCCGGGTTTTTGCGGTGGTTTTCCGGGGAACCTGGATGATTGTAACGGATGGGAYGAAATGGGTTTTCTGGGTTTTGGCAAAGGARGGAGATGGTGTTGGMGTCTTGAGAAAAAGAGAGGCCATGGTCGCCGTTGATGAAACGGAGACACAGTCACAGCTCTCTCTCCTTCCCTCTCTCTCTTTCTKTTTCTAATTCAATTGCTCACTCTTGCCAGCTTCAAGAATTGCTCACCAAATAGCAATATACTAGAGAGAGTGGTGGGGGAGGGCTGATGAGATTATCAATATCAAATATGGGAATAAAATACGGGATTCTTGAAATGATGCTGACACAAAAGACCAGAAAAGGGATGGATAAAGCGATTCTTGATTCAATTTAAATCAATTTAAAATGATTTCCTGGGCTTTTGGCTAGGTTGAAGGTTGAAGGGTTTGAAAGAGTGACTTGGAGATTTGGAGGGATTCATGTTGTTTGGACTATAAATATATATAAAAGGATGTATGGGGTGATGTAAAAGGTTAGGTAGATATTGAGAGGATGAACCTGGACACTGTTGTGATTATCGGTACATACACCATGAGGTTTCATAGCAATTGCTCATTGATTAGCTCATCTACATTCAGGTTTTCTTTTGAAAATGAAACTCTTCCTCCGTTTGACTGTATTCTTTGAGGCCAAATTAGGAATTGACATATTATTTTACATTATTATTGATAGATGAGTTATGACCATATTTGACTTCAACAAATTTCCATAASCATATATTTCCATAGGCCAATGAATATCTCCTATCAGTGTTCAAATAACGGTTTATTTTGAATAGAGAAAGGGGGAGAGTTCCTTTGGAAGTATCTAGTGAAAAGAAAGCGAGAGAAAGGGAGAGAATAAAATGTCATTTTTTATTCATTGCTCTCCGGCTCCCAAACAAATAAATGAAAGAAGGATATAAATCAAATATTTTTTCAATTAACCTCCAACTCCCACCAAAAAATAATAACAATAATATTAATAATTTATTCTCTTTTTTAAAAAAATTCAAACAATTTGGAAGGAAAACTTTATAGGCATGTTCTCCTTTACTTGTAAATAGTTATTTTTAAATTTGTTTTAAATCAAAAATTGTTTTGAATGATTCTTAATTACTTTGCGAAATAACTTTTTATCTTAAAAAAATTTTAAAAAATCTAGTTTGGTAAAGTAACTTGATAATACTCTTTTTAAATAGCTTTTGCATATTGATGCTATTGAAAAAATAAAAATATTATGTTAATTTTTTCAATAAACTTTTTTCAAAAAAAAATTTTTCCAGCAAAAAAAAAAAAGGCAATGATTTTAAGTGGTTAGACCTATATTTTCTCTTCTTTTTTCTTTTCTTCATTTCTTTTATTTTCTCTCCAAACTCTCAAATTAAGGAACCATTTTCAATGCAAAAATGCAATAATAAATGTTGAAATCAACCTTGATTAGAAGTGTTTGATTCATTTATGTTTATTAGTGTAGACTTGAAAAGTGTACTTTTTGAAATTTARGAACATATGTAATTGTCTGATTTCTCATTTTTCTAAGTTTCTAGCAATTGCAATGACTTGTTGTTGATCAATTGTACTAATAATTTCTAGTTAAGCTGTTGCTYCTTTTGTTTTAGTGTTTATATTTGTTGATATTATTTCGTGTAAGTMTATGACAAACAATATAACAATGCTATTTTATAGAAAATTAAATAATCATATCTTAATTAATTTCCTATATATATATACGCATAAGATTTTGCCAATATTTTCTAATCTTCCATTGATATAGTAGTTGCTTCTATATTAACGTTATGAAATATCAATCCACATCAGGTTAACATCAAAGGAAAGGAAAGTGACACTTATAAATTAACTTCCATACATAATATTAACGTTCTTTGATCTCGCCTATATTATATTTATTTTCTTTAAATAACGCACTAAAAATAGCTTTTAAATTCAGGAATTATCTACAAATAATATGAAAATAGTGTTGGCCTAACTTTGTCTTTTTATTATTCTGCCATGCAAGGGATCATTCCTCTCAAAATCCAACCAATCAGAAGCCTCRCGAGAAATACATACGGAACGATTAATTAATTTTTCAATTTCATAATTATTTTTTAATTGAATATTATAAATAGTATCAAAATTTAAAATGACTTATAATCTATGAATTGTTGTAAATAATTATTGGAATGACTTTTCTATTCTTGAAACACCAAAAGTCCTAAGGTTTAACATCAATGTTAATGATAATGATTTTACAATTCCTCTCTATTTCTCTTCTTTTCTCTATAAATTCTCCTCCCCTTCTTTCTTCTTATATTATAACAAGTTATCAGCACGACCTCTTAAGTTTTTGTCCGATATGATTGAAGATGAATACTTGCCAATCTGATTGAACATGAGTCTTTAAGAGATCCGATTGAAACGAATCGCTATTGTCCAG
This sequence comes from Rhazya stricta, assembly GCA_001752375.1. Classification (NCBI taxonomy): domain Eukaryota; kingdom Viridiplantae; phylum Streptophyta; class Magnoliopsida; order Gentianales; family Apocynaceae; genus Rhazya; species Rhazya stricta. Next base: position 1,991,262 of record MEJB01000029.1, on the reverse strand, counting down.
ACATGAGGTGGAGTAGGACGGGAGTAGTTGTATTATTTTACATGAGCCTTTATCAGATCTGATTCAAATGAGTCTCTATTTTCCAGATATGAGGTGGAGTAATTGTACTATTTTGCTTTGTTCAGGTTTTGTTTCATTGGGTTTTATAACAAAGTTTTAATGAGGCATTAATTAATATTCTAACGTCAATTGTACTCATTTTTCTTAGTTTGGTTGAGTTTTTTTCGTATTGAGTTTTTTGCAAACCAAGTTTTTAYGAGACAGTTGTTATAGAGATTAATCATTCAAGCGGGCTTTGATTCACATCACATCAAAATTAATGATAATCAGTTTATGATTCATCTTTATTTCTCTTCTTTTCCTTTTAAACTTCTTATGTGCTTTTTCCTTCTTATATGAAAACATGAATACTTTTGATTGTTTTATGAACACTTTTCAATTATAAACAAGAAATCCTTTTATCAATATTCTTCAAATAATTAAATTACTTCATAATATAAAATTTAAAATATTATAAGTGGTTTTATTTAAAAAAAAAGTACAATGATTACTACAAAGTCATATGTATGAAAGAATCGCTAATATTTCAAGACTTATATTATGAAGTTACATATATTTTGCATCTTCCTATAATATAAATCGTTTCATATGTGTCAAAATTTCTTAATCTTTGTCACTTTTCTCTTAATTAGTCTTAAAATCAATTTCAAGATGAATCAAAATAAAAAAATTTTAATCATGTTCTACTATAGATTTACTCTGTATTTTCTCGTGAGAAGAGAAAGGAAGGGGAAGAAAGAACAATTGTCTTGATTGGGAAGAAAATAAAGAATGAAAGAGAAAGGACATTTGATGTACTTTGAATAAAAAAGTACATTATTTTCATATAAATCTAAAACAACTTACTAATTGTGAAACAAAAATAATAGTAAGTAATTAAATACACTATCTTCATTTTAAAATRTAAGTCATTTTGAACTTATSCGTACAAACCAATATATCTTGAAACAAGAGTTTTTTWACTTAGATTACCTAAAATGCACTTTCTCTTCTCTTACTTATATTTTTTTCTCAATCCAAGATTAATTAATTACTTTCAATCTTCTTTTCTCTTTATTTCTCAAAATCTCTTAAAA
>MEJB01000029.1:1949348-1986319 GCA_001752375.1 Rhazya stricta | reverse complement strand
TTCTTTGTTGTTTGCTGATGGTTGTGTAGGAGAATGTCAATATTCAGGTCAATGAGAATGGATTGCGGTGTTTGATAGTGGTTGCTCAACACATGCTACCATCACAACGTGATCTGGGGGTCAATACAGCTCGGCAGTTGGAGTTGTCGCATGGGAATCATGGACAACTAAATGGTCATCGGAATGGAGATTTTGTGTTGATCACTAGCGAAAAAATAGGCGACTTAATTCTAGTTCTCAATGCGAAATACATTTCCAGCATCTTTCGGTCAATCTTTGTCTGTTGGAAATGGACAATGAAGGCTATTGCAGTTGCTCTTCTGAGCAACGAATGACAGCGAAAGAAGGGCTCAAATGAGGTGGTTGCAAAAAGAAAAAGGAATTCAAACTTGTAATGTTATCCACTTGAGGCTTCTCCAAGTGTTATATCAACCACTTGTGGGACAATGATAGGCCTTATCCTCACCTTTATGCACAAGATTTGGGTCATATGAGTCAGGAAAAGTTTTGGACATTTTGGGAAGAAGAATAGATGTTACTTTTGGAGTTTTCAGATGCAAAGTGAAAAGTGGGTTCTCATTGCTTGCCGGGAAAGCAAAGGCGTGTGTCCTTTAAGTCATCGAACCAAAGAGATCAATTGGATATAGTGGTAAGAGTTTGGTAGCATTCCCGAGGTTTGGGTCCCATTAAGACAAGGTCACTTGGTGGTGTGCAATATACTTTGTCACATTCTATGATGATTATTCTCGAAAAAATATGGCTTATACCTTGAAGACGAAAGATCAAGTGTTAGTACCGTCAAGTCGTTATCAAGCATCAGTTGAAAAGAATAACGGGGAAAGCCTCCAAGGGTATCGCGAACAGATAACGGGGCGCCAGAACTATATAAGGCCTTTCGATGAGTATTTGCAAGAGCAAGGATATATGGTCACCAAAGGCTCTCCGAAGGACCACGCCAACTGAATGGGTGGCTGAAAGAATGAATAGAACGTGGTGGGAAAGGATAGAGATGTTTGCTTTCTCATCAAACTGGCCGAAATTTACTATTGGAGAGAGAGCATGGAACGTGTACAGTTTTAAACCCTCACTCCATGTGTTACCATTAAAGTTGGACGTTCCAAGTCAGTTTGGCGCGATAAGATGTTTGTCCTATGACCCATCTTCGAGTATTTGGGGGCATGGCCTTATGTGCCACATCGATCAGATGAGGTATCAAAATTGGATGATAAGGCGAAGAAAAATGTATATTTGTTGGGTATGGACTTGCATAGAGTTCGGGGTATCGATTCTTTGATCCGGTAAAACGAAAGCTTAGTTCATAGTCGGGATGTATAAGTATTCATGGAGAGACTATACCATTGGGATAGCGCAAAGTGAGAAGGAAGAATGCCCGACTTTTGAAGATTGAAGCAGGATGGTTGCGATATACATGCTCACTACTATTGCTCCTACCCCTATCATTTTTTATGATGCTCCAATGAAAATCCAAAGGTAGGATTTTAAATGCCAAATAATGTCTTTTAGAACCTAATTGAATTTGATGATGGGAAAACTAGTGAAGCGATGTTGATAATGAGGTTGATCAGAGATTGAAAGTGTGAGAACCGAGTTGCTTCACAGTTGAGGGTTCCACTCGTGCTAGGCAAACTTCCGTTCCGATATCTTCTTCGGACGAGTATGTTTTTTCTTACCGATTTGTAGAAAAAACCCGAAAGGCTTGAAGAAGCTTTGGAGGGATGAAGAACAACACAGGAGTGGTATGGATTTTGCATGGAGATGAGATGCAGTCCACTTCAATGAGAATAACACTCCTTGAGTTAGTGAAGTTACCAAAGGCTAAGAAAGTTTTTGAAGAATCGATGGGTTTTAACGGATAAAGCAGATGAGTGGTACTTCGCAAGGCGATACAAAGGCGCTCGCTGGTGGCTAAAGGGATGTTACTCAGAACGGAAAGTGCGATTTAGGGAGTTTTGTGCGTGTGAAGATGCAAATCTATGCGAGTGGTTCTCCGGCTAGCCGCGTAGTCTTGATTTGGAAGTAGAAGCAAATGGGACGTGAGACGGCCTTCCTGTTCAGCGGGGATCACAAGGAAGAGAAATTTACATGGAGCAAATCGGGAGGGATTTCGGGAGAAAGGATAAAAGAAGACTAGGATTTGGCAAATTGGTAAGAGCCTTACGTTGGATAAGCCAACCACTCGTCCAATTGGTATCAAAAGTTACGTCGGTGATGGTTGAACATGGGCTACAACGCGGACGAAAGCCGATCATGTGCGTAGTTTTTTCGAAATTTTCGAAAGTGACTTCATTATTCTCTTGCTCTATGTTAGGATAGATATGCTAATTGTTGGAAGAGATCTCTTCTGCGCGGTTAACTCCTTAATTCTTGAAATATCTCTTCCAACAATTAGCATATCATCAACATAGAGCAAGAGAATAATGAAGTCACCTTCGGAGAAATTTCGAAAAAACACGCAATGATTGGCCTTCATCATCTTGTACCCATGTTCAACCATCACTGAGTTGAACTTTTGATACCATTGACAAGGTACTTGCTTCAAACCGTAAAGGCTCTTTACCAATTTGCAAACATAGTCTTCTTTCCCTTTCTCCCAAAATCCATCCAGTTGCTCCATGTAAATTTCTTCATGTAGATCACCGTGAAGGAAAGCCGTCTTCAMGTCCATTTGCTCTACTTCCAAATCAAGGCTAGCGGCTAGCCYSAGAACCACTCGAATAGATTGCATCTTCACAACCGGAGCAAAAATCTCGCTAAAGTCGACACCTTTYCGCTGAGTAAATCCCTTTACCACTAAGTGAGCCTTGTATCGCCTTTGCAAAGTACACTCATCTTGCTTTATCCGGTAAACCCATCGATTCTTCAAAACTTTCTTACCCTTTGGTAACTTCACTAACTCGAAGGTGTTACTCTCACGAAATGACTGCATTTCATCTTCCATGGCATCCATCCACTCCTTTTTGTTCTCATCCTCCAAAGCTTTTTTAAAGCTTTCGGATTCTCCACCATCGGTAAGAAAAACATACTCGTCCAAGGGATATCGAACGGAAGGTCGCCTATCACGAGTGGACCGCCTCAACTCGTTAGAAGCAACCAGTTGCTCAACACTTTCAACCTCGTGATCAACCTCATTATCAACATCGGCTTCATTAGTTTCCACATCTTCAAAATCATCGGGATTTAAAACATTATTTGCATTTAAATCCATACCTTGATTTTCAATTGGAGCATCATAAAAAATGATAGGGGTAGGAGCAATAGTAGTTGTGCAAGTATCAACCATCTCTTCGTCTTCAAAAGTCAGATCTTCTTTCTCAACTTTGTCGATATCTTCAATGGTATAATCTTCCATGAATACAAAATCACGACTATGAATAAGCTTCCATTTTACCGGATCAAAGAATCGTTACCCGAACTCATCAAGTCCATACCTAACAAATACACATTTCTTCATCTTGTTATCCAATTTTGATCTCTCATCCTTCGGAATGTGCGCATAAGCCATGCACCCAAATACTCAAAGATGGTCATAGGAAACATGTTTACGGCTCCAAACACGACTTGGAACGTCAAACTTTAATGGTACACATGGAGTGAGGTTTAAAACATGTACAACCGTATTCAATGCTTCTCCCCAAAAGTATTTCGGCAATTTTGATTGAGAAAGCAAACATCTCACCCTTTCCACCAATGTTCTATTCATTCTCTCAGCCAACCCATTCAATTGCAGTGTCTTCGGAGGAGACTTTTGGTGACACATACCTTGCTCTGGGCAATACTCATCGAAAGGCCCTATATATTCTCCCCCGTTATCTGTTCGGATACACTTGAGCTTTTTCCCTGGATCTCTTTCAACCGATGCTTGAAATGACTTGAAGGTATCTAATACTTGATCTTTCGTCTTCAAGGTATAAGCCCATATTTTTCGAGAATAATCATCAATGAATGTCACAAATAATGCGCACCACCAAGTGACTTTGTCTTCATTGGACCATAAACATCGGAATGTACCAAATCTAACACTTCTAATTTCCTCTTTGGTTCTGATGACTTAAAGGACACGCCCCTTTGCTTTCCCGCCAAATAATGAGAATACTTTTTCAACTTTGCATCAGAAACTCCAAACAACACATTCTTCTTCACCAAAATGTCCAAACCTTTCTTACTCATATGACCCAAACGCTTGTGGCATAGTTCGGATAAGCTATCATTGTCACAAGTGTTGATATAACACTTGGAAACCCCAAGTTGGACAACATACAAGTTCGAATTCCTTTTTCCTTTTGCAACCACCATTGAGCCCTTCTTTAGCTTCCATTCGTCGCCAAAAAAGAAACTTCAATAGCCTTCACTGTCCAACTTTCCAACAGACAAAAGATTGAACCGAAGATCCGGAATGTGTTTCACGCCTTTGAGAATTAGAATAGTCCCATTGCTAGTTTCGACACAGATGTCTCCAATTCCGATGACATTAGCTTGTCCATTGTTTCCCATGCGAACAACCCTAAAATCACCGGTCTTGTAAGTTGAAAACAGATCACGTCATGAGTTAGCATGTGTTGAAGCACCATTATCAACCACCCAATCCATCTCAGGACATGATATATTGACATTCTCTACACAACCATCACAAACAACAAAGAAATCATCAACAATAGCAGCATCTTCATTATTGCTACCTTCCCTTTTGTCGTTGCAAGTTTTCTTCTTGTTTTCCCTTTTCGACTTCCGGCAATACCTTTTTATATGTCCGTTCTCCCCGCAATAATGACACTTAACATTAGAGAATCTATTAGAGCCTCCTTGTGATTTACCACGTGATGTACCGTGACTACTCGAACTTCGATTTTGATTTCTCCCTCTCGATTCGGTAACTAACACTCGGAATGTGAAGAGGAACCTTATGATTTATGCCTCATCTCCTCATTCAACACACAACTTTTAGCCAAATCCATCGAGATAATACCATTTGGAGCGGAGTTAGACAGTGATGTCCTAAATGTCTCTCATGAGTTCGACAAAGTACCAAAAAGCCACAAACGTTGAATTTCATCATCAAAGGTAAGATTCATCGCCGCCAATTGATTTAGAATTCCTTGAAAATTATTCAAGTGATCGGTCATTGGTAAACCATCACTATACCTCAAGGACCTCATTTGCTTGAATAAGAACAATTTATTATTCCCCGTCTTTCTTGCATATAGCTCCTCAAGTTTGGTCCAAAGGGAGCGAGCATTAGTCACCGAGCTCACATAATTCAAAACATTGTCATCCACCCATTGACGAATATAACCACAAACTTGTCTATGCAATAAACTCCATTCTTCATCACTTTTTCYATCGRGTTTTTCACTAGAGAAAACCGGTAAGTGGAAACATTTGACATAAAGCAAATCTTCCATCTTCCCCTTCCAAACATTATAATTGGAACCATTCAAGCTCACCATCCTGGATGTGTTCGTCTCCATCACTACACCAAACCAAACAAGGCTCTAATACCACTTGATGGGAAGGAAATCACAATGCAGCGGAATAATTCAATAACACAACTCTTCCCAAATGCCCGTGCAACTCAGAGATAAATAACCAATGAAAGAAGATCAAACAATACACAAGAATTTTAGCGTGATAAAACCTCCATTAACTAGGAGTAAACATCCACGGGACCTGTGGGCCACTTAATATCTCCACTATAATCAATAATGGGTACAACCAAGGTTCTCTCTAACAATAGTTAGAGGCATACATCAACTTCATCAAGATTTACAATGAATCTTGGAATGACAACAAGAATCAGAGAAGTAGTAACACACCAAAAACAATCTTAAACTCGCACTTCGAAAATCACTCAGGGCAGAACTGACGGGCTAGAAAGGTTCCCAAAATGTAGATCTCGCACCGTTTGGCAAACATACCTTTGTATGTGCCTGAAGACTGTGACCAATTTTGCGTGACGATCCATGATTGAGCGGCTGCCGCATGACTGATTTCGCAAAGTTGGTCGGAACTTGAGATAAGGCTGTGAAAATACTTCTCTTTTTATTTTCTTGTATTTTTTACTCTTTCTATGAAACCGCTACTCTTTGGCTCAACTTTTAGGAAATAGCAAAGGTATCCACAAGTGGCTAGTAGCCCACATAGCATTTGGGGCGCTCTCAAATTAGGAGGGATTAGCCCAACAAGATTCAATAAGTAGAAAAAATCAAGGATATTGAAACATAATTTATTGTAATATTGGAAAAGGGTCAGGCTTGGTGCAAGTTTTTTAGCCTAAAGGGATCAAGGATAAAAGCAAGTGAAAATGCAATCATCGATCAGGCAAAAAAGGAAAAAAAAAATGCAAAGGAAAAGGGAAAAAGGCTGAAGACAAAAGATTCTAGTTTTGTGGATGGAATAATAATGCATAGAGGTTCTCCTTTCTTAGGTGATCATGATGGCCAAGATTCAAAAGAATATTGGCTCCATGCTTCACTTGATATAGCTAAACTTCTTCGTATAATGATGAAAAGCTATCAAGTTCTTACATCAGTTCCCATTCAAACATTTTCTCCTCTTKGATGGGAATTGTCTAATCAAAATCTTTATGGATTTGGCTTTTAAACTAAGCTGAAACAAGTAGAAATGATTTTGATAATCATGATGATGAGCACATGATTTTCTTGGTACCTCGTACTTTATACTTTTTCTCATTTTTTGCTTCCCTTTTTTACATTTGTAATAGGAGCTTTCACCTCCAAATGACAATCTTTAACTCAAACAAAGCCTCCCTTAATCACTTACATGCAAAAGATGCAAACTTTTTGTCAGGGCAACARCTAAAGGAGGGGTTGGGGGAGAAATTTTAASAGTTATACTGTTTCGATCATTCAAATAAAAAATTAAAAAATCCTTCAAAATATTAYTACCTCTCTCGATGCATCCTATATTTTTATATTGAYGATACTAATTTGAATTTGAYTTGAACTGYGCTGAWTCTTATTAARAAAAATATTTGATTTAAAATTCTTCTAACATCATAYTTATAAATAAAAATCTCATTTTAATTTAGTCATTTTGTCTGAGAATATCTTAAAAAATAATGAATTAAAAGTTGGTAAATGATGATGAAGCAAATAAACTTATATCTTCCCCATTCATGTCAATTGCTGATCATATAAAAACCWGTTTCTGTCCTCTGAGAAAAGATGATGTCTTGTCGGGCTCGCAAAAGTTTGCCAGTCAAAAAAARGGATAGCATTGGTCCCAACAAAACACCCTTTTGTCATCTCCAATGAAAATATAAAGTGAAAGTGAAGCACTTTCAAGTTTKGATTTSCACTTTTGACGAAAATGATGTTACAATTTTTTTCAGTACTACTATAAGCTAAGGGGGGATGACTCAATTGGAACCAAGCAAACCAAGCATTTTCGGACCAACAAGGTTAAAAGGGCTCCAACATCCCATACATCGTTATCATCAACTAGTACTATAATTCATGCATTATCTTGAAATTTTGTCCATTGAATGTTACCAACCATGTATGCTTGCCCTTAGGTTCTTTTCATGATCACCACGGGTTGTACCATGAGGTGATTCACGTTGTCGTGGTCAAGGACGAAGACAAGCTATTGATTAACTGAGGTACATAGAAATTCTTGAATCTTGATACTATTTTTTTCTTATGAAGTCAGGGAGTCATAAGGAAGATCTCTCAACAATATAGATACGGAGTTCTAAAAAAATAGATTGATCAACTCGGGATTTATTCGTAAGACAAAGTCTCGACATGAGAATTAAATAAAGGACACGTAAATAATCAAGATAGTTTGAATTACTAGAATGTCTCTTATGATAATTAAATATATATGTCATTGAAAGGCTATTTTCGTACTTATAATGGCATTAGATAAGTGGTGTTCTTGAACTTGGAGGCAAGGGGGCTAATGCATGAGACTTCTCAAGGGAAAAGTTTTGTTTTCAATATTGGGATATAATTTAGAGGGGCGAAGTGCTTTTCACGGAAAAATGTGTAGTTGTTATCGTAAAAGGGTTGGACATTAAAGGCGGGGGCAACAGCCACGAGTTTCTCTTTTGAAGCTCTGACGTTTTGCTTTTGGGAGAATAATGAAAAGAGTTTTTGTGTGTCTTTTGATGCTGACATGTCTTGCGTTTGTTTCTAGGGCTTTAAAGGGTAATAAAGTGATTTTCTATGGAGACAAGGATCTTTGAGACAGATATAYAGAGATTAATAATGTAATAACAATTACTATAAAATTACTTCGGTCCCCTTCTTTACTAATTAATCACACTTATAAAGGTAGAAAAATCTATTAGTTAAAAGCTGACATTTGGTTGCACATAAAAGGGATAAATTGAAAATTTTCTACATCTTCAATGAGTATTAAACATCAATTGTATTAACATTCTTAAACACGATTAAATGAGAAATTACATCCTCCCTTTTGTACTAAAATCACATTTTTATCCTTACATTAGAAACACACAAATCAAGGAAACAATAAATTAAATTGGTCTAARATTATTACTAAAGTTATATATGTGCCTTTATATTGAAAAATAAGAGAATTAATTGTATAAAAAAAAACTGTTGATTTATGGTGTTAAATAAGGATAGAGATGGAAAAATATATTTAATAGTGTCATGATAAATGAAATGTGACATGTTTTATAAAATAAGAAAAAAATCTATTGTGACATACTCCTCTCGTTTCAAAATATTGATCCTTATGGATAATTTTTTTTTCAAATTACTTATCATTTTAAAAAATTAATAACGTGTTAAATATATTTTTTCCTACCTTACCCTTAATTGATTAGTCTTGTTTAAAAGAAAGCTAGGAACGTTATTTTATTTCAAAGTTTATAAAAATAAACACTTTCTAAATATGCATAATCTTGTGCAAAAAAATAATTAATTTGAAACGGATAGAGTACTTTCAGAAAAYGGAAGGGGTAGTTTARTGATTAGTTACTTGATTTATRGAACACGGAATTTTTCTTGAATTGTAATAAACATYAAATTTATGTGCGGTGAAGCGTGTACTGWTATAATCAGCCATTTGAGACAATTGATMAGTRGATTACTATGTAAAAATGAGGTTCTGAGTACAATCCCTCCTGCTTATAACTTTAYGTTGAAAAAGCTAACATTTTGAAAGAAAATCTTAGCTTAGGATATTGAAATTGATGTGTGGATTAATTTTCTTTTTGTATTGCCTATTCAATTTTTAAAATATCCTCGTTCAACTTATAAATTTAAGTTTCATTTTTTCCACTCAATTAATCATATTATTTTTCAATATAAGGTAAAATTACTATTTTAATCGTGATCTTAGACCAATTTAAATTTATTATTTTCCATTAATTTGTATATCTTAATCTAATATGACACACTTTAGAATTAGTTGAACTATCTTTTAAGATTTGAGGATAAGAAATTGCCTTTGTGAAGGCTAAAGACATTCCAATACATTCTAATACATATTACCTTTTACACCAATTAGAAAATAACGTATTCATATATCAAATTTTTTACGTAGAAAAAAAGAAATATTTGAAGAGTTAATTTATTCATATAATATTTTAATTAATATAATAAAAAATATATATCGAAATATTCAAGGATGACAGTAAATTGGATGGAATTAAGCTTTGACATAAATGGAGCTATGAATTTGGATAATTGGCACTGACACAAAGGACATCATATATGTATGCTTGCACTCTTCATTTGTGGTCGTTGTTTGGTTTAAAGGCCATTTTGGGKTACAACAAATGAGACACTATTGCCTCTGAAATGAAAGCATAGGATGTGTTTGGGAAACTGGTTTCTGCCACAGATCTGCTAGGGAGATTCATTACCGTTTATGGAAGACTGACAAACATCATTGGCCAAAGTCCTAAATTTTCCCTTTTCTCCATCCTAGAAATGGGACATATATTATGTTATTTTAAAAATAAAATTCATTATGAGCTGCTAATTCTACACCCTAACCAATTAATGTATAATAATTAGATTAGAATCACATATTCCTCTATAAACCATTGCATTTAGATTAAAGACGGAGTTAGAATTGTATTTGAGGAGGCGAGAGTAAATGAAATAATAGTAAGAGATGAGATGATATTTTTTATAATAAAAATTTCATATAAATTTTAAAAATATTACCGTCATGCAAAATTTAAAAGAAAATATTAGGAGATAATTGCCCTCCCATCATTCCTAACTTCGTCATTGATTTAGATTCAAATAACTGGCCATTTTTTTACTAAATACTACTATATATTAATTGCTCAAGTTGAGATATATTTTTAAAAAAAATACATATATGTAAAAAAAAGAAATTATGGTGTTTCAAATTTCAATAAAATAGGAATTTTGGTTAAAGATATAACTCAATGAAAGTCTTCTCCTTATTATTGTCCTTTTACCAACTCTTTTGAAAAATATTTTTCTACCCTTTCTTATGGGATTTGGTAGGTGAAATGTTTTTACTAGCTATTTGAGTAAATCTTAGATTCAGGCTAGCGARTCTTTTTTACAMATAGTATTCATTAGTTTTAATTTTTCTTTTTTCTTTTTAATCCATTAGCTCAAATTTAAGATAGATTCTCTCATTTCGACCCTATATTTTATAATAAAAAATTATCCCAAATAAATCGTGTTATTATTAATAATAATTCACTTTTATTTTGAATCATCGCATACAAAATTTATTAGCTCGAATTTAAAATACCCACCACTTTCTTATATATATATATATATATATATATATATAATATATAAATATACCCTGTAGAGCATAGGATTGTAAACAGCTAGCCTCGTAAGCGTGCAGAAAGAAAAAAGAGAAGCCTTAGCAAAGGGGTCATAATAAATTTAGTTTAGAAAATATAGTGCATGTCAGAGAAAATACTAAAAATATCATATAAAAGAATTAAAATAAATAAATAAAACAAGAAAATCTCTACAGCATCGTAAGTGATTGATGGGGAGCATATGTGCTGGGTGTCGTTCTTATCATGGTTTTGTTGCTTCATTATGGGGAGAATTCCATTCACTTTTATTTAATTCCTTTCTCCATACCCTACTTTGATTATTCACAATTAATAAACTTTTACAAGAGTATTTATTTTTTATTTCGTTCGATATTTCTATTTGATGAGATTAATTAAATCTCGATTTGAATTGCGTTAATAGAGTTTAACTCTTATTCGAAAGAAAATTTGATATATAATATGACATTACAAATAATTTAACTTATTAATCATCTCAAATTACTGTATTTTTTAAAAGATTGGTAATTAGAATCATCTACTTAGGAAAGCTTTTTGAATTATTTTTCTCAATCTAAAAAGTTATTTTTGGATCAAAAGTTACTCTCAAGTAAACCTCAAATGTTTTGGAGAAAAATTGTTAAAGTATATAATAAACGACAATATTTATTTACAAAAAAATAGTTTTAATTAATTTTATTTAAATACTTTTCCTCACAGAACGTTTTGTTTGCGATACTTATCTTCAGAGCACTTTCCTTTCCATTACCTAGTTCACAAAATAACGCCAAATTGGCCCTTAAAAACTCAGATCCCTTCAAATATTTTCAAGGGTAATGTTATGGCCATGGTGGAGCTCGAGCCAGCAGAAGCGCACTACACAAATTTCAATRAGAAGAAGGGTCAAACATAATTGCCCCTTCATTATTCCACTGAAGCACGACATCCCTAACTTGGCTCATGGCTCCTTAACATTGATATATAGGTGGAATCATACCAACAATAGAGCACCACAAACTCCATTGATCCATGCTGCCTCCCTCTCTCACTTTCACACCCCTTTACACCATGCATTTCTATATATTCAGATGTAATATTAGTGTAACGAAGAGGGTATTAGAGAACAAAGGAGCAAATGTGCCTATCTAGCCATAGTGGATAACCTGGGGGAAGTAAATTCTTTTATATATTGAGCAGCAGGTTCCGAACCCCATGCAAATGCAGCAGCATTGCACCACTTCTCACAAAAATCCCTTTTCTTTGTCCAAATTCCAGAACCTCCATATTCTCGTTCCCTTCTTTTACCATCTTTTTGGCACCCTACTTCTCAATATAAAATTACTAATCCCAAAACAAACAAAGCCAGCCCATATATCTTCTTCAATACAAAAATCATATTTTTTTACTGACGTCTGCAATTCTACTACTATTACTATTATCTTTTGTCTTTCTTGGACGTGTGAAGATGGGGAAAACTCCAAAACCCCCTGTTTGGATAACAACAAGACGAGCCCATAACCAGTTTTTGATTCTTTTTCAATTGCCACTGCTGACTCCTTCCTATCTGTCTGAGCTGTGTATTTATTGATCTTTTCTTGACTCTTAGTTCGATCTTTTGATCATTGCTTAAGCTGCATCTGTTAGAGTTCTCTCTTGAGCTATTAACGAGGCAAAAAGATTGGATGGAAAGAGAAAGATTTAAGGGTTGATCTCTTTTGATTAGAATTGCTAATAATATATGACACAAATAGTTTCGTGAAGTACCAGCTAGMTAGCTAGTATCCAAGGTCCTGCACCAGAGAGTACACTTCTTTTTATTATTAAGGTTGTGTATATATCAGTAGTCAGGCAAAGAGCCCAGAAATATTCAGAGATCAGGTCACATGAGGATTACGTATATTTATCTACTCCCCACTGGTTTTTTGGCCTTTTGGCCATTACCGGACACAAATGTATCAGCGATCTCTTGACAATTGTGGTCCTGTCTATGAATCTGGAATTCTGGATATAACAACAGAGATATCAAAGCCTTCCATTTATTCTTTATGTTTTCCTGTGATTCTGCTTTGTTCATATGCACAGTCCTCATCAAGACAGTGACTTCACCTCCATTTGCATTCAATTCTAAACAGTTCGACTCGTTAGCTGCATTTTTCACCTCTGTTGCTTGGAAAATGTACGCGGGGAAACGGTAGAAGGTGACAGTCAAGATAGGAGAGGCTCAGTTTCAATTATCAAGATACATAAAGAAACAACAAGAAGGYAGATGCATGGTGGATTAAAAATGACTCCGAATCTTATAGCACTACATTTCTTACAATGCGTCATATATTTGTTAATGAGATATAATCAATATGAAATTGACACGATAAAATATAAATCTTATCGGCTTGAGGTACTTAAAATGTTTGTATAATCAAATTTATCGGGATATGTATAATTAATAAGTTAAAAGATATATACATTACTTTATACACATTGTAATAATCAAATTAATCGGTTAATGATCAATAGAAATAAAGTACTCATTTTTTTATCGATGAAATTAAAAATACTTATATTTTAATATTATGAGAGGAAAAATAAACCCTTTACGAAAGATAACAACTACTAATAAGAAAAAAAATGAAACATGTAATCRAATAAAATTTTAATGTTCGCTTGGATCCTGTCAAAGAGTCATGGTATGTTTTGATTCCATCCCAAAGTAGGATGGTTTAATARGATCGAAGTAGCATTGTCCTAGGATAATTAGTACTATATGGTAYCAAAGTCCTTTAGGCCTTATTTTGTGCACTTCTAATCATGACATCAACTAGAACCGAGTYCTACGTTAAACTTTGTTCCATTAGTCCAAACCCCAGTTTCATTATCACATCGGTWAGCGTTATCATGCTCTTTGAGTATTATTTCGTTAATCGTATATTTAATTCGTAATTAAAAACTGTATTAGTATTTGAATTAAATTGATTCATAATAAAATAATTGAAATTTTAAAAATTCAAAATATTCTTTTTCTAAACCATGATAAATAATTAATTTTAAATATAAACATTCAATTAACCTTCTCAATCTATTAATCATTTTTCAAAGAAAAAATATTGAGTTATCCCGTGCTACAATATGATTTTACTAACATGAATTTTTAGTAACTAGGACCCCATAAGTTTTAGGTCCGGGAAGTCATGATAGGCAATCACTCCTTTGATTCTGTCTCCTCCATCACTCCCTCCCCCTCTTTTCTACTCTAATCGAGTAAAGCTTCCTTACATGACCAGGAGGTGTCATCATGTACTTTGCAATCTTCCAAAGCTACAATGCTCCCATTTTTAACAACTTATGATCTTACTCCTGTACTGTCCCGCCTAATCATTATCATTTTAATCAAGACCCCCTTAAGTTTGTGGGGGCCATTCTTTCTCAATTTTTAGATTCAGGGACAATATAACCCCAAAACATCGTGCCGTGTTCTATCGTACTCCATAGCAAATGAAATGTACCTTTACATTTCAACTTATTCTTTGTTAGTAATACTTRATATATCTAGTCGGTAGTTTAGAATAATTAATAAATTAATCGTTAAGTTAAAATAAAATTTTATATTCGATTATTTACTTATTACGTTATCTTAAAAGAGTTTTGCGTCAGACTTTCGTCACACCAATTTGAAGATATTAAGTATCAAAGAAAAGAAATTACATAATAACCAATTTTTTTTGGTTAGAAATAATAATTCTTTATATCTCATAGATAAAAAACATAATTCTCAAGTTTAAGGGGTAATTTCTTTATATCTCAGGAATTTGTGCTTTTTACGGTGCTTCCTTGAAAAGAGAATAACGATYCAATAATTTAAAGTAATCGATAAATGAATTATTAAATTAAAAATTTTAATTTTTAATTGTAACTCTTTACTAAAAAAATTTTGAATTTATTTTCRAATACAAATCAAATTTTACAAAAATTTAAATGGAATTATATCCTAATTAATCTCACCAGCTTGAACATATGGAAATCGAAGCTAAACGGAACATGTTCTGGACTTTTTGCTAATCCTTTATTCAAGTGATTCAATTAGAATCTAAAACCGGTCCAAGCAAAAGTTTAATCATTCTCATAAATCCAAAATGCAGATAAGGCCAACATTTTGTGGACCCAACAAAACTAAAAAGAGCTTCGTGGACCCACTTCACTTTGAGACCGATTGAACCGACTGTTACAGGTTACCAAAGGCTTGACTGCTTACCGGGAGTACATATAAGATTTTGGGGACATTAAGATTTACTTCTCACACATATTTTAGGTGGAGTATATTTTTTCATTATTCGAAATAGTTACTATCGATTTTTCTGAATTTGAGTTAAAAAGAAATAAAAAAGGCACAAAATTTTTCGAATATGATTATTTTATTCATAATATTCGAATTCAAAAATTTATTTAAAAAATAATAAATTCATCATTATTTAAAATGTATATTTAATCGTGTATATTCAAATAGTTTGTTTTGAAGAAAAGTCAAGATAAATAAAATTTATATCTGTATTAGACATTCACCAAGTATATTCACTCGATTAGAATTGCATAAAGAGAATTTGATTCTTACTTTCAAAAGAGAATTTGATCAAAACTCTTTTACTRTAACGTTATAAATAAAAATTAAATATGAAATATTTYTTTAACTTAATAATTCTTTAAATCAACTGATTGGTTTGGAAATTCGAGTGGTTTAATTTTGAATTATTCCGAAGCCCAAAAAGCAATGAAAAGAAAAAGGAGAAATGGGTTGCATTTCTACCTCTGTTTCCTTGTTCAAACAAGCAAGGGAAAAATTGCATGCAAAATGAAAGAGAGTGAGAGAAKTGAAGAGCCCATACTGTGAAGTGTGCAGGATGATGAGGACTGCATGTTCGAATTATTCTTCTTCTGTGTTTCTTTGCTTTTATACACATGCTCAGTAGCCTTTGTTGGACTATTACTCAGCACACACAGACACCCCCAGSCCCCCARCGCCAGCAAAACCCCCCTAGCACCCGAACCCGAGCAAAACACTGCCTCAAAAGGGTGCATTTTTATACTGCAAAACGAGGCTGGGAGATCAGTCCAGAAGCCAAAGAAAGATGAGAGGCTATAGATCAGGGGGATAGAGCAGTGAGAACCGCATAGAGGGTGAGTAGGAGTAGTTTAAAAAAGCAAAAGAGCAGAGCCTTGACAAGCCTTTTGGCTTTTACACGTGATAAAGAAAACACCAAAAGTATTTGCATGCGTGTATAAAAGATTCATCACCATCATCATCTCTCTTTCCTCTCCAAAAACAGTTTCAAAGCTTACTTCTTTCTCTCTCTGATGTAATCTAAAACCCCTCCCCAAGAACTCATCTGTCACCTCCACTTTCTTGCTCTTCCGTTCTTTGTAGTCCCATCGTTTGTGTCTATTGATCCCTCTTTCTCTCTCCGTTCAAGATTTAAAGCTCATTGCTTTAAAGTTTTAAAGCTGAAAGTTTRTAACCAAGTACTACTACTACATATGCTCTTTAAACAATAAGGAACCAGGCGACTTTCCAGAGGTTCATCCATTAGTGGGTTCGATTCAAAGTTCAAAGTTCTTGGTTTGTTCAGAACTTCATTCTTTATCTATCTGTGACTGAAGAAGTTCATGGACGTTCATTTTTTCTTGGGGTGTGTCATTTTCTATGAAGCAGTGAAATTGGGCCATCTTGAGATACTGATTTTCAGTGTGGTTTTCAATGTTTATTCCTTTTATCTGTTCGGGTTACTTATATACTAGTATTGCCTTGTGACTTTTGTTGCTTTCTAGGCGTTTTTATTCTCTTCTTGAGCAGTCATATTTGGCCTTCTCATTTATTAATGCTTGTGCGTATGTGATATATGATTCGTCTTTTTTCTTTGGATTTACTCACTCATCTTTGTAGCTTTCTGATACCAAGTTTTGGTTTTGGTTAGGAGACAAGTTGAAGGAATGGTACTTGTCTCCTGGGTATTTCCTCTATTTGATTACTTTATTGGGTCCTTTTTTGTATACATTATATTTGCCTATTTGCATATGAGATATTATATTCATGAATTTGCTCTCTTTCCTTCTCGGTTCATAGATGTTGGTTTTCCAACAGAAGCATCTAATAGGATTTCGATTCTGGGTGGTGTTCCCTCTTTTGTCTCTACATGTATGTTTTTCCTCAGCTCAAAGCTTATTTTTGCTGCAATATTTCTTTGAGATATATTTTTGAGAATGGTAAATCTTGGGGTTTTTGTGTTTTACACATGTCGTTCAATGCACCGAAGTGAGGGGTGATTAATGTCGGGGCATAATTTTCAGATTTTCTGACCTGTGCATGTATGTTTCCTGATGTCTTTGATTATCTTTACCGCCCCTTATTCATGAGTTCTTCAATCACTTGACTCAAAAGATATTTAATTGCAACTTTCACTTTTTGAGTTGTGGGTATTTTTGGTTTAGTTGATGAATCAAATGTGRGAAAATGGGGTTTTTATTTTGCAAAAGAATGGTAACCTTTGTAGTCTGYAAGAAAGACTTAATTTTAATGCGCACCTCTTTTTCTTTTGCGTGTGAAATTCTGATTCACCTTCCGCATTTTCCCATAGGTTTATTCATTTTGTCGAGTTGTGTTATTTTTCTGACACCAGTTCTATTTTCTGTTTCTGGAAATGCAGTACAAATAGCCTTAAATCTTTGAAGGTGATGACTGATCAGTGAAGACTGAAGACTAGAAGGGAAGACTGTTTTGCACTGTATCATCTGGGTCAGGATATTTGTTTTCGAACAGATTTTTGCAGTTGGCGGGCATCAATTTTAGTAAGCCAGCTATCATCATCATCATTATCGTYATGCCTATGAGGCAGATGAAAGAGAGCTCAGAACAGCACCTASTGATCAAACCCCAGTTGCAGAACACCATGAACCCTGTCTTAAAGAGCTCCAAAACAGCTCAAAATGGAAAAGGGCCTCCATCTCAAGAATCTCGGAACACCAAGCTCAATAACCAGATTTCACCTCCATCAAGAAATAGAGGAAGGAGAAGGGGAAGAGGTGGCCGGAAATCTGATCAGAGTGAAGTGTTTATGCGGCCAAGTTCGAGGCCTTGCACTGGTGCAAATAAACCAGTGCTGGTGGAAGAACCTTCTGGAGCTGTTGCAGTGTCTGCAAGAAATGGTTGTGCTGAAAATGGGGAAAACATCTTGTCTGTGGCGAGTGTGCCATTCCCTTCTTCAAGCAAGTCACCGAGTTTTACTCCTCGGCCAGGGTATGGGCAACTTGGTACAAGATGCATTGTAAAAGCCAACCATTTCTTTGCGGAGTTGCCGGACAAGGATTTGAACCAGTATGATGTATGTTGGTTATCTCGATTCGTTTACATTAAGCATATCGTTTGGTCAAATTGCTGCATAATTACTAATTCACCTACATTTCTTTGTCAATGACTATTGGGACCCTCAACCTGACATTAGTATGCTTATGGTCTGCTTTTTATCTTCTTATACTTGCTGTTACTTTGACAGGTATAATTGAGTAGGCTTCTGTTCTGTCTCCTTTGTCCTTTTGCTTAATTAGCATTAATGATTCTTTAAATTTGAGAAATCAATGATGTTCTTATTGTTCTGTGATGTGCATATGCTCTTATAACATTGTAGGTCACTATTACTCCTGAGGTGGCATCCAGAGCTGTGAACAGAGCTATTATAGCAGAGCTGGTGAAACTGTATAAAGAATCTGACTTGGGGAGGAGATTACCTGCCTATGATGGCAGAAAGAGTCTGTATACAGCTGGTGAACTTCCTTTTGCCCGGAGGGAGTTTACCATTAAGCTTATTGATGAAGAGGATGGGGTCAATGGTCCAAAGTAAAGACTTTTTCTTTTTTCTAAAAAGCAATTCAACATTGATTGCTAGCATCAAAACTGAAACATATTAAGAATAGTAAATACTCATAATCACATCCAAATACCAAAAATTACGTGTCTTTACTTTATGATGTTAAACAATGGACACTTTTGCATGCATTTCAGGCGTGAGAGGGAGTACAAAGTTGTGATCAAGTTTGTTGCTCGGGCAAACTTGCATCAATTAGGCCAATTTCTTGCTGGTAAGCGTGCAGATGGTCCACAAGAAGCTCTTCAGATGCTTGACATTGTCTTACGAGAGCTCTCCATGAAGAGGTGTGATAGGCTGTTAGACAAGTTCCTCAAACCAATTAACATGCCTTCATTACTTCTGCAAAAGGGATAATAATTCTTAATAATGCACATCTAATAGGTATTGCCCCGTTGGAAGATCGTTCTTTTCCCCTGATATTCGGAGGCCACAACGGCTTGGTGATGGCCTGGAGGCATGGTGTGGATTCTACCAGAGCATAAGACCAACCCAGATGGGCTTGTCCCTTAATATTGGTAATAGATCATAACTTAATACTGAAATGGCACATCTAATCTTCATCTGTTTATCAATGTTATGTTATCGTTTTCTGTATTTACAGATATGGCTTCAGCTGCATTTATTGAGGCTCTTCCCGTGATAGAGTTTGTAACCCAGCTTCTAGGAAAGGATGTATTATCAAGACAGTTGTCTGATTCTGATCGTGTCAAGGTACTTGTTTTCATCTTGTATGATTTTGAACTAGAACCTTTCTTTTCAGATATCTAATCAAGTTCTTGATTTAAATTCTATTCAGATCAAGAAGGCCCTTAGAGGAGTGAAAGTAGAAGTAACACACAGGGGTAGCGTACGGAGAAAGTATCGTGTTTCTGGGCTAACTTCTCAACCGACAAGAGAACTAGTGTAAGATATATTTCTTTTTGGTGTATGGTTATAATCAGTTCTTATTTTTTCAGTAACTGATTCATATTTCCCTTTCTCAAATTTACTTCATGCTAAAAAGTTCCCAACTGCTTAATCAAATAAAGAACCATAGAAAGGAATGAACCAATGGGGGCACYAATTTGTAGAATGATGAGGATGCATATAGCACCTATTGTACCAATTGCTGCCATACCRTGTGCTAGTTTAGGAAGAAATTATGATCTTATATCAGCTGACTTATCCTCCATTACCCTGCAGGGAGCCTATTGCCAACTGTTTRGGAATAAATTTTGGGCTTGTCGCATTTAATTCCTTTAGCATGAGTCAAAACTAATTTGTTATTTCTCATCCTGAAATATGGTTTAGTGAGCGGAAAACAGAATTAATAGTTCTCATTTTTGTCAGTTTTCCAGTGGATGACAACTCAACCATGAAGTCTGTTGTTGAATACTTCCAAGAAATGTATGGGTTCACAATTCAGTACACTCATCTTCCTTGCCTTCAAGTTGGGAACCAGAAAAAAGCTAATTACCTACCAATGGAGGTGAGAGTTTTATTAAATATCTTTCATTTTGATAGGGTAACATTTTCTTGTAAATGGTCTAACTATAACAAAATTTCCAGGCATGTAAAATTGTTGAGGGTCAACGCTATACGAAAAGGTTGAGCGAAAAACAAATTACTGCTCTTTTGAAGGTGACCTGCCAGAGACCCAGGGACCGTGAAAGTGATATATTGCAGGTAGTTCACAACAGTATAGTACTTGACATTTATTTCTGATGGTGCCTGAGAATTTTCATTGTTGAACTTTTTTGACTTCCAAAGACAGATTACTCTAATGTCAACCACAAAAGAAAAGGAAGCCTCTGATTGCCGCATCATTGACAAATTGAGCTGTAATAAATTTAAAATCTCTGTTTCTCCATAGCAAGCTCCATCAACTGAGGTTCTTGCTGCCATGCTCTTTAAGTCAATCTTTACCTGGTTAATTAAGTTTTTGGACTGTCTAGGATTATCTGGATTAATTGTTTGGGTAGTAGTGTATTCAGATACTCAAGTCCCTGAAGAGCTGGTTTTGAGCTTTTCAGTTTACCTTTTGAGGAACTTAAAACTACAGAGAGTAAATCTTTGTTTTGCTTATTTTTCTTAAAGCAAGTCTTTGAAACTCTATGAGATGAAGTGGTTGAAGTTTTTATGCTTCATAAGTTTTAACTGCCATTTGATACAGCTAAACAAGATTAGTTAAAACAGAATACTTCAATGACCTACTTATCTAAAGCTAGCATAAGCTAACAAAATTAATAATGTAGAATAAATAGCTCACTACTTATTTATTTCTTGAAAATTTATTATGTCAAACCTTGATTTTCTCCAATGAAATATGCTTGTAATGTAGTATGCTTTGTCAATTAGCTATGTTTCTGTGAGGTTGACTGGCTTGGAATATGATAATTTATTTGTTCTCCAATGCAGACTGTTCAACACAATGCATATGATCAAGATCCATATGCAAAGGAATTTGGGATCAAAATCAGTGAAAACCTAGCTTCTGTGGAAGCTCGGGTTCTCCCAGCTCCTTGGGTGAATGCTTCTTCCTCAAATTGTCATTCATTTATTAGAAGGTTTTGATATCTTGTCCTTAACCTTCATTTTCTGCTCATTTCTAGCTGAAATATCATGAGACTGGGAAGGAGAAGGATTGTTTGCCTCAGGTTGGACAATGGAATATGATGAATAAGGTACATTTTTGTTTTTCTTGTTGGACACATGTTCTAATTATACGTCTTTGACCAAGATAGATTACAATCTAGATTCAAAGAGTTCACATATTATTTATTTAATGTTTTTTGAATTAAAAAAAGGCTTATTAATGTGGTAAAGGACATATTTCGGTTTTCTTTCTGTCCCAGCTCCTGTAATATATAGAAGACACTTGAGTAAGCATAATATTCTGATTTCCCTATSGGCCATATATCTACAGAAAAGGAAGTGCTAAAACTCTGCCTTGTTTGGCTTGTTGAATGGAAATTCTGTGCTTCTTATGTTCACAGAAAATGATTAATGGGATGACTGTTTGCCGTTGGGCATGCATCAACTTCTCGAGAAGCGTCCAAGAAAGTGTTGCTCGTGGGTTCTGTAATGAACTGGCTCAAATGTGTCAAGTATCTGGGATGGTGGGATTTCCTTCATCCCTATGGTTTTTTCTATTGCATGTGCTAGAGATGATTTGTTACTAGTCATTATTCCTTCACTAAAAGGTCMATGGGTCTTTAATTACAGGAATTCAATCCAGAACCTGTCATTCCAATCTACAGTGCTAGGCCTGACCAAGTAGAGAAAGCTCTGAAGCATGTTTATCATGCATGTATGAATAAACTAAAAGGAAAAGAGTTGGAGCTTCTGCTAGCCATTTTACCAGACAACAACGGGTCCTTGTATGGTATGACATGTCAAATTCAATATAATTTTTGTTGATTTCAGAGTAATGATTAACACAATCTGTGCCATCTATTCTACTTTACTTTACAGGTGATCTGAAGCGAATATGTGAAACTGAACTTGGTTTGATTTCTCAATGCTGTCTCACAAAACATGTTTTCAAGATCAGCAAGCAATATCTGGCTAATGTTTCCTTGAAGATTAATGTTAAGGTGGGAATTCAAGTAATGAAGATTATAATTACTCCCAGGATCTGTCCTCTTAAGCTTAGAAGCAGCTGGTTTTAAGCTTAGGAGAACAGGCCCATAGTTKTTTTTTTTTWAATTATTTATGACTACTTTGGAGTAGTGATCAATTAGTGATAAATTTTCTTTGTTACCTTCTCTTATTTTTCTGGAAAAGATGGGTGGCAGAAACACTGTTCTTTTGGATGCTTTAAGTTGTAGAATTCCATTGGTTAGCGACATACCTACAATAATATTTGGAGCAGATGTGACCCATCCGGAGAATGGGGAGGACTCCAGCCCCTCTATAGCTGCTGTATGCTTTTATTCTCTCAGAAAGGCTTCTTTTTTTATTTCCTCATTTTTCAGTGTATCTAATTATTTCAGAGCGTATTAGCTGCTCAGAATATTTCTCTAACTGCCGTTTCTTTTATTTGCTGCAGGTTGTAGCTTCTCAGGATTGGCCTGAAGTCACTAAATATGCTGGACTAGTTTGTGCCCAAGCTCACAGACAGGAGCTTATACAAGATTTGTACAAGACATGGCATGATCCTGTCCGTGGAACTGTCAGTGGTGGCATGATCCGGTATGAGGCCCTCTTTCTGTATTGGACCTTTACTTTGTTTCTTATTTCTTTAAAGTTTGCTATTTATCTTTCTCTTTTGATCAAATAATTATTTGTGATTTGAGAGGTGAGGTCGTTGAATTTGCTTCCTCTAATTGCAGGGATCTTTTGGTTTCGTTCAGAAAGGCAACTGGACAAAAACCTCAGAGGATCATCTTTTATAGGTCAGTGAGTCTACTTGAAATCATTGGGTCTTCAACTCCAATCTGATCATTTAACTGTCAAATTCATCATTGGTTGTGCAATATTTGCAGCACCAAGTTGTTAGTAGAATTGCTTGCAATATGCTCAGTTATCATTCCAAGTGGAGAAAACTTTATGCAAATTCAGCTACTCTGACCTCACAATGGCTTGCGTAGCTTGTATATTGGAGTCCATATTTTCATACTATCTCAAAACTGATATGGTCACTTACCAAGTAATAGAACAACTGTGGTGTTTAGTGACAGTTGGCTTTTAGTGCCAATAAAATTGGTGGATCATAATGTCCTCTGTTATACATGTCTCTTCCATTCATTAAGTGTTTAAACTCTTCTTCTCCATGAAAAATGATTGCTTTGACATAAAATATGTTGCTGTCGACTTCATAACAAGCTTAAAATAAGCAGTTCTGAGGGCCAAGCCCCTTATCGGGAAGCTAAGAAGGCTGATTAACAGAAGGAAGACTGAGATAAGAATAATATTCAGAAAATGGTGGGTCTATAATGTGTAGMAATACAGCAATGGTATAGTGCTTTGTGCAATTGCATCATTCAGTCAATTTGCAATGGTGTTTGCATATGCAGGCACGAGGTTAAATGTATTTTTGCTAATGCTTTCATACAGTTCCAATGTATGGCCTCTTTATTGCTCTAAACTCTTTTCTATTTTCTTTTAGTTGTTGGGAGAAAAATAGAGTTTAATTAAGTCAATGGTAACATAGACATTTAAAACTGCATGCCTGTGCTTATGATGAAGATACTATATCTCTGATGGAAGGGTACCTGTGCAGGGATGGTGTGAGTGAAGGGCAATTTTATCAGGTCCTACTGTTTGAATTAGATGCGATCCGGAAAGTAAGTTTCCCACATTTTTTTCCTATCCTACTAGTAAAAATCTTCCTTGTGTTTTAGTTACAACTAACTTCACTAGGTTTATCTAGCTCTGATCAACAACAATATGTTCTTTTTAGGCTTGCGCCTCATTGGAGCCAAACTACCAGCCTCCAGTAACTTTTATTGTGGTACAAAAGCGACATCACACTCGTCTATTTGCAAACAATCATAGGGACCGGAGTAGCACTGACAAGAGTGGAAATATCTTGCCAGGTAGCTGTAATTTGCTTTACTAGTACAATTTTCCCTCTAAATGACTTAATTGCCTTTCACTAACATGATGCTAAATCTTAATTGATTAGGCACTGTGGTCGATTCTAAAATCTGTCACCCAACAGAATTTGATTTTTATCTTTGCAGCCATGCCGGTGTTCAGGTAAACGCTGATGTTTGCTTCATGTTTGACACATTATTCTTCATTTTCCCCGGAGCTAACTTAGAGCAATTACATATAATTTTTTTTCTGTAACAGAGAAAGGAAATGTTAATTGGAACAAGAAAAATTCTTGTGCTTGGTCTCGTATATCATGTATTGTAATATCCATGTATAGCTAAAGGAGGATATGGCCCAGAGAGATGATCTCTTTTTATAATAAGTTAAATGACATTCCATGGTTGGCTTTTGACCTTTTTGGTGGAAGAAACAATTTACAGTTCTTTCTTGGGAAACAATTCATCTTATGCAGTTAGGAGAAGTTGATGGTCAATTTTCTGTATTGATATTTTGCACTTATAAGTTTAAGCTAAAGCATTTTACTGAAGGTCGATTTGAAAATCAGTTCTATAAAGTCTTTTTTTTACCCAAGAAAAAGAAACAATGAAAAGTCATTTTTTCAGTCTTGTCTCGAGTTCCATAACTGATGCTAATATGCTTTATGCCATTATTCGCGTCAGTATATGATTTTCCTGCCCATCTGTTTCTAGTTTCATCATTGCATTGTTCCAATTATGCATTTAGGATAAAATAGTAATAAATTTTCCGTTTCACATGGCAGGGGACTAGTCGACCAGCTCATTACCATGTTCTGTGGGATGAGAATAATTTTACTGCTGACGGAATTCAGTCATTGACAAACAATCTTTGTTATACATATGCAAGGTGCACACGTTCTGTTTCTGTTGGTGAGTCAAAAGTAATTATGTGCTAAGTTAGAGTTATACATGCTGCAACTTTAATCAGCTCACTCAGCAAATGCAGTCAAGACAACCCTCTCCCCGGAACCGCCACCAAAAAAAAAAAAAAAGAAACAAGATAGAGAAAGATCGGAGAAAGACACCCAACTATAACTATATGGTCGAAAGAAATGCTAAATATTTTCTGTTTTATCACCTGTGTTAACTAAATATGCTTGCATATTATTTTCTTTTTCCCTCTTCTTTTGCAATGTAAAGTCAGCTAATGAAGGTAGAATGAATCATGATAGTGKTTCAAACCCTGTACATTTTACTTAAAAGGAGGATGCAAAATTCTCATTTGTTCTTTTACCCTTTCAAAGTTTCAGTATGTTCTTTAATATCATATCCTTTCATCATTTCAACTAGAGCTGTTTCCTGTGCAGTTCCTCCAGCTTATTATGCCCATTTAGCTGCATTTCGAGCTAGATTCTACTTGGAACCTGATCTGCAGGAGAGTGGTTGTGCTGCTGGCCGGAAAAGCACTCGGGCAGGAGGAGAGTCTGGTGTACGGCCATTGCCAGCATTGAAAGAAAATGTAAAGAGAGTAATGTTTTACTGTTAGGGAATAGTAGTTCTTAGGGTGGCAGAGGTAGCAAATATCTACTGAGATCGGGTAACCTAGATGCAGGATAGAGGCCTTTCAATATGAATGACCAGTCATGCAAGAATGCATGGTTTAAAATTTGCATCGATGATGTARATTAGTAAAAGTTTCTTCAAGCAATGTTTCTTGCAGGTTGGTTCAATTTGCTTTCCTAGATTTTCTTTGCAGATTAATGTTAACTTATAACAATGGATCTAAACAGGTAGTGTTCTTATAGCATTAAGAGACAGATGACAGACAAACTATGTTCTTAGCAGATGAGTCTGTAGAAGCAGAACCTTCCATGGAAAACATGTTGAAGCAAACAAGTTGAGCTCATATTCTCCTTCAAAGATTGAACCTAAAGGAACTTTCAAGGATTGGACCTAATCATATCCTTAGATAGACTCGATCTTCGTATGTACATACCAGTAAATATTCAAAGTACAATGTACTATTATGAGTTCTCAATGTAATGCTTATGAAGTTGTATGACAGACTTACCAGCTTACTTAAAAGCAAGAACTGGACTTGGAAAACCTGGTAAACCAAATTCACACAACTTCGTTTAACAAGGCTTGTCCAGATGATGTGTTGATGGTGCAAGAATCTTGGACTAGGTATCTATTTATATTGAAGATTTTATGGATTGCCCAAGGATTTTGAGGGAATAGGGACGCAGTAACAGCTGATTGCATGTTGAACAATAGAGCCCTTTAAGAAGGTTTGAACCCTGGATATTCAGGATGGTTCAAAGACATGCATGTTTCTTAAGCTTTGCTATAGTCACACAAACAACTTATTTATCTCTGTGGCTGTACACATGCTCCCCCTCCCCCTCTCCCTTCTAAGCTTAGCTACTTTATGCTTAGAACAGGTCTGTACTGTCCAAATGGGCTTAAATCTTTTTATTTTTTAACTCTTTAAATAAAATATTTTAAAAGGTAAAAATGATGTTGCATAAATTTATCTGCCATAAGTTCATACTTMGTCCCTAATTTAAAACTATCCATGAATCTTGTATTTTAATTGGAAAAGASTGAGTTMCAARAGGTTTCTAGACTCTAGCATGAAGATGCTTGCTCTAGCGAATCCATATCTTGTAAAGGCTAACCTATATATGAGCTATTTTGAGCAAAAGGCAATGGAGATGTTCTCAGCAGGACAATCCTGATTCATGATTCTTATTCTTCTCCCTTATTCTCATTCTCTTTTTGGTGAAAGAATGATGGAAGAATAGATCATTTATTTCACATTTCTGAGAGACCCCATTATTATCTGTACCGAGATCTTTAAAAATGAGTGATTATGATAATCGCGAATAGTCAGTGAAATTCGAACTCTCGACCAGACCGTATAGAAGTACTCTTAAGCTCCTTGGCCTGAAATTCTCATTTCAGGATTTAGAGAGGAGAAAAGGCAAAGTTTATAGGAGTACATAGGATAAGCTTTTGGCTTCCTTCTCAAGTGTTTGATATTGACTTTAATGTGATTAGTTGATAAACCGCTCATTACCAGGTGAGAGGTCTCGAGTCCGAGCTATTATCCCCTCCTCCATATAGTTTGACTGTTTTAGCCTCTATTTCGTCCAGAAATTATGCAAGAAAGACTTGTATATCTTCATCTAATACTCTTATGTGTTTCTGATATCATATAATGATCAACTAATATAAGCACATTGAGTGATGATTACCTTAAACCAGTATACTGGCATCTGTCTACAGCCTTCTTCTGCAGCATGAACATGCTTTTATTGAATAATAAAGATCAATATCATGCAAAGTAGTAGCGTCTGAGTTCTGATAAACATCCAGCAATGCTAGGAAAGCACATGTGCTGCATAAGTCAACTAAAACAAATAGTAGATCCAGAATTGATAAGAAGCAGCGAATCACATTCTCATCTCTTCTCTAGGTATAACTCCAAATCGGAAGGGACCCATAAAGGGATAAAAGTCTCCCAATATTATAAATTCAAACTCAATACCTTACTCAAGGGTACCGAACTCTTTTCCACTTAAATCAACAACCATTGATAGAAGAATGCAAGATTAAAATGCCAACGCTAACCACAAATAAGATTAAGAATGGACTAATAAGCATCATTTTTTTCCCTGTATTTTTAGTTCATCTTGTATAATTTTTGCTTGTTTGCTTCTCATTTTGTGTTTCTTTTGCTGGGTGGTATCTCTTTGGGGAGATGGGGTAAAAGATTACATGTGCTGTTCAGTTGCAAGAAAGGCCTCAGCTGTACTAGTAAGTTCTGGAACATCATCCTCATGCTTCTTAGTACATTTTGGTGATTCGCATTTAACTAGCATAGTGTGCTTCTTTCTAACCTTTACCTTGAGTTTCGATTTCTTCCAAAGAATGGCAAAGTTGTTGAAGTGCCAGTGTCTAGCCGGACCTTTACTTCGGGGGACCATTCCCTTAATTGGAAGGTAACAAAACCCTAAAAATATATACCAATTTCCATCGTTTTCATTRTGCAAAAGATTAGCAAAAAATGGTCCTTGAAAATGGTTGGGAGAATCAATGACATCTAACATATATAGTGGACTGAGGGATACGAAAGGCACATCGAATCTTGCCAAAAGATGAAGTTTCCTCACTGGAAAAGAAGCCAAAGTTCGATATCTTCAAGAACTGCATAGAGAAACCAAGTCAGTTCTCATTATAAGAGAGAAAGGTAGAGAAATATTAAATGAGATGGAGCCATAGAAGAAGAGAAGAAGTATATGCATGCCACTGTTCCTATAAGGTAAAAACCGGAACGCCATCTACTTAGCAAAATATGGAAACCTTGATAGCTGTAGAGCCCATCATTTAAGTTTCTCAACTTTAAGAACTGTCATTAAGCTGTCTCTTTTCTCAGGCATCAAATGATCATTTCTTGTGCTCTACAGTGTCAGCCTGCGAGCACTTCTTTGAGTAGGTGCTCAAACTATCTTCATATATAACAGTAAACAATATGATATGCTTCTCAATCACAGATAGTAAGATCAATGACTTTCATAAAGAAAAGTTCATCATCATTTCTGGAAATGACAGAATATATACCAGGGTTTATCCAAGATACCAGAACATAAATAGTCTCATAAATATGTGGGGCAGTTGTGCTTTCATCTCTCATGTCAAGCCAAAAGAAAGTGCATCTTTTTGTACACATCTAGATCTGATGGGTGTAAGGATATGAGCACCTTCAAGTAGGACAAGCTTTTCGTTCCGTAGCTATATCTCTGGATCTCGGGGTACATTCCTAGAGTAATTGCAGCACAAGAATTTACACACTTCATATAGTCCTAGGATGCTCTAGTTGGAGGTATCTGACTCAGTGCTGGGAACCTGACTAAAAGAAATGGAGTTGACACTGTTATCACAAAGTGAACAAAGGTGAAAAAATTTCTCACAAGATAGTGCATATCTTCCTCTTTCAGCCAACTGAGAAGGGCATTATACGGAAGATTTCCGGATAATTAGTCAATTTTACAGTTAAGGATCTCCTTATGATCCAAGAAACCCTAATGCTACGTCGGTGGGTTCTAAGCAGGAGGAAATAAGAGCTGATTAACTATATAGAAAAGGACTCTTTCAAAATTATCTGACATTATGAAGCAGCCAAGCAAGAAGCATTCCCACATAGACACATGTAAGAACCATAGATTAAAAAGATCAAAGCATGAAAAGATAAAAGAATAGGGGTCGAATTCCAGGTCAAAATATAAGGAAGAAAATGGATTCTTCTGGATGATTTTGGACAAAAATAAGTTCTTTCCAATTGAGTAACCATTTAAAAATTCAGATAATAAAGTATGTAAAACTGGAAATTRTTCTTGTATAAGAGAAGTAAGACAGAAACCCAACATATTACTGAAAATGTACGGAAAATTAAGGCATATCTCCTGAGTCCTGGCTCAAACCCCAAAGCATATCTAAGGATCTTCGAATAATGGAATTGCATGTTATGGAATCCCTGTGATATTGTTCAGTAAAAAAATTTACAACCTGAATACAAAACCCTGCTGTAGCTCACCGTGAAACAAGCATAAGCATTAAAAAATTTCAAACGGAACAATACCCATACACAGAGGAGGCAAAAAGATTAAGAAAAACACACCTTTCAATCAAGAAAGCAGTATGAAATCATGCTTAGGAAGATGACAACAACAGAGAAGAAATTAGGRTTCATACGAATTTAGCTTTCCTTATTCGTGCCACCAACAACAGGTGAAGCTACCACATGATCTGATCTTTCCACAACTAAAAAAAAAGGAGGAAAATTTAGATCATGCTGGCAGCTTCAACCGATATCGGTGCACGGGAAGAGATAGGGTTATGTAAGTCAAGAAAAAGATCAGAACCCTCYATATGAATATCTCTCTCCCTTCTTCCTCCGCGACAAGCTCATCTCCACCTAAAGAAGAGAGAGCAAAATGGCTATAAATAGAGGTAAGAAGCAGAAACATATGAGTAAAGGGTCATTTCCGAAACCCAAAATTTTAATGGATAAAAGATAGGAAATTAGTGATTGAAAAGTTTTAGAAAATATCATATAATAGAAACAAAAAAACAAAAGGAAAAGAAAAGAATTTGATAGATGTAAAAGCGTGGTCCCTGGATGATGCAAATTGAATATTGTCACGCCAACACCACCACCATGCAGATCACAGACAGCTTAGTGAGAGTTTCTATATATTGTAAGAGCATTTATTAACTTTAGGGTTGTGGACGGTGGGGGACCCTATCATCCACCCTTCCTCCTCCCCTTACCCCACCATCTCTCTCACTGTATCTATATGTGTATGCATAGGTAATGAAGCAGTGTCTAAAGAAAGGTCTAAAAAACGTAATGTGAAGAGGGGGACCATAGTTTGCATGGCTACATAGTTGATGCATAAGGTTCTTATAAAAGAAGAAAGAAAGAGCATCTCAACCAAAATATATTATGTGAATCTCTCTCTTTTTCACAGATTAATAAAAGTGATGTGAGGAGTACTGAGAAGGGGATTGAAGGTGGGGGGGTAGGGGATCGGGTGGTGTGTGCATTTAAGTCATTCCTCATAAGCATCTTTTCTTTGCTAAGCATCATTGCCATTTTCTTCCAAATTTGCCATTTAATTTATTTTACACTCACTACTAATGATCTGATGCAGACAATATGAAAAATGACTTAGCATCAAATGTCATAGCTGTTTCTTTTTTTCCATTTAATATATATATACGTTTGGAGTAGAGCTCTTRATAAAAGATAAYTTGAATTGAACAAGATTTATAGTTAGATAAGAATACTTTATTAACGTGTGTTACGGSATCCATAAAMTTACATATACGAATGACAGAAAGGATGCGGGTTCTTATCAAGAGAAGGGGAAGAGATATCAAATTTGCASAAAAGAATAACAATGTCTTGAGTATTAAGATCTGCATAAACTTTCAAGATTTATCTATTGAAAAAGCCAAAGAGAACAATCTTCTTTGGCAACAAGCTTCTTTTGTTCTGTGTCGTTCTCTTACCTTTCTGCTGCAGATTCGTTTGGCTTAATTATATTCCTCAAAATGCATTTTGTCCGTCATGATGGAGATCTCACTGTATATTGAATTATACTTGTCCAATGATGAACTATCACTTTAGAATCCTTGAGGATGAAATGTCAATGCAACAAATTTGTTCTTCCATGTATATATGCTTATAATCCCTCATCACTATAGCTTGTCAACGCGAACTTCGGCTTTTAACTAAGCAATTGGTAATATTTAACATTACAAAGTTAGGGCAGAAATACAAAAGTTGGTGAACCCSATAACCATAGGCTATAAAGATCTTATTCCTATAGTACAATAGTTCATACTAATTTAATAGTGCATTATCAGTTATTGGATTCTAATGATATTTTAACAAAGCGCTCATTACTTGAGACGTGAAAAGATAACAAACGAAGATAACGAGCAAAGATACTTGAGAAAAAGAAAAAGGAGGGTGATTGAAAGAAGTATCCTAGAGTGAAGTATAATTTGAAAACTAGTATACAGTATCAAGTGAAAACATACTTTTCTTTGAAGCTATATTGGAAATAAAGCACTCAAAATCATAGTGATCATATTACCCTCAATAAACTAACACTATCATGTATTATTATTTTGTCCTACACAACTCATCTCTAATATTCTGTTGTAGTTCAAATCATTTTCTTTTCCGGAAGTAACATGGTATGATTATTTGGCACATAATGTTTGCCTATATAAGCAAAGATTTCATGGACAGAACCTTACTTCTTTGACGAAAATTTTGGGGAATGAGAAAATTACAGCAATGGAATGATAGATTTCTAAGTGAATAGTGAAATACACTTCTCAGGAAGTTGGTAGAGGTCACCATTATATACTATTAAAACATGACTTTTTTCACTCATGATTTTGTTTCTTTCAATCTTCATTACCACATACAAGATGGAATTTGGGGGAGTAATGTTGAAGCTCGCTCTTAGGCCACAAAAAAGGGTTTCTTGAGAGTAGCACGCACTTATTTATAGAGTTTCCTAAATAAACAAAAGAATTTTCTTTTAGAAGGGAGGAGGGTTTTGTCAYAACACTAAGTACATGACTATCTCATATAGTTATGAACGCTTTGATTAGTTTGATTGCCTCATTTCCTATTCTTGAGTAGTCTAGAACTCTAATGCCTAGCTACAACACTTTAGGTCCTTTATTTATACTTCATAAATTGAAATCTCGCCTTGCAAATAACGAGTCAGACATGCAATTTTATCGAGATATTAGACATCAATATAATATCTTGAGTAAGAAATATTAGCAAGGGAGAAAAAGAATACATCTTCCCTTTGTATTAATCTAGTAGTTGATCAGAAACAAATAGAATCAGAATGGCTATTAGAGCTACTTGGATATATGATGTCCCAACAACCTACAGCAACATAGATTATAACAAAACTTTAGACTTCAATGAATCCAGTTTCCCTATAGCTTAAGAATCTGGACAAGCGAGAATCATACTTTCATAATTCCATGCATGTATGATAAGTTCTTTTCCAAGTAAAAAACCCCAAGCCATTCTATGCTTAACTTTCCTTCCGCAAGATCGATACAAATAATTATTACTACACACTTGATATCATCATCATACCTGAACGGCAACAATCAGTCTATATATGATCGTGAAGCTTCAGGTGACAGCTGGGAGATTTATATGTATGATGGAGAGACGTAAAAGCAAGATCAGTGGCTAGGCTCCTGAGATGATGTTGATGTTTGTTGCCAGGTTCCCTTCTTTTGTTCCTTACGAACGTGTGTGTTGGTTTTCCCTATTGTGCTTAGCTAGGACACTGTAGAGTTGACCCTATATATCCTCAGATTTGATCCAAGAAAGCTAAGACATCTAGCCTTGTGCCGCCTTAGATGCATCCAGGCTTTGGATACAAACAGTAGTTTCGTTGATCCCTTTCACAGACGACAGAATAATAATAATGGATTGCTTTCCACAATGTGTTTCCCATGCATGTTGAATTAGCACTGAGTTCCCTCCTCACGGACTTCTCAAAAATTACCTTTCTTAGCAGTATTAGACCAGTATTTTAACTCAAGCATCTTCAACCAAGAGTCAAACGCTTTCTTTGGTATTAACTCAACACCTAGATCCCTTGTTTCCAGCCTACGGATACGGATCTCGCATCTTAATATAAACTATATGATGTGCGCCAGATAGCTGCGACCGATTTCTTGTCATTGTTTATCAATTTAGGAGAAATTCATGTAAAAGGTGGTAAGTTTGTTTAGAGAGAATACTCCTCAATGTCCTAATACTTACTTCCATTTTATAACTATCACGCCTTAAAATTAGATCTAACTTTATATTTAAAACGTGACAAATCTCTATAAAAAGTATACAATACATTCTTGCATATCAAGGCTTTCTAGACCATGTATGAGTAAACAAAACGTGACAAGTCTCTATAAAAAGAGTACAATATATTCTTGCATATCAAGGCTTTCTAGACCATGTATGAGTAAACGCCACTTCTATTCCATAATAAAATRGAGCTTCTTTAACACTTGAAGGTTCTATTTCTTACAATCATAAATAATCAATTCCAAAATCACAATAATGTAAGGTATTAATATCAAAATGATTAAGAATGTAGATCAACAACTCTAAAATATTCCTCCATCCATGATTCGAAACACTTATTTTCAACGTTATCGTCCAACTCAAAAACTCAAAGGATTCGTGTCCTAAACGAAGAAGGGGAGAAATGAGTGCATTTACTCAATAAGTATAAACAATCTCCCTCTAAATGGTATGGAACTATTGAACTCGTGGAATAAACGAAAATAGACTAAAAAGATAACCTAATATTCATTGTAGGAGGTTGATAGAAAAGAAATTATGTTAAAAGAAACGAAAAAAGAAATTATTGCAAGTTCTCAAAATAATCGACAAGAAAAATAAGAACAAAAGGAACTAAAAAGAAAGCATCTAACATTATCAATAGCAATATCCAGGAAGATGGGAAGAAAAACAAAATGGAATTAATTAGAAGGATGAGCACCTCGTGTTCATTCCCCTCTTTCATTTCTCTTTTCTTTTTGTAAAAACAATTATTCAATTTCACAAGATCGCCACAATTCCAAACCATGCCAGTATGTCACCAAGCAAAAATCAAATAAATGTTTGAGAAACTAAAGCAATTATTCAGGCCTAATTGTCGGCTCAGTAATTCGGCCAGATACATTGGGCGAATCCATCAGTAGGTACCTCAGCAGGATCGGTTTGACAAATAAGATTCTAGCGTCTCCATGCTAGTAGATCAATCTGATAGGCAAGATACGTTTTTCAAAGCCAAATCAATTTAGGTCTCACATAAAGAGTTCAACTTTCCTCAAATCCGACCATCTTAATCTAATCGTTCCAAATCATATTAAGTCTCGAAGAGAAATTTCAAATTTCTTCCAATTCAACAATCTTGACTTTTATATATTAAATATAGACAAAAATCCTCAAATATTTAAAAAATCCACACCTTCAATCTAACTTCTAATAAATGAATATRAGCAATTTACACAAAAGAATMAAAGAAATTGAAATTATCTCCATTTACCTACCAATCTAAGCAATTCAAATATGGATTCACCTCATATATTCATTTTATGAACGTTCCAATTCGCTTCCTAATATCAATCAGACAAGGAATCCCTAATTACTCAAATCCTCCAAAGCCAATATCAACCCTAACCCTAGTTTGTTAATCAATAACCAAAACCCTATTGTCGCACACGTATGATCAAATAAGGGAGAGCTTAATTACCTACATCGTTAAGTTTGTGGATCAAGGATCCTTCTTTTGTTTCTAGCCTCTTATGTCGTTTCCTGATGTTAAGATAACATGATGAAAGACCGTTATTCACCTTCACTATTAAAGTTTCTAAAGAATCTCTMTAATTATCATTTGACCGTAAACCTCTCAACTAATTAAAATTAAAGTTTTGACCTTAAATATTATACGTTGAGAATTGAATCGATTTGAGCAATGACATTACAATAGCATTCAGATGTCTTTGCACCAGATGAAGTCAAATGGAGTCATAAATCTCAAGTCCTCATTTACTTTAAAGGCTGCAATGCTTAGGTGAGTCTTTTAAGTTGGTTGGTGCACAACAAAGAGAACGTACTAGTAAATAACACATCTAATCCATCTTAAACATGTTGAATATGTTGCTTTACTGCATTCTGAATAGTAAACCATCTTCTCATATCTAATCCTATCTAGTATGATATTCAAAGAATAGATTTCGACTCCATTGTTAATCCTTCTGCTTCCCCATTTTGCAGTACTCTTGTAATGAACCATAATGGATATATATACCCAAGAAATCAAAGAGATTAAGATTATACAACAAAATCTTACAAGGGAAACCTCAATATCTTTGACATGGAGTATAAAAGTTTGAATGGAAAGTTTAATAGGCAGAAACCAGGTTGTCTTGGCACTACAGTTAATAAAGAATCAAAGAACCCATACTAGTTATATGTGATCTTCATGTTGTGGCCATGTAACTGATGCATTCCATTGGAAGGTACTGTTATCACTGTCAAGTGTCAAGCAAACAAAACAGCTAATAAATTGTGTTTTGTGTCACCTAAGAACCCTAAGAAGGGGCTAGATTTTAAAGATATCATGTATATAGTGAGTGGTCCTATACAACAGGAGGAGAGTGCAGAAAGGCAGAAGATATGGCTACCTTGATCAAGATTGACTGGTAGTAGAGTAGAGTAGAGTGGTCCTCTTGACTGAATAGTACAGGTACTGCTCTGCTGCATTGCATATATAGCTGTGAAGATGACTCCTTCCCGAACCCCTGTAGTACTGTCTTTGCATATATAAATGTGTATACAGACTCTAGTATACAGATCTGCATGTCATGTGTGTGTGTGTGTGTGTGCCTTCGCATGCTTAATTTAATACAATCAGTAAGTTACAAGTTTGTAGAAGCATGAAACTAGAAGGGTATATATGTATATATCGAGGACAGATCGACAACAATTGTTTAGACTGGACACAAAGTTAAAAGAGGATGACAGAAGAATGCATTAAGAGGGAGAAGAACTATAGTGATTAAGAATGCATGCAGACGCAGAGATGCATCAGAAGACCATTAAAATTAGTCGGAATCAATAAGATAGTAGTCGGCATGCAGCAATAACAAGGGATAGTTTCAAATTAAATCTCAGTTGGTTCTGTTATTTATCTTCTCAAGGTGCCACTCTGGCTATTTCTCCAGGAGACAGAAAAGATAGCAAACCTTTTTCCTTTCGGCGGGGATGAGAGSGTTATTATGCAGCTGCTGGTGCTTCCTCCCCCCAGGGTCACCGTAGGTTTGGGGTTGTGAGAGAAACTATAATAATATTTTACAAATATTGATCTATAGGAGTAAAGTAGCCTCTTTCTAATTAGTTATAATATACATATCTCAATTTAAACAAGTCAAAAGTTAGCTTGAGATATATTTTTACATACTTCTCCTATCTTCTTTTAATAATATTTTAAAGACATTACTCTATACGAACAAACAAATCTCTTTCAAGTTACTTATACTCTAATTGCTCACCCTGGATGAAACTTTAACCTATTTTCTTCTTCTATCTTATTATTATAATTTACGATTGAGGAGAATATAAATAATGCAAATAAG